>VWYE01007889.1:464706-503194 GCA_013398995.1 Alaudala cheleensis
GGGGCTGAGGGGGCGGAGGGAGCTGCAGGAGCTGAGGGAGCTGAGGGAGCTGATGGCTCCTGCAGGGCCCCCACGACCCCGCTGCCACCCACCCTCACTGCTCCTGTCAGATGTTCAATTACTGTGACAGGGTCCTGAGCTCCCAAACATCTCTGTTTAGTCTTGGAAGATTAAAGGGTGGCAGCTCTTTTCAATATGATTATCATCATTATCTCTGGGAGATTTTATACTTCAGAAGTCAAAGTCATAATAGCCCAACTCACCGCAATTATTTGCAAATTGCCTTAATGTATTTTCCAGAAGCTCTTTTGGCACTTTGTAATTTATTTATTTGCTGAGCCAATAACACATTAAAATGCTAAAATGCCTCAGAAGCTCTATGAAGCCAGTCTGGGGGGAGCTTGCATGGACTCTGCCAGCAGCCCCTCTGCCCACCACTCTGATTTTGTTAAAATACCTCTGGTAACACACCTTGAAGGATTTCTCCTTTTTTGGTTGAAATTAAAGAGAATTTGTTCATGTTGCAATCATTCTCCATGCTGATGGAAATGCTCAGGAAAACATAGACTTGAACCAACATAAAAAAATAATTCAGATGCAAAAAAATGCAGTTTCTCAAGAAATGTGAATTTTTTCCTAGAGGTGTGTTTTAAAGAGGAATTTTCGATGTGCCAGGGGCTGGAGCTGCTGCAGTGTCAGAAGCAGTGAGGGGTGATCTCCAGGCTCTCTCCTGCAGAGGCTCAGGAGTGGCTGGGCCAGGCCTGGGCGCAGTTGGTGGATGTGGCTCTTTGGGTGCCAGCCCCATCTGTCCCCTCTGTCCTTGTCCCTGGTGCTGGGCAGGGAGCAGCAGCCTCAGAGCCCTGAGCATGGCACTGCAGCCACCCCAGAGAGCTCTGCCCTGAGCATGGCACTGCAGCCACCCCAGAGAGCTCTGAAGAACACTCAGAGCCCTGAGCATGGCACTGCAGCCACCCCAGAGAGCTCTGGAGCACTCAGCCCATTGTCCCAGGGCCATTTACAGCCCAGAGTCAGGGGCAGAAATTGGGAATAATGAGGAAACCACGGCAGAAAGGGTAAATAGCTCACAGACATTTTGGGAACAGAAAACGAGGCTAAATTCATTGAATAAATTAATTGCTATGGATTACTCTCAGCTTTAATCTGCTGCCTGCTGAAGGAAGGCTGCAAATGGCAAAGCTGGAGCACAGCTTTCATGTAGGAATGGGGCTGCTCTCTGCTGCCCAGGAGGGGAGAGCGGCTGCAGGGGAAATTGCTGGGTTATAAAAGTGTCTCTCACTTGTATTGCCATGTTCACCTTCACAGTTTCACTTGCCCTTTGGGAGGGGGCAGTTTTACAATCCCATTTTATTGGTGAGCAGCAGATGGAGGTCCTGAGGGGAGGAGAGGTGGTTTTTCCCAAGGCCACGTTGTCTCTGGCAGAATCCAGGTTGGAGCTTGAGATTTTGCAGTTCCTGGATGATGCTTGTGATATTTTTCTCTTTGAAGACTTCCCCTTTATGCAAAAACATCTGTACTGGGGGCTGAACAAAACAACCCTGAGCAGATCTGAGACTTTGTAGAGGAAAAAAAGGAATGAGGAACCACATCCCCCAGCCTGAATCAGAAGCTCAGTTCCAGTAAAGAGGAATTATATTTTAAGAAGCAGACAGATTGTCTCAGATTTACTATCACAGAGGCCAGCAGTGAAGGTGAAGTATTTTTCTGTCAGGATTACTATTGCCTGACAGGGTCTCACCGTTACCAGGAGAAATGACCCTGATTTGGAAAAGATCTGCTCATTTGTAAGCAGCTGTTGCTTTTTAATAGCACAGCTCTTTCTTAGAGCTATTAGTAGCAATAAAAATAAAACTAAGGCCTGTGTCCTTACTTGCATGAAATTTGTGATTTAAAATGAAGCTTGGAGAGCCTTGTAGATCAATCCTGGGATTTTAGAAGCTGCTATTGGTGATTTATGTGGGTGGAAACCAAAGACCTGCCCATGTTCTGTGCACAAGCCATTTGTCAGGTTTTAGCTTCTGGCAGCCTTTTTGTCCCTCCTCCCTCTCGTGCCTGCAGCAGCATCTGGGAGCTGGGGGTGTCTGGTGCCAGCTCAGGACAAACTCTGAGTTATAACAGGGCTCGGGACAAACTCTGAGCTGTAACAGGGCTCAGGACAAACTCTGAGCTGTAACAGGGCTGGGGACAAGCTCTGAGTTATAACAGGGGTTGGGACAAGCTCTGAGCTGTAACAGGGCTTGGGACAAGCTCTGAGCTGTAACAGGGCTTGGGACAAACTCTGAGCTGTAACAGGGCTCAGGACAGAGTCCTGGGCTCAGGATCCAGGTGAGCCCGAGGATGTCCTGGCACAGCTGAACCCTGGGCTGGGGATCCTGCTGTGCCACCTGCAGGGATTGGGCTGGGTTTGCTCCTCAGGGCACTGACTCCTCATCCTCCCTCTCTGTTTCAGACATTGAGTGAGAATCCAACTTCTGCCTTCCCTTGGAACCACCCCGACATGAAGAATCCAAATACATCCCTGCAGGACGTGCCTGAAGCCATGAGAAGGGCTGCATGCAGAACCCTTCTGGGTAAATCAGAATCCTTCTGGATAGATCAGAACCCTTCTGGGTAAATCAGAACCCTTCTGGGTAAATCAGAACCCTTCTGGGTAAATCAGAACCCTTCTCTCCACGTTTGGGAAGGTTGAACCTCCAGCAGCAATGGCAGTGACACACCGGGCTCCATTTTGCAGACATAATGTCAGTCTTTTATTTTAATGTACAATGCAGCTCACCCTAAGCTCCTTTTTCTTCTTTTAATTTATTTTCATGAAAACGATAGCATGGCATAAATCATCTCGTGGAGGTTGCTGGGTTATTTGCATTTCAGAGGTTGATTTTAACTGTGTGTTCTGGAGGAATTTGCAGCCCAGAAGCTCTGGGAGGCATTAACTTGCAGTGATGGTGGCTCTCCACAGGTGATGAATGGCGCTCATTTGGCTCAGGACAAACAGCCTCCAGTTTGTGTCTTCCTTAAAAAAAACTTGTCAGAGGCAAAGGGTGGAAGGCAGTGAGTGATGCTTTCCCCTCTGGAGAAGCAGGGAGTGGGGGAAAGCTGTTCAGCACAGCTCAGCAATGAGCCCCTGCCCCAGGAGGGGTCACTCACCTGAGCCTCTGCAGAAAGGAGGGGCCTGGAGGAGCTCCTGGCCTGGAGGAGCTCCTGGCCTGGAGGGATTTGGAGGAGTTCATGGCCCGGAGGGGCTTGGGGGAGCTCCTGGAGGGGCTGGGGGGCTGCCCCAGACAGGGGGATGCTCCTGGGGGTCCTGCTGCTGCTCTGCCTGTGCCTTGCTGCTGCTCTTCATTACAGCAGTTGCTTAATGGCACCTGACAGAGGGCAACTGGAAGCCTGGAAAACTTTAATGAGTCTTCAGATGTCTATTTTCTGCTAAGAAATGTGGCAAGAAGCTCTATCTTAAATTCAATACGGCATGGAATGCTCAGGGAATGAAACAGGGAGTAAAACGTATTTTATTAGCGATGAACTGAGGCTGCACATGAAAGAACCCTTTAAATATCTGACATGTTAAATGCATTATTTTCCCTTCAGGAGAGAAGGAGTCAAAGGGACGGGGCTGATGAACTGCGCTCATTAACCTGAGTGATGGGGCTGGGCAGGCTTCAAAGGCGGCTCTGCCGGCGGGGCTGGAGCCCTGCTCCGGGAAAAGGGTGGAATTCAGGCACAGCCGGCAGGGAGAGCCTGCTCTGCAGGGAATTCAGAGCTGCACACTGAGCAGTGGGGCACAGCCACAGCAGAGGGGCTGGGGAGGGTCAGGGCCAGCCCTGCTGCAGGAGGAATCCCTCTGCCCCCGAGCAGGGACACATCCACAGCTCTCTGAAACAGGAGCAATTCTCTTACTGCTCCATTAGCCTAAAATCATGGAATGGTTTGGATTGGGAGCGACCTTAAATCCCATCCCACCCCAGCCATGGCAGGGACACCTCCCACTGTCCCAGGCTGCTCCAAACCCCAGTGTCCAGCACTGCCAGGGATGCAGGGGCAGCTCCAGCTGCTCTGGGCACCCTGTGCCAGGGCTTTGTTTTGTATCAGAGATCTCTGTGTTGGAGAGGTTTGTGACAGGGAGCGCCGCTGCCCTTTCTGAGCAGGAGGAGGCACTTTGCACTCAGAGCTGCAGCAGAGGGTCAGAGCTCAGGAACTCTGCAGCATCTGAAGGCATTGCCCACACTTTAGACAAAAACTTAATGTCCTGCATGTCTTAACATTCTCCATGTCACTGGCTGCCTCTGAAAGTGATTCACGGGGTTGTCACAGAGGAAAGGATTCTGGAATTTGTGGGAGATGAAGCTGTGTGGAACATGAGCAGTGAGTACCTGTGTGAATCCCAGTGCCAATTCCTGTGCCAATCCCTGTGCCAATCCCAGTTCCAATCCCAGTGCCAATCCTGTGCCAATCCCAGTGCCAATCCCAGTTCCAAACCCAGCTGTCCCCGTGGCCAGGGAGGTGCAGGGCAGTTCAGCTCACCCCATAAACCAGTGCCCCCTGTCCTGGCACAGCCATGCAGGTCACAGGTTACTGTAGGACATTCACAGGTGTTATTTTCCTATGTTTCTAATTTCTTTTTAAGGTAGGATGAATATTCCCGGAATTGACGTCGATGCAGTTTTGTATTTCTGCTGCCTGGGGCTGTTGCACTTCAGTCTTTGATCTGATCAGCTCTTGCCAGCTCAGCTGTTGGAGGCTGCTCAGTGCCGGGCTGGGAGGCTCCGGGGGCGTTCTGTGCTGCTGTGAGCATTGTTTGTGACGGAGGTGCCACCTCCTGCCATGAGGAGAGCCCGGCAGGGCCCGGCTCCATCCCCCGGGGCTGCACCAGGCACTGCTGCATTCCCTGCAGCCACAGGAGGGGTTCCTGGCCAGCACCTGCACCAGGCACTGCTGCATTCCCTGCAGCCACGGGAGGGGTTCCTGGCCAGGGCTGCACCAGGCACTGCTGCATTCCCTGCAGCCACGGGAGGGGTTCCTGGCCAGGGGCTGCACTCAGACCTGTCAGGGATCCGGTGTCACCTCTCCCTGTCCCTGGCCTGTCCCTGGGGTTTGCTGTGGGTGCCTGGGGGAGGATGGAGGAGCAGTTCCTGCCCTGGGCAGGGCTGTGGGAGCCCCCAGGTACCGCTGGGGGTGGCACAGAGGGGCTGGGACACACCAGGACACTCTGGAGATCTCTGTGAACTCCCACTGGAAACATCCCCCTCAGCCTGCTGGAAACAGGAATTGTACAGTGATCGTTTGAAGTGTGAATCTGAATATTTTGGTGGATTTGCTGACATTTAGGTAGCAGTGCTGGGATGTTGTTTTTGTCTCTTCCCCCCTTTATCCCTCCCATGAAATGCTCAGGAAGGGTTTCCTTAACGAGGGAAGTTTCCAAGAGAAGGTTGTTTCCTTGCCAAGGCATTCTTTCGTGCCTGGAGGGGGGACCCCTCCCTGGTAAAACCTTAATTTTATTTTGGAAAAATTTTGTCCCAGCTGCAAATCCTGCATAATCCCCAGAGGAGTGAGAGTTGGAGAAGGACTCTCTGCAGTAACACAGGGAGGAACACAAGCTGGTAACTCCTGGCAGATTGATGGCTTCTTCCTTCACCTGAGCCCTTCTAGATTAGCACGTCCCCTTTCCACGGGGGTGTGTGTTAGCACTGCATGATCTCAGCTAATCTGTGTGGGGAGTGATTTATCCAAGGGCTGGGGGGCATTTATAGCATCCACTTGTCACCAAGAATAAGGGAGAGGACAGGTAAGATAATTGCAGCTGTGTTAAGGGCTGAGGGATGGCTGTTTGTGTTTGGGTAATGGGACACTCACAGTGAAGGATCTGGAAGGTTTGGTAACATATTTGCTGCAAACACACATTCTGAATGGATTTGGTTCCTTTAATTCCTCTGTTTCATGAGGGTGCCCGGGGCTGCTCTGGGAGAAGGAGACATCAATTGTCACACAGGGGTGGCCCAAGAGAGTCGGGAGGAAAGAGGGGACAGTGCCTGGGAGTGTCCTGTGCTCACTGGGGGTTGCTCCAAGCAGCCCCGAAGTGGAGGTTCCCAGTCCCTCTGTTGTGATGGGGACACTGGGCAGGGGGATGTCCCTGGGAGGGCAGGGGGATGTCCCTGGGCAGGGCAGGGGGATGTCCCTGGGCAGGGCAGGGGGATGTCCCTGGGCAGGGCAGGGGGATGTCCCTGGGCAGGGCAGGGGGATGTCCCTGGGCAGGGCAGGGGGATGTCCCTGGGCAGGGCAGGGGGATGTCCCTGGGCAGGGCAGGGGGATGTCCCTGGGCAGGGCAGGGGGATGTCCCTGGGCAGGGCAGGGGGATGTCCCTGGGCAGGGCAGGGGGATGTCCCTGGGCAGGGCAGGGGGATGTCCCTGGGCAGGGCAGGGGGATGTCCCAGGGCAGGGGGATGTCCCTGAGCACGGCCAGCACCGGGGGCTGTTCCCAGGAGCACAGGTGGGTGACAGCTGAGCGGGGACTCGTTCCCAGCCCTTGGAAGGGGCTGATCTCCTGCTCCGTGTCCTGTGGCAGCTCCTTGGCAGGCCAGGCTCTGTTTCAGAGCTGCTGTTTCCTCTGCAGGCACAAAGGAGCCTCTCCTGCCGTCCTGCTGCTTCGCCAGATGTTCTCCATTTTCAGCCTGTGCAGTGATTTCCCCTCCCTGGGCATCCTGTGCCTTCATCTCACTGATTTCACAGCACTCCCACGGCATCAAGAGCACTTGGAATTCTGGTCCCATCCTCCAGAGCTCTCACAATCACTGCCAGCCTTTCCTGCCACCCACGAGTGCCATCAGCATCTCCTGAGCTGCAGGAGCTCCCTGAGGGTCCCCATCAGCCTCATCCTCACAGGGGCCCCAGTGCCTGTCCCTGGGCTGGGGCTGTTCAGGGGGCTCTGATCTCATGGTTCTATCCACACTGTGCTTGCTGAGTTTCCCCTGAGTGTGTTTGAGGGCCCTTTGCTCACCTGTCACACGTGTGTCACCTGTCCTTGGTGGTGGCAGCTGCCCCCATGCCCTTTCCTCCCCCCGTGCCCTTTCCTCCCCCCATGCCCTCCAC
Source organism: Alaudala cheleensis (assembly GCA_013398995.1). Lineage (NCBI taxonomy): Eukaryota > Metazoa > Chordata > Aves > Passeriformes > Alaudidae > Alaudala > Alaudala cheleensis. The sequence goes on from VWYE01007889.1 coordinate 471,808, forward strand.
GTCCCTGACCAAGCCCTCCTAAAGTTGTATTTTATTTTCTGTGATTTATTCTGCAGAAATTGATGAACTTCTGCTGGCTCTGTCTCCCGGGCCACCATCCAATCTTCCAGGCCATGACAACTTGATTGGTGAATAACAGATTCCAGCCTCTTCCCAGCTGCTGGATGGAGCTGTAATTTCTAAAAGCATCCTTGAAGATGGAGCAGAGCTTGTCCTTCTCCAGGGGCTGGTCTTTAATCAGCCCAGTTGTCTCTTCAGTATTGAAAACTTATTTTCATTGTAATATGCAAAAGGCCCGAAGCTGGAAATGAGCCTTGTGCCCTGAATTAGTGTGCAGATTAGATCCCAATGTTTTGGGTGCTACAGAAATCCTGCGAGTGCTGTTCCCTGCTCTGGACAACTTTAATATTAAGCAGGCGAGGTAAGGAGCTGCCAGGGCTGAGAGCAGACCCCAGGGATGAAGGGAATTGCTGAGGCATAGATCAGTGTCACGATGGAGATTAAAAGTCAGTCTCTCTGAAATCCAGAACAAAACTTTGCTCTTGCTCTGATGNACACTGTGCTTGCTGAGTTTCCCCTGAGTGTGTTTGAGGGCCCTTTGCTCACCTGTCACACGTGTGTCACCTGCCCTTGGTGGTGGCATCCCCCCCATGCCCTTTTCTCCCCCCATGCCCTTTCCTCCCCCCGTGCCCTCCACGTCCCTGACCAAGCCCTCCTAAAGTTGTATTTTATTTTCTGTGATTTATTCTGCAGAAATTTATGAACTTCTGCTGGCTCTGTCTCCCGGGCCACCATCCAATCTTCCAGGCCATGACAACTTGATTGGTGAATAACAGATTCCAGCCTCTTCCCAGCTGCTGGATGGAGCTGTAATTTCTAAAAGCATCCTTGAAGATGGAGCAGAGCTTGTCCTTCTCCAGGGGCTGGTCTTTAATCAGCCCAGTTGTCTCTTCAGTATTGAAAACTTATTTTCATTGTAATATGCAAAAGGCCCGAAGCTGGAAATGAGCCTTGTGCCCTGAATTAGTGTGCAGATTAGATCCCAATGTTCTGGGTGCTGCAGAAATCCTGTGAGTGCTGTTCCCTGCTCTGGACAACTTTAATATTAAGCAGGCGAGGTAAGGAGCTGCCAGGGCTGAGAGCAGACCCCAGGGATGAAGGGAATTGCTGAGGCATAGATCAGTGTCACGATGGAGATTAAAAGTCAGTCTCTCTGAAATCCAGAACAAAACTTTGCTCTTGCTCTGATGGTTTTTTTTGATGGGCTGTGGAAAATACAGAAAAATGAAACTGGTCCCTTGAAAACCTTGCAAGTTGAACAATAACATGAAATGTGATTTTTATAATTGCGAAGATGGAGATTTAAAAAATTCACTAAAATCCCAATAAGAACTCCCAGAACAGATTTTCTTTTGTTGTTGTTCTGTATTTGTAGTTTCAATGCAGAGAAAACCTACTGATGTACTTGTATCATAATGTTAGCAAAAAAATAAAACCAAAAAAAACTTGGAGAAAGCTGAATTTCATCTCCTCCATTACTGTGGATACAAACAAAAAGTCGTTATGAATCACTTTTCCTTGATAGAAAGAATTTATTTGTCCATTTATTTTACTGGAGTGTCTGCTGGGATTGAAGCTGTTGATTAATGATGAGCAGGAGGTAACGCTGTAGAAACTGGCTTTGGCAGCTGCAGGGACCCTGAGCAGGGCTGGGGGGTCACAGGGACCCTGAGCAGGGCTGGGGGTCACAGGGGTGTCACAGGGGTGTCACAGGGACCCTGAGCAGGGCTGGGGGTCACAGGGGGGTCACAGGGACCCTGAGCAGGGCTGGGGGTCACAGGGGTGTCACAGGGGTGTCACAGGGACCCTGAGCAGGGCTGGGGGTCACAGGGGGGTCACAGGGACCCTGAGCAGGGCTGGGGGTCACAGGGGTGTCACAGGGGTGTCACAGGGACCCTGAGCAGGGCTGGGGGTCACAGGGGGGTCACAGGGACCCTGAGCAGGGCTGGGGGTCACAGGGGTGTCACAGGGGTGTCACAGGGACCCTGAGCAGGGCTGGGGGTCACAGGGGGGTCACAGGGACCATTTCTGCCTCTGTCCCTCCTCTCCAGCAGGGAAGGAAGTGTTTCCCTGCAGAAACCCTTCCTGTGCAAAAAGGGCATTCACCTGACAAGCCAATTTGCCACTGGAAAAAAAGCCCTGACCTTAAAAAATTAATTAGTTTTGTAGGTTTGCTGAGAGTTCTTCCCTAAGTCCTGCACTGGCTGAGCCCACTGGGACCCTTCCTTTGACCTGAGCAGGAGTTCAAGCAAATCTTGTCACAAAAATAACTGGAATCAATAGTCAGACTTCAGCCCAGAGAAGGGGAAGTGTGATCATGTGGTAACTGCAATTTTCACTCCTGATCTGCTTTTTACGTTGTCAGAACTGATGAAGCATTTTATGGGAGGAAAGAGAAAAACCAACAAATCAGGGAGTGTTCCCCCAGGCTGATGAGTGCATGTGGTGTGATAAACTGCTGTTATTAATCTCAGTTGGGGGCAAATAATGGCTGCAGAGCAGGAAAAAGGGCCACGACAACAACCCCCAACCTCTTGGAAAGATTTCTTGATCATAAAAGCAAAATAATGGCAGTTGTTCCATGAGGCTCTGTGTGCAATGGCCCAAAATCCTCCCAGGCACCCAAGGAGGGTTTGGGTGCAGTTCCCCCTGCGTATGAAAATGAGCACTCAGTGCCAGAGCATGGGAATATTTACAGTGACACCTTTGCATGGCTGGGGAGTGTCTGGGACAGGCCTTGGGGCCTGGCTGCACATGGATAATTCATTTAATCTTAAATCAATTTACTGTATCAATAATGAAGCACTTCTTAATGGGCTTTCGACTGGTCAAGTGTGGATGGAGGCAGATTGTGGAGCCCGGGGGGAGGGAGAGGAGCCACTCCCTCCTCGTGTGAGCTCCCTGTGGATGATGAATAAATCATTCTCTGAACTGGAAACGCCTTCACACTGCTGGAGGAGCTCTGGAGTAACTTCCTCCTCATTTAACTTGTGCCTGAGCCTTCACAGCAGCCTCATCCTCTGAGGAAAAGCACCCAGTTCATGAGCTGCTCTCAGCTCTTGTTACAGGAGCAGAATACGGGGACAGAATCCAGAACTGTGGGACCCTTTGGGCTGGGAAGGACCTTTAGGGTCCTGCAGCCCAGGTGTTGTGCCCTGGGGCCCTGAGTGTGCCTGTGCCCAGGCTGGGAGAGGCTGAGCTCTGTCTGAGCTCTCATCCATTCCCAGCTCATTCCCACTGCATTTCAAGGCCACGGGAAATGGCTTTTGCTGCTCCTTCCATTCCATATTCATCCATCATTTCCATATGGGAGCCGTGCAGTTGTGCCATGTGTTATTCAGCACAGCCACACAGAAAACTGCTGAACATCAAAATCGATTTTTTTCTCAGAACCAGAAACCAGGAGCTGTTTCTTGTCACGCTCCAAGAGAGTGAGAAGCAGCACTGGCTCAGGCCTGTGGGCAGCAGTTTTCCCATTCCTCATCTGTCCTTGAGATACCAGAAAGTTTCCTTGCTCTCAGTGGATTGAAAGTGGGAGCTTTTGAAGATTTCCTTGGGAAAACAACAAAAAAAATGATGTTCTGTGTAGAGCCAATGACTCAAGGTGAGGTCACGAGCACGTTTTTTGCTAATTTATTCCATTTTGGTGCAGTAGCAGCAGCAGCCTGGGTGTGAGGAGCTGTGGGACTCTGGCCCCATGTGGGCAGGGCTGGCTGGATGTGGCAATTCCAGAACCCTGGCATCTCCAGAGCCCTGGCATTTCCAGCCCTGGCATTTCCAGCCCTGGCATTCCCAGAGCCCTGGCATTCCCAGCCCTGGCATTCCCAGAGCCCTGGCATTCCCAGCCCTGGCATTCCCAGACCCCTGGCATTCCCAGACCCCTGTCATTCCCAGCCCTGGCATTCCCAGCCCTGGCATTCCCAGAGCCCTGGCATTCCCAGCCCTGGCATTCCCAGAGCCCTGGGCTGCAGCAGGGCCAGGGGCTCTGTGCTGGGGCTGTGCTGGGGCTATGCTGGCAGTGAACACTCTGCTCCCTGCCTGAGCCAGCCCTGGGCAGCTCTGCTGTGCTCACCTGTGAGCAGGTGTGTCCCTGAGCTGTGTGTGCTCCTCCTGCTCGGGGGACAGGCACTGGCAGCCCCTGAACGTGAGGCTTTGGGGTGTTTCTCCTCAGTTAAGGAGTTTGTTTTTTCCCCAGGTGAGGAGAAGAGGCAGTGGGGGTGCAGGTGGGGAGCAGTGATGACCAAGGTGGGTGGTGAGTGCTTCTCATGGGATTTCTGCCTGCACCACCCCACTCCGGGCTCCCAATCCCGCAGGCACAGCTGAGCTGGCTGCTGGGGAGGAGGATGAGGAGGGATGGGCTTGGCAGTGCTGGTTTCATGGTGGGGCTCCTTAATCTCAAAGGTCTTTTGCAGCCTAAAATGGATCCGTGGCTGTGCCGTGCCCAGGGAGGGGTTTGGCAGCTCCAGGCACTCCCTTCCCAATCCCGGAGCTTTCTCACTCCGCGTGTGGGAGTTCAGCTCCCCCGAGGGCTGCTCCTGCTGGGTCCTGGGGCTGGCACCCTGCGGGAACAGGCGGGATCACACCTCCGGATCAGAGCTGGGCCCAGCAGGGCGACACATGCTCTGCAAAACACACAGCAGCACACACAGAAGATGCAGGGGAAAAAAGAACATTTACATTTTTTTTTACTTGGAGGAGTAAAATAAACATGGGAACGTTTCCCAGGAGAAGAGCTTGTTGTGGTGTCGGTGCAGAGCTGCAGTTGCTGCCTGTGAGGTATTTGCACAAACATGTCACTCTTCCTTGCATTGCCTGGGCACCCCAGTGCCCCAGCCTGGCCAAGGGCTTGGCCTGTCTCTAACAGAGTAAGGTCAACAAAGATCAGACTGGGAAAAACAGGTGTCAGTTCCCTGATTATTCTTTTGCCGGTACCTCAACCAAAAATGGAACATCCTCGAGTCTCCTGCAAAAGCAATAAATGATATTCCCACTGCAGCAGCACAGCTCTGCTGGGCAGGAGGGCTCTGTGTGGTGCCTGAGGCAGCACGGGGTGGGCACAATGAGCAGCTGGGCCAGCCACGGCAGGCTGGGCACGATGGTGTCTGAGCCATCCATGGCAGGCTGGGCACGATGGTGTGTGACCCATCCATGGCAGGTGAGCTGAGTGCAGCACTCAGCATTCAGCTCTCAGCACTCACTCAGCTCTCAGCTCTCAGCACTCAGCACTCAGCTCTCACTCCTGCCTCTCCGTGTCCTACTTTCACTCTGCTGTGGCTGCAGAGCTCCAGAGCAGTTATTTCATACAGGTAATTATGGGAATAACAACTTGGGAAAGGTTAACCCTGAGCTGGGGGTGCCTGTGGCTTTTGGCACTGACCTGATGAGTGGTGTGGGCACTTTGTGCAGGGAAACCTGCAGAGTCCCCACATTTGAATCCAAAGCACATTTCTGCCTCTCACAGCAGCTCTTTGATTAGTGCTCGGGGTCAGGACGTGGAGATAAAACCCTCAGTGAGGCTGAGCTGCTGAGCTGGGGCANACTGACCTGATGAGTGGTGTGGGCACTTTGTGCAGGGAAACCTGCAGAGTCCCCACATTTGAATCCAAAGCACATTCCTGCCTCTCACAGCAGCTCTTTGATTAGCGCTGCTCACCTCGGGGTCAGGACGTGGAGATAAAACCCTCAGTGAGGCTGAGCTGGGGCAGGGGCTGCCTGTGAGCAGGAGGGAGGGCAGTGAGGGGTTTCAGGGGCTGCCCTTTCAGGGGAGGAAGGTCCCGGGGAGTGCCGCGGTGCCAGGGGCTGCTGGAGGTGCTGATTGATGGGCTCTGCTCGCTGAGGCACAGACAGAAGGAGCTGTTGGCTCCTTTGGTGATGGCACCAATGGACCGGGAGGGAAATGGGGCTCCCGTGAGGGCTGGGAGAGGCAGGAACTGCCCCGGGGGGGTTCTGGCCCTCGGCTGTGCTCACTGCCCGCACAGGGACCAGCCCTGCCGGGCTCCGGGGAGCTCCAGGAGCGATAAATGAGGTGTGAATGAGAAAGGGCAATCCCTGCTCTGTGCGCTCCCCGTCCCTGTGATCGGGCACAGAGTGGGAATTGCCGGGAACTGCATCCCGATGCCCCAGCACAGGGCAGGGATTCCCGGGAACTGCATCCCGAGGCCCCAGCACAGAGCAGGGATTCCCGGAACTGCATCCTAATCCCCAGCACAGAGCGGGAATTGCCGGGAACTGCATCCCGAGGCCCCAGCACAGAGCAGGGATTCCCGGGAACTGCATCCTAATCCCCAGCACAGAGCAGGGATTCCCGGAACTGCATCCTAATCCCCAGCACAGAGCAGGGATTCCCGGGAACTGCATCCCGGGAACTGCATCCCGAGGCCCCAGCACGGACAGTTCCTGTCCCCAGGTGCACTCTGTGACCTGGGCAGGGGGAGCTGGGCTAGAGAGGAACCAGCAGTTAATGACGAGAAATGCCATCATTGCCTGGTGCGTTCCTGACCGTGCCAATTCCCTGTGGAACTGAGATTGGTGATGTAAACGCTGATTTGAAGAGGTGGGACAAGAATTCTGACTTTAGGGGGATATTGTAAGTTGTAATTAATTTCTATTTCCAAAGCGTTTTTGCATCTTCAGAGGCCTCTGCCTTAAAATTCTGTATCCTTACTCATTTTTATGAGCAATGCAGAGAATAATACAAAATATTATGTAATGAATCATTTTAATGTTAAAAATGTAAATTGACTTCCACATTTGCAATATTTTTTGTTTGTTTCCTTCAGATATTTCTGGTTATAAAAGGTTAAAAGCCTAAATTTTCCTGGCCCCAGTAGCACTGGTGAATTTATCAGCACCTGGGTGCCAGGCAAAGAGAGAGGAGCTCAGTCTCCGAGTTCCCAGCACTTCTGGAGATCCGATTGTATTGGAGACACTGAGTGAGATGGTGAAGGATCAGCAGAGCTGGGGACGGCAGCGCCCCGGGGTGTGGCAGGGACACATCCCTCCCTCCCTCCGTCCGTCCCTCTGTCCCTCTGTCCCCNCGTCACCCCCCGAGGCACGGGAACCCCCAGCCAGGCTGGTTTTACATCGAGGGGACCCTGCAGGGGCTCGGGGGAGCCGGGCAGGGGCCGGAGCAGGACCCCCAGACCCCTCTGCACACCTGGAACGGCCTCGGGGGTGAGCCGGGGCTGTGCAGGTAAGGACTGAGCCCTGACGGGGGTTTCATCTCCCTGTGCCTGGGGTAAAGCTGTGCCGGGGAGGAACGGAAGGGGAAGGGAGGGCAGGAGCTGGGGCTGGGGCTTCCTGCAGGCACAGAAGGACACACAGCCACCTCCCCTGCACTGCTGCTGCAGGGTCGGGTGTCTGACATAAACGCCGAGCTTTGCACAGTTTTTATTGCCTCTGACATTCACTGCTGCTCTATCAATTCTCAGACACAAAAACGTGCTCTGGCTCCCAAAATCTCTGCTTTGGAGCCTCTTCTGTTTGCCAAAGGTCTTGAGGTCCGACTGAAAAATGATCAAATGAACTCAAATCGTATTAATGCTGAGGAGTTAAAAGCACAAGGAGGTTGTTTGTCACTAAGAAATGTTAAGGAAAACCTCCAGGCCTGAGCAGGTCCCCGGCCAAAGCCCCTGTGGGCTGTGCCACTGCCAGGGGACCCTTCCCAGGTGGGTGTGAGCAGGTGCCACCCAAATCCCTGCCCAGCCCCGGAGCTGTGCCCTGCCCGGTGCTTTGCTGTAACGGGATTTCTGCTCCTCCTGGGGCATTCAGCACTCGGGGCCAGAGGAAAGCAGCTCCAGGAGCTCAGATCCAGCCAGGCTGTGCCTGGGGATCTGCAGAGCCTCAGNAGCGCCTCGGGGTGTGGCAGGGACACATCCCTCCCTCCCTCCTTCCGTCCATCCATCCGTCCGTCTGTCCCTCTGTCCCTCTGTCCCCCTCCCTGGGGCTCTGCCTCCATCCCGGCGGGATCCACATCCCACATCCCCATCCCTGAGCAGCCCGGGGGATGTTTCGCAGCCTTTGGGTAACAGCAGAGTGAGATTCACCATCCAGCTCCGGCTGATCAAAGAGCAGCAAAGGTCAGGAGCACTCAACACCTTTGTCTAATTGACTCTTTCCTCCCCGCTGCAGGAATCCTCTTATCCACCTGCCCGGAACCATCCGGGAGTGCAGGAGAGGACAGAATTCCCCTCTCCAGCTGCCATCCCCCGGTTTGTGATCNATCTCTGCTTTGGAGCCTCTTCTGTTTGCCAAAGGTCTTGAGGTCCGACTGAAATGAGATCAAATGAACTCAAATCGTATTAATGCTGAGGAGTTAAAAGCACAAGGAGGTTGTTTGTCACTAAGAAATGTTAAGGAAAACCTCCAGGCCTGAGCAGGTCCCCGGCCAAAGCCCCTGTGGGCTGTGCCACTGCCAGGGGACCCTTCCCAGGTGGGTGTGAGCAGGTGCCACCCAAATCCCTGCCCAGCCCCGGAGCTGTGCCCTGCCCGGTGCTTTGCTGTAACGGGATTTCTGCTCCTCCTGGGGCGTTCAGCACTCGGGGCCAGAGGAAAGCAGCTCCAGGAGCTCAGATCCAGCCAGGCTGTGCCTGGGGATCTGCAGAGCCTCAGGGGATGCGAGCTCAGGCTGGTGATGGGCATCAGGGCACCTCCGCGGGAGAGGGTGAGGATGAAGTGGTTCTTACCCAATCCCACATCCACAGCCCTGCATCCTCAGCACAGCTTGGCCAGGACTGTCCCTGCTTCCTTTCTCCACATGGTGTTTTTACAAAGCATTCTGTGGCAATGAGCTCCAAAGTAAATGACATTTCTTTTTGTTTCAGAGCTGCTGGAGTAATCCATTGCTATGTCCCTTATTCCTGTATTACATGAAGGACTCGGGTTTTATTCCTGCTCACCTTTACTCTGCTATTCCTAATTTGACAAAGTTCATCAGTCCCTCCCCACGTGACACACAAAATGATGATCTACAGCTCACATGGCTTTGGCATGTGATAAGCCATCAAACGTTAAAATAAGAACACCATCCCCATAAGCTACAGCATCAAACAATCCCCAGCTGAAAAATGCCGGAGATTTGCACTGACTCCAGCTATTTTGGCCGAGCAGCTCAGCCTCCGGGCAGATTTACACCTGCAATTACCGAAATAGATCTCCCCCTGTGCGGGTGGTTTGGACAAACAAAAAGCAGCCCTGGATGTGCCCGAGGCAGGCTGTGGCTGTGCCCAGGGCAGGGCTGGCAGCGCTGATCCGGGGTGCTCTGCCACAGACAGGGGCAAACAGCAGCACCAACTGTGATTAATATGAAATCGCTAATTGGAGCGAACCTCTGGGGAGAGAGGTAAGGATCAGAGATAAGGGAAGCACGAAGCTTTCTGTTTGTTCTCTGTGAGTGGAATTCCTGCCCATTGGTATTCCAGGAGGGGCCTCTCCTCCGCAGCCATTCCAGAGGGTGACCTTTCCAGTCACTTCATGGATGTGCCACACACCTAAATACCAATTGTTTCTTCTAACGGAGCGTTGTTTTGCCCGCAGGGAGGGGGCGTTGGGGCTGCTGCCGGCAGCCAGATGTTCCTGTGCCTGGCACAGCTGGGCTGGGGCACCGCAGCCTTCGGGAGCCAAAGGGGAAAAGGGATCAGCCTGGAAATGCTTTCCCTGCCAGTGCAGGTTATGGACACCCGAGAGTGTGTTTGTCTGCTCAGATCGGATTTGGAGAGGTGGGGAATGGCTTGGCTGCCTGCTGGAGACTCAGGTTTGATTGTTCTCCTTTGGTGCAGGACCAAAGCCCGTGCAGGGTTTGGACAGGGGAGCAGGGACAGGCTGACACGGGTTTGTTCCTGGGTGGGGACAGTTCCTGAGCCCGCGGGGGAGGCTCCTGTCCCTCTGCCAGCCGGGCACAGTGCTGGGCTCCCCGAGGCTCCTCAGCTCGGCCAATGCCTGCATCCAGCAGCTGGGAAAAAATTCCAGTTGAAGACGTAGTTGAAAGAGCTGTGTTCTCCCAAGTGTTCCCACTGTAATAAATCAGCCTTTTGGGGCAGGGATAAGGGATCTGCAGTGTCTCTGCTGATTCTCTGAGTTCCCCAGGGGTTGCTTTGTGCCCCCAGAGCCAGCCCTGGGCTCCAGCCCCTGCCCTGGGGTCTGCAGGTGGCCCCAGCTCTGCTGGGGGGCAAATCAACAAACCAACAAAACTATCTCAGCGTGAGCTATCTGATATTTCTTATTTCTTTTTTTTTAAATAGCCACAGTAGTGTAAGCTCCAGCTTGCAGCACTCATGAGCAGCATTCCCCTCTGGAAGCTGGAGTTTTGGAGTGCAATAAAAATGAGAACAAATACACTGGAAATGCCCAGGTTCTGAGCACTCTGGCCAGTCTCCTGAGCCAGGGGAGCTGCTTGCTCCTTCATTATAGATGAGGAGAGAAGCAGATTTTTTTCAGCCCACTGGGGATTTGAGAGTGCTGGTGTTGGGAAGCAGCTCTGGGGGACTGTGGTTCAGCAGCTCCTGGCTCTGGGGGTGCAGTGGCAGCTCCAGTCCCCATTCTGGGCCAGAAGAGCTGCAGGCTCCTGCTTTGGGTGCAGCACTGTGACTGATCCTTCCACCCCAGGGCTGCTCCCAGGAATATCCTGCCATGGAGTCACCACCCGTGCCCTGGAAGTGCAGGTGGTTCTCTGCAGCAGATGCAGTCTGACAGGAAAAGGAAGGTGTAGCAGGGGCAGTCATACCCTGAGTTCCAGCCTGAGCCAAATGAGGAATGCAGACATGCCCTGATACCCTCCGACAGTGCTGGCCACTCCCAGCCCTGGCTGTGAGGAATATTCAGGGATTGCTGAAGCACTTCAGCTCCGGAGGATAAATTATTTCAGCCTCTCTGATCACAGAGAACATCCCGAGTTACCAACCAGAGAAATATCCTTCAAACAAAACCGTGTGTTTACTCTGAAGGAAAGAAGCTCAGGTGGTGGGAGAGTAAGAGCTATTCTTTACTTTTTTTTCCCTGAAAAATAAACCAGCCCATTTGTACATTGATTTATCAAGCTTATCCCAACTGTCTTCCAGGCAGGATTCACAATCCTGGCTTTTTGTTTCTCTACATGCTCCAGCACACAGATATGGCTTTCAGAGTGGAAATCAATACATCTGCAGGACGCCCCTGGTGCCAGCAGAGTCCACGGCTTCTTTGATTAAGCTCTACTAAAGTGTAATTATCTGGAACGCCTCGCCATTTCCTTGGCACTGCTCACACGGCTCTCCAGGCAGGAAGTGTTTCAGCAGGGATTGGAGCCCCACACAGACCTGCTGGAGAGGGGAAATGGCCTTCCTGGGGCCAGGGGAACGTTGGTGTGAGCCCAGTCCAGCTGAGGGGAAAGCAGGCCTGTGCTTGAGCCTGTGTGTGAGCCTGACTGTGAGCCTGTGTGTGAGCCTGTGTGTGAGCCTGAGTGTGAGCCTGTGTGTGATCCTGTGTGTGAGCCTGAGTGTGAGCCTGAGTGTGAGCCTGTGTTAGAGCCTGTGTGTGATCCTGTGTGTGAGCCTGTGTGTGAGCCTGNCCACTGGAGATTTGAGAGTGCTGGCGTTGGGAGGCAGCTCTGGGGCACTGTGGTTCAGCAGCTCCTGGCTCTGGGGCTGCAGTGGCAGCTCCAGTCCCCATTCTGGGCCAGAAGAGCTGCAGGCTCCTGCTTTGGGTGCAGCACTTTGATCCTTCCACCCCAGGGCTGCTCCCAGGAACACCCTGCCATGGTGCAGTCACCACCCGTGCCCTGGATGTGCAGGTGGTTCTCTGCAGCAGATGCAGTCTGACAGGAAAAGGAAGGTGTAGCAGGGGCAGTCATACCCTGAGTTCCAGCCTGAGCCAAATGAGGAATGCAGACATGCCCTGATACCCTCCGACAGTGCTGGCCACTCCCAGCCCTGGCTGTGAGGAATATTCAGGGATTGCTGAAGCACTTCAGCTCCGGAGGATAAATTATTTCAGCCTCTCTGATCACAGAGAACATCCCGAGTTACCAACCAGAGAAATATCCTTCAAACAAAACCGTGTGTTTACTCTGAAGGAAAGAAGCTCAGGTGGTGGGAGAGTAAGAGCTATTCTTTACTTTTTTTTCCCTGAAAAATAAACCAGCCCATTTGTACATTGATTTATCAAGCTTATCCCAACTGTCTTCCAGGCAGGATTCACAATCCTGGCTTTTTGTTTCTCTACATGCTCCAGCACACAGATATGGCTTTCAGAGTGGAAATCAATACATCTGCAGGACGCCCCTGGTGCCAGCAGAGTCCACGGCTTCTTTGATTAAGCTCTACTAAAGTGTAATTATCTGGAACGCCTCGCCATTTCCTTGGCACTGCTCACACGGCTCTCCAGGCAGGAAGTGTTTCAGCAGGGATTGGAGCCCCACACAGACCTGCTGGAGAGGGGAAATGGCCTTCCTGGGGCCAGGGGAACGTTGGTGTGAGCCCAGTCCAGCTGAGGGGAAAGCGGGCCTGTGCTTGAGCTTGTGTGTGTGTGTGAGCCTGACTGTGAGCCTNTCATTGTGCCCAGCAGGGACAGAAGGAGAGCTGTCACGTTGGCATTTCAGCTGACTGCAGCCTCCCCCTGCTCTCCCTGCTCCCAGGCTGTGTGCAGGAGCCGCCTCCTCTCCCAGAGCTGCCGGCTGAAGCTGCTGCTCCGCCTTTCCCTGGCTCCCGCTGCTCCTCGGGGGGCGGGAGGCACCAAAGGCTCTGCACAGCCCCGGGCTGAGCCAGGAGGGAGCCTGGTGGGCTCCAGAGGAGGTGGCTCAGTGGCTCAGTGGCTCGGTGGCTCAGTGGCTCGGTGGCTCGGTGGCTCAGTGGCTCGGTGGCTCAGTGGCTCGGTGGCTCGGTGGCTCAGTGGCTCGGTGGCTCAGTGGCTCGGTGGCTCAGTGGCTCAGTGGCTCAGTGACTCGGTGCTGGGGGGCTGTGCCACCTCAGAGGGGTTATTTGGGATGGTTTCTGTCTCTGCAGAGTGGGCGAGGCTGGCCAGGTGCCAACAGCCACATTCCAGCCCCTGCTCTCCTGTTTGGATGAAAGGAATGATCAGAGCTGTGACAGGGGGATGGAGGCTGAGCACTGGACACAGGAGGGGAATTTCCACACAAACAGAGCACAGTGAACGTGGATGCTGCTGGAGAGCACCGGTGTGAGGTGTGAGGTGTGTCCTCTGCTCTCACATGTGCTGAGGGCTCTCTCTGAGAGCCTCCCCAGCCCCAGCAGGGATGTCCTGTGCTGGGCTGGTGGCCAGGGAGGCACCCAGGGCACGGGCAGCTCCTCCCCTGGGGTGGCACCAGCCCCAGGTCCCCCGTGTCCCTCCCAGGAGGTGGCCCTGCAGAGAGCAGCTTTTCTGTGCCACACAGAGCCTTGGCTTGTGCTTCCTGAGTGAGCAGCCCAGCCCTGAGGGGTGCCTGAAGGTCCTGGTGCTCCTGATCACTTGGGACACAGGGAAGTCACTGCCAGCACCTCTCCAAGGGCTCACAGAGCTTGGAGGGATGGGAGGCTGTGCCAGCTGAGCTCCAAACCGCTGCTTCCAGGCCATGAAGATGTGCTGAGGCTCCCTCGTGTTGCCAGATGAAGAGAGGAAAAGAGAAGCTCTTGTTCCCTGGCCACAGTTTCTTGTGGACACTCACTGTGTGAGGCATCCAAAACCTGAGTGTGCTGGGCACAGATGGACCTGCAGCCTAAAGCAGAACCCAGGGCTCACGTCAGGATGCTGGAAGAGAACTTTCAGCGCTGATTTTGCCTTTGTGGGTATTTTTCCAGATGGCCAACACCAGCAGAAATAATGAGCAATTAACGGATAATGGAAAAGGGCACACCCAGGACCTGATTTTTGTAAGCTGCAATGTGCTGATGGTGAGGTGCTGACAACACGTGGAACTTGAGGTCTACTCGAGCTGCTTCTTTTTCTTTCTGATCACACAGGCAGTGCCACAAGGACACTCTGGCTGAGGCAGCTTTGTTTACCACCACGGGCACGACTGACCCGGGGCCGAGCACAGCCTCCTGTGCTGCATTAAACACTCCAGCTGTTTTCCTGCCCAGCTCCATCTGTGTGGCACCTTCCCCGTGTCCCTGCAGCTGCGGAGGGCAGGGGAGGAGAGCTCTGCATCCGGCTCCTGCCCTGCAGCCTGGGCCGTGGCCTTTGTTCGTTTGTTCGCAGACATTTCCCGGGGGTGGCTGGGGGGGTTCTGAGGTCCCTCATCCAGGGCTTGGGGTTGGTTTGTGCCAGGAGCTGGGTCTGGGTGTGGGTACTGGGACTGTCCCCAAACCAGGCTGTTTCTGAGCCCCCTGCTATGAAATCTGCCCTCAGAGCAGCACACAGGGGGTCTGTGGTGGGCACATCTGCTGCAGCTGTGCGGGGAGCTCCCCTCCCTCCCTGCCCTGCCCAGCTGCGGGGCGTGACAGGCACTCACCAACCCCTTCCCCCGGGAGGAACTCCCTGAGGCCAGAGACACCTTTAAAAGGCCTTTAGAGACAGGGGAGCTCTGCTTGTTTGCTCCCCAGTGCCCGGGCAGTGCCAGGGCAGCTCTGGCTGGGGCTGGACGAGCTGCACTGGGGCTGCACTGGGGCTGCTCATCTCAGCTGCTGCCAGCCCACCCAGGACCTGCCTCATCATCATCATCATCCCTGTGCCAGGCGATCCTGGCACATCCCCAGAAGCCAAAGGGGAGCGGCAGGGACCTGGGGATGACCTGCAGCAGCCCCCGGTGAAGGAATGTCATCCAGACAAGGTGAGAATTCCGTAAGAACTGCAATGGACAGGGAGGATTCGGTCCGGGGAGTGAGGCTGGGAGATCCAGCGGGGCCAGTTCAATAAACCACGGCCGCTTTTGGGGAGATGTCAGAGATAACAGAGCCGAGGAGGAGCCGCAGTCAATCAGCCCGGGGCAGCTGCAGTGCCTCGGGCTGCTGTCCCTGAGCTCCGGGAGCAGCTCCTGCCCTGTCCCCGTGTGCTGAGGGTGACAGGCACTGCCGGGGATGCCGAGGCACTGCCAGCAGCCTGCTCCTGCCCCTGCTCCTGCCCCTGCTCCTGCCCCTGCTCCTGCCCCTGCCCCTGCTCCTGCTCCTGCTCCTGCTGCTCCTCAGGGTCCCTCCTCTCCAGCACAACCCCAGCCCGCTGAGGCTGCCCCTGCCTTTCTTCAGGTGCCTTTTAGAAGCTGCTCCTGTCTCTTCCCTTGACCCCGTGCTCGGCCAAGCATCATCTTAGGGAACATTGGGTTGTGTTTGGGACGTTCAGTGCTTTAGTAGTTTCCTTCTTCACCTTTTGTCGACCTTTTCCTCTCGGGTGAGTGTTGTGCGGGGAGAAATTGGTTCCCCTTTTCACCATTTCTCCATCTGTAAACACAGTAAATGGCAACGAGCTCCGGTAATTCCTGTTAAAAGCCCTCGAGCCCTGAAGTGAGCCCCCAGACAACGGACTGAAAAGGCAACAATTAGGGGAGAGGAGAGAGGGACAAAAGGGATGTAAACAAGTCCCCGCTGCAAAAGCCAGTGAAAGCAGGAGCGCAGGTTCAAGGGGCTGGAGGTTTTTGGATGTTTTTGAAATATAAGCTTAATAAATATTAGAAACCATCTTTGGCCTCATGCTGCGTTTCTCCACTCTCAGTGTTATTTTTTGACATTGGATCTTGGCCCAGAGCCTTCATTCAGAGCAAGACAAACTCTGCTAATCCTTGTTTATAGCCTGGGAGAGGCAGCACTTTGTGGTGGTGGTTATATTCGGGAGGGATTATTGCCTTGGTCCATGTGCTTTCAGATGCTGTTCTTTGCTCCTTACAGGCAGCCAGGGACGGCTGCAGCAATGAGAATGCTCACAGCAAATATTCCAATGTCTCTCCGTTTGCCAGGGGCTAACTTACCCATGGCCAAGTGAAGATCTTCGAAGGAGAACCAAGAAGTGTTTTACAGTTCCATGCAACAGCCAAAACTCTCAGTAGCTGAAGTTGAGGCTGTTTTAGACACAAGTGTTGATTTTCTTAGGGCCCCCCTGGCTGAGCCACTCTTCCCTTGGGGTTTGTAAAGCTCTGCTGGTGCTGCAGCAGCCCAACACACAGGGATTGCAAAATAACCCTGTGGGTCTGGAAGGAAACAGGAACCATTTCTGCTCTTCCAGCCCCTGTTCCCTGGCAGTGTTTGAGTTCATGGGCTCTGACCTGGACAAGGAAGGGCCAGATGCTGGTGTGTTATGGCAAAGATCTGCTCTTTCTCAGAGGTGAAACTCTGTACCCTGAAGGTCTTGGAAGTCTGGTTTGCCACTTGTTTTGGGAGAGGCTTTGAGCATGGACATGGCTCATGTGGGCAGCTTTCCAGAGGGAAGGACAGCAGCAGTGGCACACGGTGTCACACGTGGCTCTGGGCACAGCCAGGCTTTCCTGGGCACCTGGTGGGCACCAGGCTGGGCACGAGCAGTGCCAGGGGCTGGCTGAGCAGTGTGGTGTGTCCTCCAGCTGGGAGCAGAGCTGAGGGCAGTGGAAACCCTTTCATGCAAGGACTGTGCTTTTGTATTGATTTTGTAAAGCAGCAGTTAATACAGGAATAATAGCTGGGTGTTTATTCTTAAAAGGGCCAGACTGTTCTGCCAGGAAAACTGGGATTCGTAACAGCCTTGAGATATTTTTCTCGTTTTGTTCGCAATATAAATGATACTTGAATTAATATTCATGTTGGAACAAAATCTGAGGGGGCCTTGGTAGTAAACCAGTAAACAAAGCAAGGGAAAATGGCTTTTTGTGGTTGCATAAAGATGCAAAATGACAGGGGGATTGGGAGCTTGTTTTCTTCTGTCACATCTCCCAAGGAGCCGGAGCAAGTGTTCAGTGCCTGTGTTTGGTTTTGCCTTTGCCCAGGGACATGAATTATCCTCCTGCAGCACAGGGGTCACAGAGCAGGGTGTCCCCACGGGGAACACGGGACACTCAGGGGGTCACAGACCTGTTCCAGGGAAATCCAGGCTGCAGAGACCAAGGGCTGGGACCAGAGAGTGGGGCTGTGCTGCTGGAGTGTGGGACAATCCCCCAGGACACGGGCAGCAGGCACTGCCCTGCCTGGGCACGCTGGGTGCTGTGGCCTGGCCTTTGCTGCCCTCTCCTCCTGGATCAGCAATAGGAACACTCCAGGAAATGTCCCTGCTTCGTTCTGAGGCACCTGGGGAATTCCTGGGAGGTTCCCCCAGCTGGCAGGAGCTGCTCACTATGAACTGATGAGTGCCCACCTCACATTCCATGGTCCAACAGTAAGGGATGAAGCCAGACTAATTACAGCAGAGCTCATTTGTGCAGAGCAAACAGCTCTGAGCAGCCTTGCCTTTGCTGTTGGAGCAAATCCTTACCAAGGAGGGTATTTGACAGCAATGAATGTGAGCTGAACCAGGATTGTTCTGGTCAGACCTCCTCACTCACTACAGCAGCAGCTCCTGGTGTGTTATCCCACTTCCCTCAGGTACTGACGGTGCTCTCACAGAACCCCACATTGCTTCGGGGTTGGGAGGGACCTTAAATCCCTCCCAGTGTCACCCCTGCCATGGGCAGGGACATCTCCCACTGTCCCAGGCTGCTCCAAACCCTGTCCAGCCTGGCCTGGGACACTGCCAGGGATCCAGGGACAGCCCCAGCTGCTCTGGGCTCCTGTTAAACCCGGGATCCCTCCTTGCTGTGCCTCCTGACCAGCCCTGGATGTGCAGTGTGAGCAGCTGGCCCAAGGCTGTTCCTCTGTGCTCAGAGGGGAAATCAGCTCCAGAATTCCAGCATTACTGTCTGTGTTCCCAGACTGGGCCAGTGGAAGCAAGGGCAGGGGACAGAAGTGATGGAGCAGGTTTGTTCTGAAGGATGTTATCCTGCTTATCCTGTGCACTTTTTGGGGCTAATGAAGCTGCCCAAATGCAGTTTGGGATTGGGAAGGATGACTGGGAGGAACAGGCAATTCCCTGCTCCTCCCCCTCTGTTTGTTCACCCTGAAGGGGCTGTTTATGAACTCTGCTATAGGAACAAGAGTCCAGGTGATGCCATCTGTGCACAGCTCTCGTGGGATTCAGGTTGCTTTGCTCATTCACAAAGGTAAGGACAGCCTGGACCCTGCCATTCCTTGCCTCTGCACTGGGGTAAGGCTGCAGTGCATTTCCTTTCCTCCCTGCACTTGGGAGCCAATTAACACACCCCCAGGAGCAAATGGAAATAACAACTGCAGCCTGCAGGAATCTGCCCATCCAGCTGATACAAGGCCTGGCTGCTGCTCTTAAATCTGCTTTGAAGAAGGAATTTATGGACACTGAAGGAGTTTGTGGTGTGGCCACACGAGAAACCTCTGAGGGAGAGGCAGCACATGAAAACCCTGGAGCCTGTGCTGGGCATTACTGGGCACTCAGGTGAGCTGTGGAATGGAGCCAGTGCTGCTCCACTGGATCCTGCCAGGGGCTCTCATGGCAGCACCGACAGGCTCAGCCAAAAGCTGCCCTGGCCCTTCATTGCAGCTGAGGAGCTGCAGAGCTGCTGCAGACACAGAGCAGAGCTGCTCCGGGGGCTGCAGGGAGAGGAGCAGTGCAAGAAAAGCAGAAAACAGCTGCAACTGCCAGGAAATGAGAAAGCATCGAGATGCATCACAGCACAAAGCCAGTTGCTCAAGAACTCCTTTGGCAAATGCAGTGAGTGGCTGAACAGCTGGAGAGGTGCCACCCCAGAGCTGGCAGCAGCTCAGGGGCAGCAGTGTCTGCTCAGGGGGTCATGGGCACACTCAGGGGGGTGTAGGCACACTCAGGGGCAGCAATCTCTGCTCAGGGGGGCTGTGGGCACACTCAGGGGGTCATGGGCACACTCAGGGTTAGCAGTCTCTGCTCAGGGGGTAGTGGGCACACTCAGGGGGCTGTGGGCACACTCAGGGGCAGCAGTGTCTGCTCAGGGGGTCATGGGCACACTCAGGAGGAGCCGTGGGCACACTCAGGCACTGCTGCCCTGGCAGCTCTTGGGTGCTGTGCTTTTGGGGTGGGGGCCAGGCTGTGTGGGAGGCTGGGACACCCTGGGGCTGTGGTTGGGGACTGGGGACCAGGGCAGGTACCTGAGCCTGGGATTTGGGTGGGGGCAAGCAAAGGAAACATATCCTTCGTGGCAGACGTTCATATAACTGCTCTGAAATTTGCTTATTGTCATCTGATGGGATTTCCAATTTCAGAATTAATTCCCCAGTGTGCAGTCTCGCTTGTCAGAAGCTGGAGTAGAAGAAAAACACAGGTAGGATTTCTGATAAGGGAAAAAAAAAACAAACCCTACTGACTACTGAAAAATTTCCTGTCCTGCCAGTATTGTCTGGTCTGCTCGCAGTTAATATTTTTTCACCTTATTTCCTCAGAAATATGAGTGTTATTTTTTCCCCGGGTTTCACGGAGCCAATTTGCATCTGAGATGCGTTTTCTGGGGCCTCGGCAGTGATGGGCCCGGCGCTGCCTCTCCAAGCTGAGCTCCATATGCTCCCTTCCCTGAGTGTTTGCTGCCTGCAAACCCGCCCGGATAATCTCCCTGGCTGAGTACATGACAAAGTACCCGAAAGGCGTTACCACACAAATGCTGACACTCCTACAAGAGCGCAGAAGTGATAAATGCTTTCCTGTGTAGTGAAAGAGATAAGGATGTATTTTGGGAACCGAGCTGACAGTTGCAATACCTGCGAGTATTTTTAAATGGAGATCGGGAATGTAAGGGAAGGTAGATAGAGGCTATCATTAAATCTGCATTGGTTTATTTGAGAAACAAACTGGATGTTGCTTTCAAAGCGTCTCTTATCAGGGATGCAAAGGAATTGCATTGGGGTTTTCAAATGCACCTGAAGATGAAGGGCCTTATTTCCTTTCACATGGATTTAGCAAGAGTTTCTCCCAGATCAGACCCGGGGCTTTTCCTTTTGGAAGTGGAAATTTTTGTTTTCAGTCAAGCAAATAACAATCCAAATTTCAGAGAACACACATTATTCAGCCGTGCAGGAAAACCCCACCACATCTGAGGAACAGCTCAGTAAGAGGAGTGTTGCTTTTCAGCAAACCTGCCTGCCTGCCTTGGTCCCGGCTCTTGTGAGGTTTGAGGGGGCTGCCTGTCCTTTGGGGAGTGCAGAGTGGATTTGGTGGTGTTTGTCTGGCTCTGCTGCCTGCCAGCACCGGCTGCAAATGAGATGTGAGGAAACATTTGGATCAGCTTTGGTTTAAAGGGAGCAGCTGCTGCAGGGACACTGTCCCTGCTGTCCCTGGCCAGGAGGGGGACAGCGGCTCCCGGTGACACCCAGGGATCCCGGTGACACCCAGGGCTCTGCTCGGGGATCCCGGTGACACCCAGGGATCCCGGTGACACCCAGGGCTCTGCTCGGGGATCCCGGTGACACCCAGGGCTCTGCTCCTGGCCTCTCCCCGAGTCCCGAGGAGTTCCCGGTGCTGTGATCAGGAGTGCAATCAGTCCTTGGAGGGGATCCTGCTCTGCCAGGAATGCAAATGTCTGAGCTGCACTGCGAGTTCTGGTGGGCAGAGGCGGCAGCTGCTGTGTGAGAGCTGAACACAAAGTGGGGACAGCATTTCCCAGTGCTCCCATGGCTCCTGTGCCTGCACAGCAGCGTCTTCCATCCCTGCAGCACTGCCCTGCTGCCCACCCGGCTCTGCACATCCCCTCGCACAGCAGGGACATTGGTGGGGTCTGTGTGTGTCTGTGACAGCAGCAGGGACATTCCTGGGGCTGGAATGTCTGTCACAGCAGCAGCACAGCTGTGGGACAGCAGCAGCGAGGCAACAACAGCCTGTTTTTAAAGCAGACAAATGAAGTGAGAGGTTTCTGTTTCCATGAGAGGCAGCAGCAGCTTAGCCAGGAGCTGTAAAACTTGTTGAGTTCAGAAGTTGCTTCATTAGTGAATAGCCCCAAAACCTCCCTGGGAAGGAAGTAATTTGGGCTTCAGACGAAGTGTCCAAGTAATTTGGAATAGTTTCATTTCGAAATTAATTTAATTGTAATTTTGGGAAGGGTCAAGATGCACAGAATCGCCCAAGTACAATTTTCTTGAAACCAAACGCTCTGGAGAGTTTAAACAGGGGTTCAGCAAAGAGTCACAACAATCCCATTGTCTGTGAGCACCAGGCACACTAATGAGGCAAAAATCCCCTGAAATAAGGGCTTGATTTAACTACAAACTTCCAAATTCTGCGGGTGTGGAGCATAATCTGCCCTGAGTGCAGAGGGAGCAGGGGCAGTGCCGTGCCAGGGTGGGGAGCAGGGCAGCATCTGCTGTCCCTGTGCTGTGTCCCCTGCCCGGATCCCCGTGCCCGGAGCCCCGTGCAGCCCCTCCCGGAGCTGGCCCTGGCACAGCAGTGCCTGCAGAGCCCCGGGGCAGGGCTGGCTGCAGAGCTGTGGCACTCGGGGCTCAGCACTTCTGCTCCCCAGAACTCAAATGGGCCTCCAGGAGCTGAAACACTGGAGAGGGAAAAAGGATTTTCCTGCTGCCTTAATCCTTTGCAAAGCTTTTCCTCCTCTGTGCTGTGCGGTGATGGTGAGTAAATGGCCCTGCAAAGCTGTGGGTGCTGTGTAAAGCACGGGCTGCCCCAATGGATCTGTGTCCCCTGGCTTGTCCCTGCCCCGTGGGGAACTGTCCAGGGCCTGGGGAGTGACTCTGGCTCCTCCTGTGCCAGCCCAGCCCGTGGGTCCCAAAGCCTCCCCCACGGCAGAACAGGCACACTGCTGGGGGTGGGATGGCAGGGCTGTGGCAGGAGGGTGCTCTGTGTGTCACCCAGCTATGGAGGGACAGCAGCAGCTCCCCTGCACTGCCCTGAGGGGTGGCACTGCCTGAGCAATGGCACTGCCCTGAGGGGTGGCACTGCCCTGAGGGGTGGCACTGCCCTGAGGGGTGGCACTGGCTGAACAATGGCACTGCCTGGGCAATGACACTGCCCTGAGCGATGGCACTGCCTGAGTGATGGCAATGCCCTGCACTCCTCACCTGTGCCAGNAATGGCACTGCCTGAGTGATGGCACTGCCTGAGCAATGGCGCTGTCCTTGTCAATGGCGCTGCCCTGGGCAATGGCAGTGCCTGAGGGGTGGCACTCCCCTGCACTCCTCACCTGTGCCAGGTGAGTGCCACTCCTCAGGGAGCACGGGTGTTCTGTCACTGCAGCCTCTCCCCGTGGAGCTGCTGTCAGGCAGTGACATGGGGCACAGTGAGGACCCCACTCGTGGCGTTTCCTCTCCAAGCTCTGGGTTTCTCACAGCTGCTTTTGTGCTCAACAGCCCCTCAGAGATGACCTTTCCACTCCAGACTCCTCCACCCGTTTTTCTGATGGTGCTTGTCTGATTGAGCTGTTGCTCACTGATGTCAGTGAGAAAAAGAGGAAACTCTTGGAGCCCTTCCATGCCTTACCTGCTTGCAGCTCCTGGGAGCCCCACTCAGTGCATTTGTTTTGTGATGATGTTACATCAGGGGTTGCTGTTTTAGGGGAAAAAACCCCTTGGTGTCCTCGATGTGCCTGTTTGGTGTCTGTGTCCCTGTGCTGCTGTTGGGATGCTGTTGGAAGCACAGGGAGGCATCTTTGGGAGCGTGCAGGGCTCCCCTGGGATGTGTTAAATGTGTTAAATGTGTTAAATGTGCCCCTTGGCACAGGCTGCAGGGGCTGGAGCCCCTCGGTCCTTGGAGCATTTATCCAAGGACAGACGTGAGCCACGGCCGCTCCCTCTCAGCACAAGGACATTTAGGAAGATAATAGGTGGGAAAAATAACAGTTGATCCCGAGGCTGAAACTGGAAGCTGTTTCTGAATATAAATTAGAATGTGACCTCAAACTGTCCTGGTTCCTGTCTGCTTGGCAGCCTCTCTCCTCGCCCGAGTCCAGCCTTTGTTTTTCCTTTGTCCCTCTGTCACTGCCACACTGGAACCCTCCTGTTTGTCCTGGAGGGGGGTGTAAAGGTGGTGTCACTGTGGGGGCATCTGGGCTGGCCTTGACAATCCTGGTGTCATAGAGAGCTGGCCTTGGTAATCCTGGTGTCATGGAGAGTCTGGGCTGGCCTTGGCAATCCTGGTGTCATGGAGGGTCTGGACTGGTCTTGTCAACCCTTGTGTCATGGAGTGTGTGGGGAAGGTCTGATCCATCTCTGTGCCATGGAAGGTCAGGGCTGTCCCTGTCCCCCCTCATGTCCCAGGGTGTGTGGGGAAGCGCTGGTCCATCCCCTGTCCCCTCGTGTCCCAGGGTGTGAGGGGAAGCTCTGGGCTCTCCCTGTCCCCTCTGTGTCCCAGGGTGTGTGGGGAAGCTCTGGGCTGTCCCTGTCCCCTGGTGTCCCAGGGTGAGTGGGAGCAGGGCCCCGCTCCCCCCGCCCCTGTCCCTGTCCCTGAGCAGGGATTTCCGTGAGCTCCCCGTGTGGTACCAGCAGTGTCAGTGCAATCAAACACTCACCACGGCCCTGCTTAATCAGAGTGTACAGTTTGTTTTTTTCCATAGGAAATTTGCTATGATCTAGGTCAGTGCTCACGACACCAAATTCCCCTTCCAGAGCTGTTTGTTGGCTTTCAAACCCCCACAAAATCCAACTTACAAGGGCTTTCAGACCTCCAGCTTCCAGAGTGGCCCTTGCTGGGTTTTGGCACTTGGCTCTCCAGGGGAAGATTTTGGATTTCCTTTTCTGGCTTTCACAAGCTCAGAGTACCAAATCTGCTTTCCCCCCCACAATTTCATTACTCAAGAACTCGCTTTAGTTTCAAGTAAGAGAGATGTGAGGAGAGCTGTGGTCAATAAGCACAGGCCAAAGGAGTAACTAGGAATATTGATTGGGAGTGAAGGCCTGGTGTAATGAACTGCTGTGTGCAAGGAAGGCTAAATGCACACGGGCTGCTCTTCCCACAGGCTTCCAGAATCGAGTAAGAAATTTTTTTCCTTTTCTATTTTTTCTCTTTTCTTGGAATTGAATCCCTTGGTGGTAACAAATTACCAAATTTTGTCATTGCAATGCTCATCCTCCAAAAGCAGGACTTGGCATTTTTTCCCTTCCTCAGGCTGGGTTCAGAGCACCAGCCTGGTGTGCTCCTGTGCTGCCTTCATCCTGATTTGATGTGTCACCATAAAAACGGGGTGACTGAGCAGCTCCAGTCCCTGGCAGCCTGGATTCCATGGAGCTGGTGAGGAAAGCAAGCAGTAAGGTTTGTTTCCTCCAGCAGGACGTGGCCCCTGGTTTGTCAGGTTGGATCCCTCGGTGCTGTGTCACATCAGGGGACACTGGGGGACACCAGGGCTGGGCTGAGCTGTGGCTGCAGGGCACTGGAGCTGCAGAGCCTGGGGTAGTGCTGCCCAAATTCCCAGCGGGGTGAGCACCTCTGCACTTGCTGCTGGCTGGAAATGCTCCCCTGGGCTCCTCTGCCCCGGGCTCTCTGTCTATTTGAGCAGTGTTTCCAAAAAGGTGTAGTGGCAGTTGAGACACTATCTCGAATTCCTATGGCTTCTCCATTTTTCTGCAAAACACAGCACCTGTTTTTGCTAATGAGTGCCATGAGTAATTAAAGTGCAGCTCTCAAAGAGGCAAAGCAGAGCAGGGGGAGTGAGTGAGCTCTCTCCTTGCTCCCCTGGCACGGCAGTGCCAGAGCCTCACTGCCCATCTCACTGCCCATCTCACTGCTCTGCCAAGGGAAAGGTTTGAAGGCTCGTGGGCAGAGTTTCAGGAGTCAGGGCACTGGGGCCTCCATTACTGTGCTGCTCCCAGGGCTGATCTATTATTGCAGCCTCTTGCACTTTGTGCAAACCAATTAAAATGAATAAGTGTACTCTGATCTAATATCCAAGTCACTTTTTGGCACACAATCATTCATCACAAATGCACATAAAACTAGAATTCAATTAATCAGCTCATACAAAGAGCCTGTCTCTTGCTATTTTTTCCTAATACATTTTTTTTCTTTGAATAAAAATGTAATTGTCAGTGCAAAATATCAAACCAGAGCCACATAACAAATAACTATGGATTTGTAATTAAGCCCAATAAAGCCTAAGATGGAGCATAAAAGGCAGAGAGCTAAAATCCAATTAAAAGTTATTATGAGAAATACAATGCCAGGATATTTTTCAGGCAGAGAGCAGCGTACCCCGGTCTGTAAGAGAACACTGCTGCTGCCTTTGATAATGAAACCCGAGGAGCAAACAACAAATGCGAGAGGAGCCGGGGATGGAGGAGGGAGGCTGGAAGGGCCCCTCGCAGTTCCCGGCTGTGATCAGAGCTGGCTCCGGCCATCTCCCCTCTCCGGGCTGTGCTCGGCTCGGCAGGGACAGGCAGTGGATAATTCTGGGTGTTGGAGCTGGGGTTTGTGCTCAGGTGAGGAGAGAGGCTCATCTCCCACCAGTGCAGGACACAGAGAGGGACACGGGGGCTGCGCTGGCAGGGGACACCCGCAGGGACAGGGATTGATGAATTCTGGGTGCCCGGGCTGCTCTCGGCTCGGCAGGGACACGGGATTGATGATTTCTGGGTGCCCGGGCTGTTCTCGGTGGGGTTTGTGCTCAGGTTTTGTGGCTCATTTCCCCTCAGTGCAGGACACAGAGAGGGACACGGGGGCTGCGCTGGCAGGGGACACCAGCAGGGACAGGGATTGATTCACTCTGGATGCCCGGGCTGTTCTCGGTGGGGTTTGTGCTCAGGTGAGGAGAGAGGCTCATCTCCCACCAGTGCAGGACACAGAGAGGGACACGGGGGCTGCGCTGGCAGGGGACACCCGCAGGGACAGGGACATGGTGGCAGCTCCCCGTGATCCCCAGTTTAACCCCCCAGCCCTCCCTGCAGCTCCTCCCTCCTCCCGCTGTGCCCGCCCGGGCTTTGGGCTGGGAAGGGATCGGCGCCACCGCTGCTGCCTCTGGGAAAGGAGGGGAATAAAAACCCTTCAGCCTTGTCTGTGACTGACTTCACAGCTGGCCTGGCTAATCCTTATTTCTCAAACAGAAATGGTTACAAATATAAATTGGTTGGTGAGGTCGTTTTTCTTTCATTTTTTTCCCCAGTCAAAAAGCTTCTTAGATGTGGAAAATAAATGTGTGAAGCCAGTCTGAAAACAACTGGACTTTGTGCTTAAAATGAAGAAAAGATGGATTAGATTTCTCTTTCCAGAATTCTCATTGTTCCAAAATAGCTATAATTATTCCCTTTTTCTTTTTTATTATTGAGTTCTTCCATTGTGTAACACCTAGGTCTCTTAACTAGCAGAATATTCCTGGCCTTGCATTTTATCCTGACCCTACCCTTTTTTAAAAAATATGATTATAGGTGCAACTCCCATGTGCCTATTTTCTGTCTTTGTAGCATTAATGGTCTATTGAATAATACCCAGCTGCATTGTTTATCCCTTTCATTTTTGCTAACAGCTGTCCCTGCTCTGGCAGC
Organism: Alaudala cheleensis; assembly: GCA_013398995.1. Taxonomy (NCBI): domain Eukaryota; kingdom Metazoa; phylum Chordata; class Aves; order Passeriformes; family Alaudidae; genus Alaudala; species Alaudala cheleensis. The sequence continues at coordinate 498,234 of VWYE01007889.1, forward strand.
TCGGTGTTTCCTCCTCTCTGTGCCTCAGCCTGGGCGAGCCTGGGCATGGGGAAGGAGACGGAGCTGGGAGCCAAAATCTTCCCTCTCTGTGGTTAATGTTTGTGCTGCCCCTTGCACAGCTGGGCATCCTCCCTTTCCATGGCTTGGAACTACAACTCCCACGACAACCAACGTGCCAGCCCCATGGTGAGTCCTGTGCATCCCCAAAGGTCCCTGTGCAGCCCCAAAGGTCCCNGTTCCCATGGCTTGGAACTACAACTCCAGGACAACCAACCTTGGGAGCTGTCCCCAGGTGAGTCCTGTGCAGCCCCAAAGGTCCCTGTGCAGCCCCAGGAGCCCTCCAGGACCAGGCACAGCAGCTCCACCAGCACAAGGAGCCCCAGCACACCGGTGGGTGGAACCTGCCCCTTGCTTTCCTCCCAGGTTGGAAACCCAAGGTGAGGTGGAGTGTCCCCCAACACAGCTGCCCCCCAAAGTGTCTGCTGTGAAGTCTGGGGACAGACCCCGACTCGGGCAGGATAAAGACCCCTCATTTTCGGTGAACTGACTCTCAGAAGTGTCCCAGGCACGGTTACCAGGCTTTGCCAGGTGAACAGGCTGGAGCCCAGAAGGGGCAGCTCCCGTTCCTGCCCCCGTGGCTGTGAGCAGGGCACGGGGGTGGCACAGAACAAGCAAACCTGACCCTTCAGCTCGGTCCCTGCAGCCTCAGCTCCTGGGAGCTGCTGGCCCGGCTCAGGGATGGCTTTGTCAGGGTGTGCTGCTGCCCTTGGCCTCACCTGCTCTCCTCTGGCACCTCCTCACCCCTCCCTGGGCTCTGCAGAGAGAAAAACCCCGACTCGGGCACTTCGTGGGGAGGCTGAGCAAAGCAAAAGCACTCATGGGTTAAATACTGAAATCTGCTGCAGCCAGAACTGGAGGGAGGCAGCTTTTCACAGCAGCCCGTCCGTGCCCGTGAGTGCCTGGAGTGGCTCTGAGCTCCCGGGGAAGCGCAGCCACTCCCGGAGTGACCCCGGGGCAAACAGGAGAGGATGAGCAGTCACGGACACACCGAGCGCTGCTGCTGGCCCAGCTCTGGGCAGCTCTCAGGAAATCCTTCATTGGAATTCACTGGGAACATAATCCCCCGTCCTTTTCCAGCCTTTGTTAACAGCTCCTGTAGCAGTGCAAGAGGGGAATGAGGGGACTCTTCTCACCACATGGAGAGTGAGAGACAAAAGGTACCTGAAAGCAGAGAGGGAGCAAGACCCCAGCTCGTGTGGCTGAATTCGAGATGGGAAGCAGACACCTTCTTTGAGTGATTTGGTATTTTTTGTATTGAAACAAAACACTGAGCAGTCAGCCCAGGAACTGTCAAACAGTTATTTAACGTTAGAGGTAAATAACGAGCATTAAAGTTGTCTGGTGGAGACAGCAGCGAGAGGAACTCCTGGGTAGAGACGGAATCCCAGCATTTCGCTATTTGTGCCTTACATCCACCCCAAAATGTCGTGTTCCACCCATGAATTCACGTGCCACACATCTCCTGTCTGTGCATTCTGACCCCATTCAGCAGCTCCAGCCTCGGCCCGTTGCCCTGGCAGTTGATAACGTCCCTGTGCCGTGACGTGTGATCCATCCTGGCTCCGCGGGCCCTCGGTTAACAATTAACAGCATTAACAACGCTGCACATCGTGTCAGCAGCTCGCTCATCACCGAGGGGCTGCAATTGGAGCCATCTGTCTGAGCCTTTCTGTTCTCTCCGGCTTGCTGCTGGAGCTGTCGTCTCCTGCTCTCGCTCAAGCAGAGCTCACGGAGAATTCCTTCCCAAAATCCCATCCATGGCTGCCCGCAGGCAGTGGGAATTCATTCCCTGTGTCCTGCCCCTCCAGGCCCTTGTCCGAAGTCCCTCCATCTCTTTTGGAGACCCTCTGCACCCCGGGAGGGGCTCTGAGGTGTCTCTGGAGCCTCCTCTCTCCCGTGGGAAGCCCCAGCCCTGCAGCCTGGCTCCATGGGATGGGTGTTGGTGTTCAGGGGCTCCATCCGGCTGGATCTAGTGCTGGGAAGGGCGGGCTGTCCCCAGCCAGCCCAGGGAGGTGACAGCCAGGTGTCCGAGCTTGTCATGACCACGCTGATGGCTCTTCCTGCAGCTGCTTGCACCCCTGGAAACAAAAGCTGGCTCAGATGGAATCTCGAGCCTCTTTGGGGTGAAGCGCTCTCCTCCCTCCTGAGGCGTTCCAAAGCTTTCCCAGGGAGTGCAGAGCTGTGCCCGGGGGTGGGGAGGGACTGCTGGGGACACTGGTGGCCTCGGGCAGGACTCCTGGGGGATGCTCTGCCCTCCCTTGGGAGAATCCTGGTGGCTCCAGCCGCGGGCAGCTCCCGGAGGCAGCATCCCCTGAACCCTGAGCAATCCCGCATGCTCCTGGAATCAGCTGCACGTGTTTGTATTAACATGCAAATAAAGCAGCTTCAAATAAACCAAAGTATGAAAATGTCTCTTCATTAGGTTGGGGTTTATGGCATAATTGATTTGGGGGGTGCAAGGCTCTGATTACCTTCCTGACGCTGAGGGGATCCACAGCAATCACACTGATAACAAACCATTAAACATATTCTATTAAATTACTGCTAATTCTGAAAAGGCTCAACATTGCACATGGGTTCATTTAATTTTTATGTAAATTTTATCCCTGATTTTGCAAAGTCTTAATAGTTTAACAGCAGATTAGGCTAAATTATTTTAATTGAATTTTATGTGAATTTTTTCCTTCTGCCTTTAAGGAACCCATTCATAAAGGTTTTCCTTTCAGACAGAGCGGGATGCTGCTGCCAGCTCTCCCAGCTTCCCTGCGGGCCACCATGCCCACTTGGATTTGAAATCCAAACGCTGCTCATTTCACGTGGGATGTTCAAATCAGGAAGGAAACGCTGAGTTTGGAAATAGAACTGGAGGAGAGCAAAGGAAGCTCAAATCAAATTTGGGAACGCTTTTTCCAGAGGGTCAGTACCCTGAGGGTTTGGGCCATTTCTTATCTTCCTCAGGTAGATTTTTTTTCACTGCTGAGGTTTGGATCAGAATTCTTTAGCTGTAGTTTAGGTGACCTGCTGGGTTTGGACTGTTTCTCCCTGAGCACTTGCTGGGAAGCAGCATCCACACTGCCCCTGAGGGTGGTGGCTGCCAGGATCCACATCCACAGGCTCCATCTGATGTTCCCCTGTGGCTCCCTGTGGTGGGAATCACACCTGAACCCCTGCTAGGGATCCTCCCTTTCTGCCTTTTGCTTTGTGCCTTTGTGGGAGGGGATCTGTGCCCAATTCCTGTCCCAAAGGCGGCGGGGATGGTTGGGAACAGCGATCCTGAAGGAACGGAATGGGGCATTTGTGAGGGGCTGCGGCTCTAACAGGGCTTAGGCCACAAGCTCCAGGAACGCCTCTGAATTATTCAGTGTAAAAAGGCCCCTAATTATCCTAATTGCCGAATGAGTCAGTGCCCCGAAGGCCCCTGGCCTCGGGAGTGACCCGGGCCCTGCCGGGAAGGGGCTGGAGCTGCTGAGGGGATGCGGCGCTCCGGAGCCTTGGCCCCAGGACAGCCTGCTCGTCTGAGGTTTGTTTCTTTTCAGCTTTTCTATTTTCGAGAGCTGTTCAGATACCAGCGGCCGGCTATTTTTAGAGCCATTTAGAGCGTGCTTTTGTGCGGCTCCTGTTTCCCAGCTCCATTAAGGAGCTTTCCGGGGGAAGCCGCTGGGTCCCGGAGGATGCTCCTGGGAGCCGGGAGTGCTCCTGAGAGCCGGGAGTGCTCCTGAAGCCAGGAGTGCTTCTGAGAGCTGGGTGTGCTCCTGAGAGCTGGGTGTGCTCCTGAGAGCTGCGGGAAGCAGGAATGGCCCAGCCGGGTGTGCTTCTGAGAGCTGCGGGAAGCAGGAATGGACCAGCCGGGTGTGTTCCTGAGAGCCAGGAGCNAGCCAGGAGTGCTCCTGAGAGCTGGGTGTGCTCCTGAGAGCTGCGGGAAGCAGGAATGGCCCAGGCGGGTTCCTCAGAGCCGGGTGTGATCCCGAGAGCTGCGGGAAGCAGGAATGGCCCAGGCGGGGTCACGCTCGGCGCTGGTGGCACTGGGGATGATGCTCATCTGCTCCCATTCAGCACCTGGGGCTGGGGCTCTGCGGCCCCGCTGCCAAACCCTGCCCATCCACCGCAGCCCGGGGTTTGTGCTGTGCTCGCTGCTCACACGGGACTGGCCGGGGGAAAGCCGGGTTGAGGCGCATGGAAAGAATGTTTTCAGTGTGACACGCGTCCCCACACGATTCTTGTTTTGAATGAAGTCACTATAAGCAGAATATTTGCAAATGTTCGAGCCGAACCGAGCTAGAATTTGGTTATTTCTCCTCAGGGGATGAAATTGAGTTTTAGATGAATTCAGAACATTAGCTGTGCACTCGATAACCACAAAGGCTCCTGCAGACACAGGGTGGGCCCGGCTGGGCAGGTGAGGGTGTTTCTCACCCTGCAGAGGGCAGGGGCAGGCAGAACCTGAGCAAACACAGCCGCTACTGGAGGAGTTTCTGGCTGATCCGTTTTCCAAAATAAACGTGAAAAGATACAAACTAACTTGGCAAACCACAACAAGCCGTGCGGGTTGTCGGGCGGACAGGAGGAAAACTGGCTTTCCCCAAGAATAATTAAAAAGTACAATGGGAACACGAAAAGAAGCAGGGATTTGGGAACATGATGGGTGTGGAAATGAATGGGTTTGGGGCTCTGCTTTGCCTTTTCCTGCCTGAGAACACCAGCATGGAAAGCTCTGAATCTGTGGGTGCCGGGTCCCGGCTCCTGGGGGGGTTGGCAGGGGCTGGGTGTCCCCGGGGTGGGGAGGGTTCACAGTCCGGAGGGAATTCAGCTCCTGCCTGCTCCGGGTGTGACACTCAGCTGCCTCTCGTGTGTGCTCGGCTTTGTGTTCCAAGCCTCTTATGTTGTGGGTTTTTTTTTTTTTC
>VWYE01007889.1:505776-529980 GCA_013398995.1 Alaudala cheleensis
GGGATGCTGGGACCATGCTCAGCTCTCCCCTCGGTCCCTCGGCCCGCCCTGGAAGCCGCTCTCTCTCTCTCCCGGGATAACCCAAAGGTCCCTCCGCCCCCGCAGCCGCTCCCAGGTGATTTCTCTGCCCGATGGATCCCTCAGGCCGCCTTTGTCCGCCCGGGGGTTCGATGGCTGAGGACTGGAAGCGGTGAAATATCCGGGACTGGATTGGCACTGCCGGGGCCGCCTTCCAGTAAAGGCTGCGCCTCCTGTGCCAGGGATCCTTTTACTCCAGAGCCGCACGAAGCAGCTGCTCTGAGCAGTTCCTGTGCACTTTGGCATCTCTGCTTTATGTGATTGATGATGCACCGGGCTGTGTGCAGCTTCTGGCCCACTGGGAATTCTGAAATTCCCTCCGTGTGGAAAGGTTTTACAGCGCCGTGTTTGGGAGCGGGCTGGGGACAGGCAGGAAACGCTGAGCCAAAAGGGAAAGATGAAGTCTGCTGGTGGCTTGGCTTCAGCCTCTTTGGGTTTGAAAAATGTAGTTCGGTGTTTGCGGGTGAGGTTTGATATTCTCTGCAAAAGGAACGAGCTGCTGGGGCTGAAACTGCTCAATGTCACCATGGAAGGGTTCAGTAATGACGCTGCTATTCCTGGAAAATAAATGGAGCCCTCAGCACCTCTGCTGTGGGTGCCACCGGAGCGACATCTGTAACTCTGCCCCTCCCCTGGCGTCGCTGGGGAACTGCTGAAGCAGCTCCCGGCACAGGCAGCCTTGGCTCAGCACTTTGATATTTATATCCTGGCCGGGAGCGGCTCTTGGCTGGGATCGTTTGTCTCCGCAGAACAATCGCTGTTCTACACGAGAACACATTTCCTTCCCACCCTTGTCCCTCGGTGCTGCTGTGACCTGAGCCCCCCCTGCCGCTGCCATCCCCCTGCTCGGGGCACTGCCGGCCGCTGCAATTTAATTTAATTTTATTTTCCTTGAGATGGAGGGAAAAGAAAGAATTGTGTGGTCCCAGCCGAGCCAAGGGCTGGGCAGTCCCTGCAGCCCGGGGATGAGCTCCAAGGAGGGGCAGTGGGCACTGCCCACCCCGGGGACAGGGGAGGGTGGGAAATGCCCCCAAACCCAAACCCTGCCCCGTCACCTCCCCCAGAGCCCGACCCTTGGCTCTTCTCTGGCTTCAAAGAGACCAAATCCGCTTTTTCAGTACAATGAAATTGAAAAATAATTAATCTGTAAGTTTGGTGAATCAAAGCTATCAGCTGAGAATGCCAAAGCAAACTGGTTTGAGTTTGTGAAAGACTTTTAATGTTAATTTAGTAAATATTTTGATCAACTTGAATTTGATTGATTCGATTTATTGGTTCTGGAGGGATTTTTTGACACAGAAAGGGATAAAAAGTTGTAGCTCAGTTGTTCACTGAGTTCCAGTCTGACTTTAACAGTTTAGTGCCAGAGATCTATAACCATGTCCAAACATTCCACTTGCAACAGGTAAATTTTAGGATTTATTTTCAGAGTCACAAAATAGTTGGTTGACTGGAATCCAATTATGTCGTGTTACTCTATTTTTTGTCTGGCTTTAACTTGACCCACTGAGCCATTGATTTGCTGTGTGAAGTCTCTCTTTGTCTGCAGGAGAGCAGCATTTGCTCCACAGCAGGACCCAGCTCTCAATAGGCAGCAATTACGGAATTTTAGAAATGCAGATTTGTTTCTCTACAGCTGAAATAATTTAAACCAGAGCGGTTTAAAATACACCAGAAAGGAAAATTCAGAAAAGATGGAACTGGGAGAGGCCAATCTTTGCAGGGTGGCTGCTGAGTTTGGCCGAGGGGGATGTGCTGGGACCTTTGGCTAAACAGGGAAAGAGAACTGTGAGGAGCACAATGAGCTGATAAATCAGTGTATTCCTGTGAGGGGGAACAGCACAGGGGTCACTGCTGCTGTCCCCCCGGCCTGAGCCCCTCAGGGCACTCAGGAGTTTGCCCTGGCATGGCTGGGAAGGCTTTTTCCCTCCAGGATTTTGTGGTTTGGTGTTTTTGTGCTGGTTTTTGGGTGAGCAGCTCCAGGTGCCCGGGGGGTGCCTTCCCTCGAGGGGAGCTCCCACTGCACAGAGCTGCTGAAAGGCTTTGGAAATCCTGGGGAGGTGAAATGATTTTGGAAAGGGATCCCCAGGAAGGTGAAGGGTTGGTGTTCTGCAAGGTGGGACTGTTCCTGAGGGGTCACACCTTGTGAGGAGGGCAGAGCTGCTGCCTGGCCTCTCCTGCAGGAGCTTTCCCCCTGGGATGGGCTGTGCAGGGCCTGGGGTCCCTCTGGAGCTCTGGGCTCCAGGCACGGGGAGAGACCTGGAAAACTGGGGGGAAAAAGATTTTCCAGTGGAATTCCATGGGACAGGTGGGGAGCAAAGAACTCTGCAGCTGAGCTGGTGGGGTCCCCAGCCCTGGCAGTGTCCCAGGCCAGGCTGGGCAGGGCTGGAGCACCCTGGGCTGTGGAAGGTGTTCCTGCCCAAGGCAGGGGTGGGATGAGATGGATTTAAGGTGTCTTCCAATCCATTCCCCTTAATTTTGATATAATTGAGTTATTAATTTCCTTTAAGTATTTCGACATGCAGAATGGAATGCAGAAACCTGGGTGCAGCCTTTCCAATATTGTTTGAAGATGGATTACAGGTTTTTGGCCTCTTAAAAACGCTTCTGTAGATTTGAGCAGATTCATTCTTGGCGTGACTCTATTAACTTACAAGTGTTATTATCGAGAGCACTAAAATGCCAGCAAGCTGTGGGTGACAACGAGCCAGGGACACACAACACAAGTGATTAGGGAGCTTGAGGAACTTAGAGGGAAAGATTAAAAGAACAAAATGTTTAAATTGGATAAACAGCAACAGTGGCTGTGATAATCAGCTGCTGGTGTGTGAGGGGCGCAAGTGCCAAGAGCATAAATTTAAAAGGGATTTAGCTACAAGTGGGATAAACTCTGAGATGTGGAGGGAGACTTTTTTAATATTTCGAGCTGTGAGAGAACAGGGCCAGTGGGAGCAGTGCACGGAGCTGGGTGGGGCTCAGGGCTGCCCTGTCCCACTGATCCCCAGCCCAATCCATTTTTCACATGGAGGTTGGGCTCAGGATAGTCCTGTCCCAGCCCAATCCATGTCTCACACACAGGATGGGCTCAGGATTGCCCTGTCCCACTGATCCCCAGCCCAATCCATGTCTCACATCCAGGGTGGGCTCAGGATAGTCCTGTCCCACTGATCCCCAGCCCAATCCATTTATCACACACAGGTTGGGCTCAGGGCTGCCCTGTCCCACTGATCCCCAGCCCAGCCCAGTCTTACACCCAGGATGGGCTCAGGGCTGCCCTGTCCTGCTGATCCCCAGCCCAATCCATGTCTCACATCCAGGGTGGGCTCAGGATTGCCCTGTCCCAGCCCAGCCCGGCTCTCCCAAGCAAAGCACAGCCTTTCATTAGCTCAGCACTGAGCTGATCGGAATCTTAACCGCCCGTTGAATTCTCGGCAGCGCCGGGTGAGAATGAGCTGCGTGTCTGGTGCTTTTGTGTTTATCTCCAAATGTCAGCACTCACACCGAGAGTTTGGATGGGAAGGCATCTGCTGCTGCCGGCTGCGGAATAGGGAAGGGGAGGATGAGGATGTGGGCAGGGAGGGGGCTCATTGAGCCCGGCTGCAGAGACAGCAGCTCCAGAGGAACGGGCAGGGTCAGGACAGAGGGACTCTGCCCCTCGGAGAGTCCTGTGGGGCCAAATCCGGGGATGGGGCTGGGAACAGGGACTGGACACCTGAACCATGGGCAGGGAAGGCTCATGGATGGGGCTGAGGGCACCAGCTCAGATCCCCTTTCTGCCCCTGAGCTCAAAGCTGCCCTGTGGAACGTGAGCCACACGCGGCTGCTGGAGCAGGAGCTGCGGGTTCTGCTGCTCACTGATTCTGCTGTGGCACCGGCAGTGACAGATTCACACCGCTCCTGGGGAGGCCCGGGGTGATGGCAGCAGCCTCACAAGCTTCCGAAAATGTGAAGTCACAATTTCACAAAGTTCCTCCTCCCGTTACCCTGGGGGAAGTTTTGGTTCCGTGTGTCTGTGCTGCCCTGGCAGGAGCTCTGGCAGGAGCTGGTGTTGGATCTCTGATGGTTTCACACAGAGGCAGGAGCTGGTGTTGGATCTCTGATCGTTTCACACAGAGGCAGGAGCTGGTGTTGGATCTCTGATCGTTTCACACAGAGGCAGGAGCTGGTTGAGGATGTGCTGCAGTCCCTGGCTGTGCTGGGAGCTGTCCCTGTCCCCTTGCAGTCACCCCAGCCCCGTGGGGACCTGGCCCTGGCTGTGCCAGCACCAGCAGCCCCAGACCTGCTCCCCCAGAGCTTTTCACAGCATTTGCTCGCTGTGCTCACACACAAACCTCGTTCCTCTCCCGGTGCTGTTCAATCCCCACTCCCAGTGGGCTGCTTTATTTTTAATGCCAGTACAAGGCTGGAGCTTTCTCCCGGGCTCTGCCATCCCTGGTACCACCCCAGTGCTGCTATTTTTACCGGGAGCTGAGAAATGCCAGCACAGCACTGAAAATTTTATCGTGCCAACTGTGCAGCTGTATCTGCTCGGATCTGTATTGCGTCACTGGGCTCCAGCTCGGGCCCTTCTCTGCTGCCTCTGTATTCCATTATTTACAACGCACAATTTCTGACCCAAAACCAGCCCCTGAGTTCTCTCAAATCACCAAACTGCCCTGAGCGCACTGGAGGGGGCAGGTGACACTCGGACCTGGAGGTGTGTCCCCTCCCTGTCCCCTCCGTGTCCCCTCTCTGTCCCCTCCCCGTGCTGCTGGAGCGGCAGTGAGGGACCCCGGGGTCTCACTCCCTGTGGAACAGCCCAGCCACAGCTCCGGTGTCACCTGCACCCTCTGTGACACAGCCCCGGGCTCTGCCCCTTGTGCCGCCCCCCAGCCCCGTGCTGAGCCTGTCCCTGTCCTGGCCCCGCCATCTGTTCCACAATTGTCTGTTCTCTCCTTGTTTTCCTGCTGCTCCTGCTGCAGTGCTGTGATCAGCACTCCCCGGGGACTGCTGTGCTCCTTCCACCTCCCTCCCGCCTGCCTCAGTCCCAACATTTCCATCCTGGCAGCAAAAAACAGAGAGACCAAATAGGAAGAAACTTTTTTTTTTTTCCTATAAAATCTCTCCAGCAGCCTGTGGCACGAGCTGGAAATGTGACAGGAGGAGGTTGTGATCCTGGAGTGTGGGGTGGGAGCAGCAGGGGCTGTGCTGAGGGTGAAAGCTGAGGGCAAATTCCAGCTGAGGGTCCCACAGCAAATTCACAGGTTGGGAGAGCTCTGGGTGGAAAAGGGCTCAGGCAGCCCTTGCAGTCTGAATGGAGAGGAAATATCGAGCCTTCCTCCCACAGATGGCTTTGTGAGATAATTTTGGGGTACATTTTGGTGAGCAGTTTAAAGTCAGCATTAACCTGTTCCCTTGCCAGGGCAGGTGTTTGTGGTGTTTCCAGGTTCTGTTTGTGGGATGCTGAGGGCAGTGAGGGAGGAAGGACTGTGCACATGGATGGATGTTCCCCTTCCATCACCCCTCTCTGTTGTCCCTCACACCCACCCCAGGCACGGCCGCCTCCCCAGCAGTGCTGAGCTCTGCGGGGTGGCCCAGGGCACGGGGAGCTGTTCAATCCGTGCTGGGATGTGAATGTGATGGAGGAGTTGGAGAGGAATTGGATGGTGAGTGCGTGTGCAGCCTGCAGAACGTCCCTGTCACCGCGCTGATTTATTGCACAGCTCTCTCCGGAGCAGTCACAAACCCCAGGGCTGGGGCTGCTGCCTCCTCCGGGGTGTAAAACACCAGGAGCCGTGTCCAACAACCAATTAATGTCAGGAAAGCTGCACGGGAGGGGAAGGGCTTTGAGGAGGCTTTTTAAGGAAACAAGACTAACAGCGGACTTTGCCAAAATTCAGGGGAGTGCATGGAAAGGTCAGGATTAAAAGCTGTGCTTTGGGAATGTTTATGGCAGGATTTTCTCACCCGAGGGGGTAAAAAACCCCAACAGAACAATGTCTGTGGTGTTCTCGTCTCCGGGGTCCCACCCGGGCCGAGGGAGGAGCAGCCCCAGCTCTGCTGCTGGGAATCCTCTCGTGTTTCCTGGCAGGGCTGGGGATGCCCGAGCTCCCGGGGCGGGTTTGGATCCTCACCTGCCCCAGCAGGAGCTGCGCTCACCTTTACCTGTCCCTGTGCCTGCTCCTGCTGAGCTGGGCTCGGATCCGGGCTGCAGTTGAACACCCCAGGTTTGGGTACCAGGGCTGGGTCTCACTCCCTGGGGCCTGACCCCCTCATGAGCCGAACATCTGGGGTGAAACGGGCTGGGACAGAATTCCCTGCGGCTCTGAGGGGGCTCTGGGGTCTCTGTGGGTCCAGGGGAGCAGCAGCACCACAGCTCACAGCCCTTGTCCTTCCCCACGGCAGCAGCAGGGAAGAATGAGAGAGCAGCAGAGCCCTGAATGCTGATCTCCTCCCCCTCGCCCTTAGATCCGTGTTTCAGAAATGATTTGCCTCCGTACGAACCCTGCATTTTATACCTTTCTATTAAACAAAACCTGCAAATAAATCCCAGCCGCTCTCCTGCCTTGCCTAATCCCCGTGTTTGGTACAGATAAATCCTGGATAATTAGCGGCGGCTCGGGCAGCCTGGGGAGCCTGGTGGGAATGGAATGAGAGCTCTGCTCCGGCAGCAGCGAGGGATGGCTGGGCTCTGGGTGGGGTCTGTGCGGCAGGACAGGGACAGCCGGGACAGGGTGTTCAGTGCCTCAGGTCTGGCCTGTCAAACACATCCCGAACACATTTCTGATCGAACCGCGCGGTCATTCATCTTCTGTGTTGTGTTATCTCCTTTTTCTTGTACATCATTTGTGCTAAAACCGGTATTTTATCTGTAAACTGAATATTTAGCAGGGAGTTTATGGGTTTTCATTGCAAATCGCAGCAGTAAGACGGCAACGTTTGCTAACTGATTTAACTGTGGCTCGTGTGAAACATTGACGGGGCTGGCTTGGAGAGACCTTAATGCCCATCCCATTAACCCATCCCATTATCCCATTAACCCATCCCATTATCCCATTAACCCATTATCCCATTGTCGCATTATCCCCTTATCCCGTTATCCCATCCCACCCTGCAGGGACAGGGACACGTCCCCAGCCCCAGCCAGCCCCTGGCTCATCCCTGTCACAGCTGACTCCTCCCAGCACGCTCAGTCCCGCCTGGGACGGGCACAGGCACCCCAGGGTTTGTTCCCCCGTGCCCGGCCAGTCCTTCCTCCCCTCCCTGAGCCAGGAGAGCCGATGGAAGGGAGTGAGCAGAGATGGGCAGGGCTGGCTCAGGCTGCGGGACTGCCCCGATCCCAGCACACATCAAAGCTGGCAGCCCTCAAACCAGCCAGGGCAGCTTTGCAGCTCAGCATTTCCACTTCAAACTGAGCGAGCTTAATCTTTTCCAAGGAAATTCTGTCTCATCTGGGTATGCACACGTGGATGAAAGGAAAGAGGGCAGAGTCAAATGTGTCATTCCTTGTTTGTGGAGCAGGAAGGATCCCGATGCTCTTCCCCGGGGCAGGCTTGTGTCACCCCAAAGTCTCTGTAGGGAACATCTCCTGTGTCTGCGCAGCTCCTGACTGATCCCCTGAACACTCCTGACCTCATTAGCTCAGTAACTCATTAACTCACACCCATTAACGCTGTCTGGGACTGCCATGGATTTTACTCACTCTCTACCCAAGAAGGGTTAAAACGTTCTGTGCCTTCGTTTCGTCTCTGATTGAGTTGAAAATGAAAAGTTCCAGAAAAAATTAATTTCCTGGTGAGGAAAGGGCCGTGTGAGTGAAGCCTCTGGGCTCAGGTGGTGTTTAATTCCCCTGTGCTGCCTCTCTGGGTGCGAGAGCTCAGGCTCCGGGAAGGAAAAAGGGAATTCTATTATGGTGAGAACATGGCAGAGCAGCTGATAACATTATCAGAGGGATGGAACTTCTGCAAATGCTGCTTAGCCCTTGCCTTCCTTTTCCCAAAGTGAAAATGGATCGTGAGGGAGGACAAAGCCCACACCCTGTGGCAGCCTTTCCTTTGGGTTTGATCCGGTTTCTCTGCCACAATGCCCGTGATTTCTGCCTGGTTAATTCAGGGAATGAACTCCACAGCACCCTGAGTGGAACCCAGGTGATTTCTCTGTGCCTGGCCCTGCTGGAGCTGCTCCATCCTTTCCTTTTGTGCAGCCTCTCTGCACCTCCACCTTTCCAGAGGCCTGGCCTGGGCACTTTTAGAAGAAGAGAACTTGAAGAAATGATGTGGATAATTCGGTGTGTTCAGCTGGAGCAGAGGAGCCCGAGGTCAGAGCTCGGCTGGGGCTGCAGCTCCCAGGGACAGGGACAGGGCAGGGCTGGAGCTGTGCCAGGGCAGCTTTGGGTTGGATTTTGGGAAAGGTTCTTCCCCCAGAGGGTTCAGGCACTGCCCAGGGAATGGGCACGGCCCCGAGGCTGCCAGGAGAGCCTGGACACCACTCCAGGGATGCTCAGGGAGGGATTCCGGGGCTGTGCAGGGCCAGGAGCTGGGCTGGATGATCCTGTGGGTCCCTCCCAGCCCAGGAGGTTCTGTGCAAACACTGCTGAGCACGGGGGCACTGCTGCATTTACAGCTGCAGTTCTGGTGCTCTGGGAGGCCTTTCCCAGCCCTGGCTCTGTGTTGGCTGTGCCGAGGGATTTTCCCGTGCACAAGAGCTGTGTGTGCTCAGGTGTTTGTCAGGATTTCTGCGGGCTCACATGGAAATGGCTCCGTTTTCCCTTTCCCAGCGCGTTCCCATCTGATGATTGTGCCTCGGTGTTGTCTCAGCAATCCAGGAACAGCCGAGGGGAGGAGGGGACGCTGAAGCTTCAAAGGGAGCTGAACGAGGAGTGAATGCATTCCAGCAATAATTGCTCTCTGTACGCAGAGATAAGCTGCCAAAACAACGGGGCTGTCACTGCAAATCTGGCTTCCCTCCTCCCCGGAGCTGCTGGGCTCTGCTGGAGTAAAGAATGGAATTCCTTGGGAGCAGCAGGGCCCTGGCACTTCCCAGCAGCTGCACAGGGACCTGCCCTGCCCAGGGCACAGCCAAACCCAAACCTGGGGCTTTGGAACCCATCCCTGGGCAGCCCCCAGGAGCAGATGTGCAGAGCTCAGGCTGCAGTGCCCAGCTTGTCAGAAACACAGAAATACCAGTGTCATTTATTCTAAAAATGCTTGGTGTGCTGCACAGGGTTTTCTCCCAACACACAAATCCTCTGCATGAAAATGAGCTGGAAATACCCAGCCATGCGTGGAGCAGAAATAAAAAGAACTTGTGTTGTGCTGCCCTGTTTTCATCCATCTCCCTCAGTAATTGAGTGCATCATTCCCAGAGGAGAGGAGCAGCTCACCTGCTGCAGCTCCTGCATTAATTGGCACAAACATTGAGAGTTCCTCGGGAAAAGGCATTTGGGGTGGGGGTGGTTGTGGTCAGAAATAAACGAGTGAGGGATTGCAAACAGCCAGTGCTGAAAGGCCTGGGGGGCTGGGGGCAAAGGCTGTGACAGGACAGTGACAGGTACTGACCTGCCAGGGAGCCCCTGTGTGCCCCCTGCTCCCCTGCCAGGGGTGGGGACAGGCACAGGGGGTGTGCAGCCCTCGTGGCAATCCTGCTCCCTTTCCTCTCTCCAGCCGTAAAAGGGCTGCTGAGCCTCCTGGCTGTGCCCTTTGAACGTTCCCACTTTCAGGAGAGCAGAATTTCCCTGTGCTCTCACAATGGGAACTTTCCTCTGCTCTGCTCTTTTGAGGTGGCTTTTGCTGCTGGGAATCTCTGCCCTTGGTTTGCAGCCAGGGGAGCCCGGTGCAGGCAGGGGCTGGCAGGGGATGTGTGTGGGATGGAGCTGTCCGTGGGTGTGTGGGATGGAGCTGTGCATGGATGTGTGGGGTGGAGCTGTCCGTGGGTGTGTGTGGGGTGGAGCTGTGCATAGGAAGGGAGAGCTCACAGGATTATTTGGGAACAGCCTCAGGCTGGGCCAGGGCAGGCTCAGCTTGGACAGCAGCAGGAATTCCCCCATGGAAAGGGAGCTCAGGGATTGGCAGTGCCCAGGGAGGTTTGGATCCACATCCCTGGAGTGTCCCAGGAATTGCTGGGGGTGACACTCAGAGCTCTGGGGACAAGGAGGGGACTCCACAGGCTGGGAGGGTTTTTCCCCCTGAAATCACCAGTGACTCTGCCCTCCCTCCCGGGAGAAGGGCCCAGCAGGATGCTCAGGGTGCAGGAGGCAGGGGGTCACACCCGGAGGGGCTCCGGGAGAGCAGCAGGGATTGCTGGGCTGGGCTGGAGCTGCTGTTCCACCCTCTGCCGGGGCAGCCCCGGGCTCTGTGCCTGGCTGGGGGGGTTTGGCACTGCCGGGGCTGCTCTGCTCTGCTCTGCTCTGCTCTGCTTCCTGAAAGCCATTAACGTTCATTACCAACACGGAGTTAATATTAATTTGTTCAGAAATTCTCACTCCAGGAGGGCAATGAACAGGCAATTATGGAACTCGCAGCTCCAGATTCCCCAGCCTGGAATCTCATTTCTGGGGTGGATTGCAGCCATGGAGCTGTGATTAGGGTGGAGGAATAGAAAATAAATCCAGTCCAGGGTGTGCAGCTGCAGCTCCTGGAGGTGCTGTGAGGAATTTCAGTGGATTGCTCTGCACAATCCTGAGGTGACTTGTACCAGTTTTTGTTTTGCTGCTTGGTGTGAGGGTGGGACAGGAGGTGTCCAGGAGAGCTCCAGCCACACGTGCAGTGCTGATTCCAGGAATATCTGTGGTCTTTGAATCAGTGAAATGTTGAATTGAATGTCACTGAAAATCTGGTGTTTTCTGTGTGCAAACATTGTGATCACCTAATCCTGCAAACCAGGCTCCATTCAAAACTGGTCTAATGTGCAGAACTTTGGATGCTGCTTAATTAGTAATTGCTAAAGTTGTGGTTTTTTTTGTTTAATTTCGTTAATGTTCATAGAATATCTGCATATAATGTGCTACAACACAAAGCAGGTTCTTGCACTGCATTGAAAAATGCACAACTCAATATTTGGGTTAATTTTATGACTTTTCCAAAACCCCCCAGTGTGACACCTGGCAGCTGGGGGTGTGGAACATGATCTAAAACAGAGGGGTTTATCACTTCCTCGAGGTTTGGGTCTTTCTTGTAGCTGTGCTCCAGCAGTTCCTGGTGCTGTAATTGGTGGAAGGGATAAACTAAGTGCAGACAAGGACAGCTTTGATTTTGTGATTGACTTTGTTTTGGGCTCAGCCATGGGTGGAGCAGCTGCAGGGCTGATTCCCCTGCTGGGTGACAGGAACAAGGAGCTGGGAGTGTTTTCTGTCCTGCAGAATTTGCTGTTCCTGGCCCTCGTGGGGCTCCAGCCTTGCCCAGGGAGCCCCAGGGCCCCCACCCTGCCCCGAGACACCTCTGACCTCACAGGCAGCTTCCCCGGGCTGGTTCCACCCAGGAAACCCCAAATGCTGCTGCCAGCAGCCAGCACCACCTCTTTATTTCTGCCTGGTGGGAAATAAAAATGATTTTGTACTGAATCGGCACAAAAATGAATCTCCAAGTATTAAAAAGGTGCTTAAATCAGAGGCTGAGGATGTTTTATAGGTTTGTTTATAGCACAGGCCCACAGAGGAGGCTGAAGGTGAAGGGAGCAGAATTCAGGCAATGAGCTGCTCAGCAGCAGCAGCTGCACAAAAAGATTTTGGAGAGTTTTAAATCTCAGGAAGTGGAGTTTGTCCCTTTGAGGCTGAGCTCCATCTCCCAGGATGGCAGCACGGGCTGGGACCTGCCTGCAGGGGATTTGGGGTCCCAGCCCTGAGCCCCAGGAGGAGGAGCAGGCACAGGCAGAGCCCAGCACTGCCTGGGGCAGGATTCCAGGGGCTCTGGATTCACCTGCCCACGGTGCAGGGCTCTGCCAGCCCCTCCTGCCACCCCACACAGCCCCCGGGGCAGCCTGGGCTGGCCTGATCCCCCTCAGTGTCACAGGTTCTGCTGATTAGGGATGCTCACAGTGGGCTGGGGGTGGCTGTCACTTGTTCACTGGTGTCCAGATGCATTTTGGAGGCCCTGGGAGCAAACTGGGAGCTCAGAGTCGCTGCAGCCCCACACTCTGTGACAGGATTTGAAAGCCACTCATCTCCTCTTGGGCACTGAGTGTGCCAGGGGCTCCTGCCTCTGCCCCAGCTTCCATCAACATGAATAAATGATGGCCAAGAGATGGAATATCCCCTGGATGGAGCTGGGGACAGCAGCTCTGCAGGGAGTGTGTGTGGATCTGAGCACAGTCCCTGCTCTGAATCAGCTGCTGTTTTCTGCTTGGCTTTGATTTTAATAATGCTTAGTCCAATATTAAGTAGACTGTTAACTGGGGAATAGCATGGGGAGCTTAATCTTGTCAGATCAGTTCTGGAGAGAGACAAGTATTTGTGGACTTTATGGTTCTTGCATAATTTATTACGAAGTCATATTTCATTGATCTGCTTCTTACATGGGTTCAGCTCCAGCAGAACCCACTCTAGGAGGGATAGAGGGATGGATGGATGGAGGGATGGATGGAGGGATGGATGGATGGGTGGGTGGATGGATGGAAGGGGGATGGAAGGATGAGGAGTGGATGGATGGATGGATGGGCAAAGCTGTCACCTCGTGGATTTTAAATACCAGCAAACTGGAGCAATGTAAGAAAATCCAATCAACTTAATCAGGATTATCAAAGGCTGTGATTGGAAATCATAACCCAAATTTCCAGAGCAGAGGAGCCACAGCTCACCCCTCCTTTTTTATAAAAAGAAATACTTAGAGTTAGGTCTGTCAGTCACCAAAGAAATATTTCTGTTGGTTTAAAATCCTGCTGCTACTTCCACTGCATTCTGATCAGGAAGAGCTGGAGCCTCTGCAGGGAGAGCAATCTTCTGTCCATCCATCCACCCNCCCCTCCATCCCTGGTGACTGAACTTAAACAGAAAATCATGAGATGACTTTGAGCAATGAGGTTGAATAAGGAGGAAGGGTCTTTGTGTCCCTCTGTCCAAGCTGTGTGGGGGCAGGAGGAGCTGGGAATCGCACAGGCTCGGCCAGGACAGGGCAGCAGGGATGAGGAGTCCGGGCACGATCACACTGGGTCCTGTGTGACATTGGCTGGGTGGCATTTCCCTGTGTGGCATTGTCCCATGTGGCCCTGTCCCCTGTGGCCCTGTCCCCTGTGCCATTTCCTGCNCCTATGGGACCACGTACAAACTCTGCCAGTCTGAGCTTTTCTGGGATGTCACAGCATCCCAATCCCGTGTGTGTGGTGTTGATGGGATCTTGCTGCAGGGGTTTGCAGGAACTGCCTTTGCAGAGCTCCGGAGCAGGGAGTGCCTGTCCCTGTCCTGGCTGGGCACACAGGGAGGGGTTTCCCTGTCTGTGTGTGACATCCTGCACTGATGGCAGCCGGTCAGAGAGGGACCCGAGCAGGAATTGGTGCTGCTGATGGGTGATTGCTCTCCAGCTGCAGCAGCTTCTGCCTCATCCCCGTCTGTGTCAGAGCAGCCTCACATTTCCCCTCTTGCCAGGGAACCCTTGGATCTGCCTAATTATTCCTCTGCTGCATGGATAATGAAGGGATGAAGGCAGGCAGGTACCTTGTACTGCTGGAAATCCGTGCTCTAACGAGATGTTCTGCATGGGCAGTTTTGGGCAGGTTGTGTTTCTGTGCTCAGCTTTAGGAGGCACCAGGCAGAGCCACCCCAGAGTGAGGGAGCAGCTGGTGCTGAAAGGCTTCCAAGGGAAATGTGAATACACAGCAACACCACCCTTTATCAAGGGCATCTCCAGAGCCACAGCCAGAGCTCAGGGGTGCAGATCCCCAGGGATGGAGCTGATTTTCTCCACCAGAGCTGCCAGTGAGGATCCCCTGGGCAGAGACCACACATGACATTGCCTGGGTGCCATTTCCCCGTGTGCCATTTCCCTGTGTGCCATTTCCCTGTGTGGCATTTCCCCCTATGACACTGTCCCCTGTTCCATTTCCTGCCAGGACCTGTCCCCTGTGCCATTTCCTTCCTGTTCCACAGGACTGGGTTCCACATTTTGCCTGAATGTTGGCACTTTTCAGCAATTATTTTTTTCTCTTTCTGTAGGATTTTTTCCTGCACTTTCCAATCGCTCTCTATCAAATATGATTAATCTGGACTTGATTCTTTGGCTCCTTTCCTCCCTCATGTGGGATTGAAACACATTTATTGCAGCGTTGGGGTGGGAGGAACTCGTGTTATTGTTGATGGTTTACCTGTTCTTTGGAGAAAACACTTTCATCTCCAGCACCACCAGACTTTTATAAACATTAACTGTGTTAATGAGAGTGAGAAAAGAAATTGCATTTGTGCCAACAGTGGGAACAAAATGTGTAATTTCTCCATTAGTCGATCAGGTTTGCTCATGTAAACAACATGATTAAATTTGTCTGCGTGCACCGTGCTATATGAATAATAATGATCATTAAAAAGCCATGCAAGGCCCAGAGATAACAAGATTGGGTTAGGGAAGAGCGAGGAGGGGGTGGCAGTGCTGGAGCAGACAGAGCCAGGCTGGATTTGTCAGTGCCAGGGCCATGGGGCTGCTGAGTCTCCACAGCTGAATTTCCCCAATCCTCAGCTCTGTGGTGAGGAATTGGGGCTGGAGGAAGGGATAAAACTTTGCTCTGAAGGGACACTTCTCATGTGGAAAGCAGTTTTACACCAGTGCAAGGCTTTGAGGTTGAAGCTTTCTTCTTGTTCAACACACCCTGAAATGATTTCAGACCAGGGCTTTCAATGCTGTGTGGATGGAAAGGGAAATGCTCACAGAGCTCATTGTCCCAACCTCTAACCTGGATTGTGGAAGGGAGTCCGTGGCTGTGAGGTTCCTGTGTGGGACAAAGGCTTTGACTGCTCTGCAGGAGCTCCCATGGCTCTGGTACCGTGTCACTGAGCTCTGGGAATGGTTGTCCCTGGTGTGGGAATGGTTGTCCCTGGTCTAGGAATGGTTGTCCCGTGTTTCTGTCACCTCTGCTGGGGACAGGATTCTCTGGAAGCTGCCCAGGACCCCATGGGATGAGCTCAGTATTGCCTCTTGCTGCAGCCACACGAGGCTGGGGCCAGGCTGGGGGGTCCTGGGGACCCCAACACCCAGGGGACACTCCAGAGGGGCCACAGGGGCTCCCCAGCCCTGAGGGTCCTGCAGTGGGTTTGGAGCCCCTGTGTGAAAGGAACAGCCTTAAACAGCAAAGAGGAGTGTGTGAAATGCAACAGAGCAGTGAAACCTGGCAGAAATTGGTGCATATTTGCAGTGGCAGCACTTAGTGAGTGTTTGATGTGAAAATATCTGTGTTTGCATCCAGGAGAGCAGAAACACACAACACAGAATGGGATGGATGGGATGGGATCCATGGGATGGGATGGNGCCAGTCTGAGCTTTTCTGGGATGTCACATCATCCCAATCCCATGTGTGTGGTGTTGATGGGATCTTGCTGCAGGGGTTTGCAGGAACTGCCTTTGCAGAGCTCCGGAGCAGGGAGTGCCTGTCCCTGTCCTGGCTGGGCACACAGGGAGGGGTTTCCCTGTCTGTGTGTGACATCCTGCACTGATGGCAGCCGGTCAGAGAGGGACCCGAGCAGGAATTGGTGCTGCTGATGGGTGATTGCTCTCCAGCTGCAGCAGCTTCTGCCTCATCCCCGTCTGTGTCAGAGCAGCCTCACATTTCCCCTCTTGCCAGGGAACCCTTGGATCTGCCTAATTATTCCTCTGCTGCATGGATAATGAAGGGATGAAGGCAGGCAGGTACCTTGTACTGCTGGAAATCCGTGCTCTAACGAGATGTTCTGCATGGGCAGTTTTGGGCAGGTTGTGTTTCTGTGCTCAGCTTTAGGAGGCACCAGGCAGAGCCACCCCAGAGTGAGGGAGCAGCTGGTGCTGAAAGGCTTCCAAGGGAAATGTGAATACACAGCAACACCACCCTTTATCAAGGGCATCTCCAGAGCCACAGCCAGAGCTCAGGGGTGCAGATCCCCAGGGATGGAGCTGATTTTCTCCACCAGAGCTGCCAGTGAGGATCCCCTGGGCAGAGACCACACATGACATTGCCTGGGTGCCATTTCCCCGTGTGCCATTTCCCTGTGTGCCATTTCCCTGTGTGGCATTTCCCCCTATGACACTGTCCCCTGTTCCATTTCCTGCCAGGACCTGTCCCCTGTGCCATTTCCTTCCTGTTCCACAGGACTGGGTTCCACATTTTGCCTGAATGTTGGCACTTTTCAGCAATTATTTTTTTCTCTTTCTGTAGGATTTTTTCCTGCACTTTCCAATCGCTCTCTATCAAATATGATTAATCTGGACTTGATTCTTTGGCTCCTTTCCTCCCTCATGTGGGATTGAAACACATTTATTGCAGCGTTGGGGTGGGAGGAACTCGTGTTATTGTTGATGGTTTACCTGTTCTTTGGAGAAAACACTTTCATCTCCAGCACCACCAGACTTTTATAAACATTAACTGTGTTAATGAGAGTGAGAAAAGAAATTGCATTTGTGCCAACAGTGGGAACAAAATGTGTAATTTCTCCATTAGTCGATCAGGTTTGCTCATGTAAACAACATGATTAAATTTGTCTGCGTGCACCGTGCTATATGAATAATAATGATCATTAAAAAGCCATGCAAGGCCCAGAGATAACAAGATTGGGTTAGGGAAGAGCGAGGAGGGGGTGGCAGTGCTGGAGCAGACAGAGCCAGGCTGGATTTGTCAGTGCCAGGGCCATGGGGCTGCTGAGTCTCCACAGCTGAATTTCCCCAATCCTCAGCTCTGTGGTGAGGAATTGGGGCTGGAGGAAGGGATAAAACTTTGCTCTGAAGGGACACTTCTCATGTGGAAAGCAGTTTTACACCAGTGCAAGGCTTTGAGGTTGAAGCTTTCTTCTTGTTCAACACACCCTGAAATGATTTCAGAGCCAGGGCTTTCAATGCTGTGGAGATGGAAAGAGAAATGCTCACAGAGCTCATTGTCCCAACCCCTAAACTGGATTGTGGAAGGGAGTCCGTGGCTGTGAGGTTCCTGTGTGGGACAAAGGCTTTGACTGCTCTGCAGGAGCTCCCATGGCTCTGGTACCGTGTCACTGAGCTCTGGGAATGGTTGTCCCTGGTGTGGGAATGGTTGTCCCTGGTCTAGGAATGGTTGTCCCGTGTTTCTGTCACCTCTGCTGGGGACAGGATTCTCTGGAAGCTGCCCAGGACCCCATGGGATGAGCTCAGTATTGCCTCTTGCTGCAGCCACACGAGGCTGGGGCCAGGCTGGGGGGTCCTGGGGACCCCAACACCCAGGGGACACTCCAGAGGGGCCACAGGGGCTCCCCAGCCCTGAGGGTCCTGCAGTGGGTTTGGAGCCCCTGTGTGAAAGGAACAGCCTGAAACAGCAAAGAGGAGTGTGGGAAATGCAACAGAGCAGTGAAACCTGGCAGAAATTGGTGCATATTTGCAGTGGCAGCACTTAGTGAGTGTTTGATGTGAAAATATCTGTGTTTGCATCCAGGAGAGCAGAAACACACAACACAGAATGGGATGGATGGGATGGGATCCATGGGATGGGATGGGATGGGATGGGATGGGATGGGATCCATGGGATGGGATCCATGGGATGGGATGGGATGGATTTTAAGGTCCCTCCATGCTGGGGTCCTGGGGCTGCAGGTGACAGGGTGACCCCGGGCTGGGTCTCAGTGTCCTGCTGGCCTCTGCCCTCGGGTTTTGCACCCCCTGATGCAGCTCAGCAGATCTCCACAGCAACCCCACGTGTGCCGCAGAATTGTGGATTGCCTGGGTTGGAAGGGGTTCATTAGGAAGATTAACGAGGTGTTATTTTCCCCTCATTCACTGTCGGGGTACGGAGGGGGCTCGGTGATTTTCCCAGCTGTGCACAGCAGCGATTGCTCCTCTCCAGGGTTCCGGCAGCGCTGCCTTGTCATCAGTTAAACTGCTCAATCTCCGCAAGAGTTATTTGTCAGCTTAATTAGCCCTAAAGGAAGCACTCGTCTTCAAATGAGACAACAGTTTTGTTTTTCCCCGAGAAAGACATAATGTTCTTAGCAGAGGCAACTCGTTTAAATGAAAGAGCTTTTAGGCTGAGTTTTGTATCAGCCCTGAGAATCGTGTTAAGGGTTGTTCCCCACCCCCAAGGGCGAGCGTGGCAAGGGAGTTACTGGGAGTTACTGGTTCATTTTCCCCCTGTAGAGGTTACGGGCACTTCTCCTGGGGCCAGGCCGGGCTGAGGAGCTCCTGCCCATGTTCATTCTCCAGCCGGGTCGTGTTCGCTCTGTTTGTCCCCTGTCAGCACCCGGGGGTTTGTGCGGGTCCCAGCCCTGCCCGGTGCTCGGGGAGCGCTGCAGGAGGCAGCGAGTGCCCGGCAGCGCCAGCAGCACCCGTGTGTCTGTCCGTGTGTCTGTCCGTGTGTCTGTCCGTGTGTCTGTCCGTATGTCTGTCCGTGTGTCTGTCTGTCTGTGCACAGCCCGTCAGCGCCAGCAGCACCCGTGTGTCTGTCCGTGTGTCTGTCCGTGTGTCTGTCCGTGTGTCTGTCCGTATGTCTGTCCGTGTGTCTGTCTGTCTGTGCACAGCCCGTCAGCGCCAGCAGCACCCGTGTGTCGGTCCGTGTGTCTGTCCGTGTGTGCACAGCCCGGCAGCGCCAGCAGCCCCCCTGTCTGTCTGTCCGTGTGTCTGTCTGTGTGTCTGTCTGTCTCTGCACAGCCCCAGCCCATCCGAGCCCCGTTTGGGGTTACTCTCGGGGGGACAGAAGGGATCAGCAGCCCCCGGGACACTGGGAACGTTCCCGGCGCTGCCGAGAGAGCCGAGAGAGCTCTGCTGGAAATGCCCTCAGTGCTCGGTGGGTTCCGTGCCCCCATCGCGGGTGTCCTGGCCCGCACCAGCGGCTGCAGCCTTTAATTCAGTTATCGCCGGCTGACAGAGAGGCACAGACACGGACAGAGCCTGCCGGGCTGAGGGACCGTGGCTGTGCCGGGCTGAGGGACCGCGGCTGTGCCAGGCTGAGGGGCCGTGGCTGTGCCGGGCTGAGGGGCGGCTCCCCCAAAAAACAGCTGTGCTGTGCACCCCAGGGGTGTCCCTGGCACTGCCCGGGCTGGGCACTGTGTGCTGGGCAGTGTGTCCGGGCTGGGCGGTGTGTCCGGGATGAGCAGTGTGTGCTGGGCAGTGTGTCCTGGGCAGTGTGTCCGGGCTGGCAGTGAGTCCGGGATGGGCAGTGTGTCCGGGCTGGGCAGTGTGTCCTGGGCAGTGTGTCCTGGGCAGTGTGTCCAGCCTGGCAGTGTGTCCTGGCTGGCAGTGTCCCCCTTGTCCCCTTTGTCCCCTGGAGCTCCCCTCTGCAGCACAAAGGTTTGTGCTCAGGTACCGTGGGCTCGGGGAGGAGGAGTTTAAGAACACTTTTACCCCAGTTATTGTAGTTTCTCTTGTAGGAGTTTTTCCTTTGCCGGTTCAGGGAGGCACTAAAGGAGAAGCACATCCGCAGGAACTCCGATGGAAGCTGACTCTGCACTCCCTCAGCCCCCTCTCCACATTCCCCACCCCGTGCTGAGGCTCCAGGAGATCCCCCAGGGGTGTCCCCCATTGCCAGGATCAGCTCCTCCCCAAATCTCTAAAGCTGCAGCCCCGTTAATGATGATCCTTTATTAATAACCTGCCCCCACCAAGGCACGGAGCTTCCATTGCCGTGGTGCTCTCCCTACATTAACCAATAAATCTCCACAGGATCCCGGAGAGAGCGGGAAGTGCTGTTATCCCTGTGTTATGGATGGCAAAATGAGATGCAGAGAGGTTAATAGCGAGCCTAATTGGACAATAATTACCCACTTACCACACTGAAAATTAAGAAATAATCCTCCCATTGTCATTACATCAGCAGAACGAGGCGAGAGCAGCGCTCAGTCCTCCCCATCCCACCATTCAGCCAAACAGCTGACATGCAAATGAAAGCAAAGGGAGCGCGAGAGCAGATAAATAAATTGTTCTTTCCTTGTTTAACATCTATTTTGCACCACTGAGTCACTCAGGGTAGAAGGAAATTATTAAATTTCCTTTGGAATCTATTAGGACATGACAAAACAAAGGCAAGCTCCATTTGTAGAACACAACTGTTGGAAAAGAAATGGAAGAAATGGGATTTAATTACTGCTGTGGACTGGTTTCACTCCATTTTTCTGGGGAGGGGAAAAAAGTAGGATAAAAATTTCTGCCTTAAAAAACACCAGTGCTCTGATAATTCTGTTTTTCCTCATGTTTTGTCTTTCCTTTACCAAGCAAATGAGACCATTTTACCAATGGCACCCCCTGGACTGATTTAATACTCTCAATATTCAGGATCTTCACTGACTCAGGTTACAAAGGGAGTTTTTCTCCAAGTCAGCACTTAGGAGCTGTTTTGATTTGCACTGAAACCCCAATTTCAGTGTTATGAATGAAAAGATAAGGCAATGAATGAAAAAAAGAGGGCACATTGGAGAAAATATTTAATTTCATTTGGGGATAGCATTTGAACTGAAGTCTCCTTTCCCTTGTCAGTTTTTAAATGAAGATATCAGGGTATTTGTTGGGGTGCCAGGAGCTGCAGGTGCCCCTGGGATCCCTGGGGAGGCACCGGGTCAGGGACAGAGCTGTTGGTGTGGGTGGGGTGTGATTCCTGCCTTTATTTGGGAACGGGACTCGGGACATTCCAAAGAAAGGGAAAAGCCTTTTGCAGGTTTTTTTCAGAAGTCTGCAGCATCCAGCACAAAAGCACCATCTCTACCTGGTTGTGAATTCTGCAGCACAGACTTAACTCAGGATTAAATCCCATAAAGGCCATCGATAAATCTGCAGAAATCCAGTATTTGCAATTGAATTCTCTGGAGCTGCTCTCTGAGCACCCAAACTGGGAGCTCAGAAAGGGCCTCTGCCTCCTGCTGCATCAGTTTTTGCTGTGAATGCTCCTCCTAATGAAAAACGATGGCAAACCAAAAATGGATTTTCTGTCATGGGGGTAATTGTTCTTTTTCTTAGTGCACTCCAAATATTTCTGTAAAGCATCATCTGCTCTTTAAACACACATTGCAGGGCATCAGTGGGAGTCAATACTCCTGTCAATGAGTAAAATATTCAAGGTAATGAGCTGACCTGGTTCTTATTTAGCCATTGATCTGCCTCTCTCCTGTTTGCTTGTCTGGAACAGCGTTTGGGGTTTGCTTTTGGGGTCAGCCCGGGCTGGGAGGGAGCCCCTCCTCCAGGGGTTTATTCCATGGGCATTCCCATGCTGAGGGGGGAATTAAATTATTCTTAAATTGTCCTGAGTGAAACAATCAGTGAGGTGCTGAGGCAGGGGCTTCTGCTGCTTTTATTGACACTGGTGCTGCTTTTAGTGGGAAATGGTATTTTTGGTGTATGGATTTTAATTAAGGCTGCAAACAAGCTCCCAGAGATACAACTAAGATTGGAGGGAAAAATTAATTTTTGTGAGTCTGAACTGCCTGTTTCAGTAATTGGGAAGATTAAAAATGGGACTGGGGATTGAAGATACCAGATTAAATAAACAAAGGAGTATTTTAGGTTATATTCAGTGTTGCTGCAAGTGAATTGAGTAAGTGGCTGGCCCAGGAGGGGAGGGAGGGAGCAATTGTTGCACCTTTGGTGACGCTCCCCATCACCCCCAGCACCTCCCCTGTGCTCCCCATGGCCCCCAGCACCTCACCTGTGCTCCCCAACATCTCACCTGTGCTCCCCAGCACCTCACCTGTGCTCCCCATGGCCCCCAGCACCAGGATTGTTTTTATATCTCACAAGAATTAGCAATATTTTTAGTGGATTTGCATTATAATTTGACTTTCAGTCAGGCAGAGCAGTTGTGAGGGGCAGGCTGTGATTTTGGATTAACCCTTCTCCTGCCAGGACAGACGGTGCCTCAGGCACAGCAGCTGCCACCCCTGTCCTGTTCCTGCTGCAGGGGTGGGGACCAGCCCAGCCAGGCCCTGCTCCAGGCACTCCAGAGATGTCCCACGGGCAGGAGGGAGAGGGACCAGGTCCCTGTCTGGGGGTTTGCACTCCCTCCCATCCCCTGTCAAGGTAAAGTCTCTCCTGATGTCACAGAAACTTCCCAATCCCCGGCAGAAATTGTGTGTGAACAGGGGGAGTTTCTGACAGTTCAGCAGTGACAGAGCAGGAGAGAGAGTAAATGTTAAATGCACTTTACACACAACAAAATTTCACTTTATGGCATCCCAATACATCAAGAAATGTTGCTCGTTCCTGGCCAGGAAAATGCCACTCATTTTGCCATTCATATTGCCTGGAACAGAGAAGTGTCGTGCTCATGGTTATTTACACCCCCAGCTCCTGGCAAAGGCTGCTTTGCTCAGGGACAATTCCTGCTCCTTCCCCAGCAGTGCTGCTGTGCCTGGCAGCTCATCCCCAGCACCCTGACACCCCTGGTGTCCCCATCCCCAGCACCNGATGTCCCCAGAGCACCAGACTCTGCAGGAGTGAGTGGCTGCAGGTGCCCAAAGCAAATGGCCCAGGATTGTTCCCTCAGCCCTGCAGGAGCTGCTGAGGTGCTGCTGTCACTGCTGTGCTGCAGGTGAGTGCAGAGCTCCCCACCCCACAGAGATTTGGGTTCTGGTGCCCCAGGACAGGCCCTTTGTGCCCCCCAGCACTCCCAGCTGCTGCAGGCAGGGCAGGGCTGGGGTTCTGCTGCTCCTCATCTGGGGCNAAAGGGACCCTCCTCCCCTTTCCCCACATTCAATATAACTCTGTTTTCATGTTTGACAGGAGGATGTGAAGGAACAAATTAACCCAGAAACTTCAATTTTTGGTGATCCCAAGGAGTTCCCTGGGGAGGGATAACCAGGCACACAAACCTGCTGATGTTCCAGGGGCTGGCAGCACCAGACTCTGCAGGAGTGAGTGGCTGCAGGTGCCCAAAGCAAATGGCCCAGGATTGTTCCCTCAGCCCTGCAGGAGCTCCCGAGGTGCTGCTGTCACTGCTGTGCTGCAGGTGAGTGCAGAGCTCCCCACCCCACAGAGATTTGGGTTCTGGTGCCCCAGGACAGGCCCTTTGTGCCCCCCAGCACTCCCAGCTGCTGCAGGCAGGGCAGGGCTGGGGTTCTGCTGCTCCTCATCTGGGGCTCTGGGTGTTTGCAGTCCTTAGTCCCTCACCTGAGACTGCTTTAGGTCAGGAGCCAGCTCAGTGCTGTGGCTCTTGGTGTCCCCTGAGTGCCTTTGGTGTCCCTTCAGTGCCTCTGGTGTCCCCTTAGTGCCTCTGGTGTCCCCTCAGTGCCAGCTCCCCTGTCCCACACAGGGTCAATCCAGACAAAGTGACAGATTCTGTGTGTTTTTGCCTCTTGGAGCAGATCACGACTGGGGACTGTGAAAAACAAAATAAATAAAACACAGAGCCCTCCCTGGAGCCCTTTCCAGACACGTCCCCTGTGCCCTGAGGGATGGGGACACCTGTGAGTGCCTCGGGCCGTGCCAGGGTGCTCCTCCCTGGAGCTGGGATCCCTCAGGGAGCTGCTCTCTGGAGCTGGGATCCCTCAGGGAGCTGCCCTTGGGGGCTGGGATCCCTCAGGGAGCTCCTCTCTGGAGCTGGGATCCCTCAGGGTGCTCCTCTCTGGAGCTGGGATCCCTCAGGGTGCTCCTCTCTGGAGCTGGGATCCCTCAGGGTGCTCCTCTCTGGAGCTGGGATCCCTCAGGGTGCTGCTCTCTGGAGCTGGGATCCCTCAGGGTGCTGCTCTCTGGAGCTGGGATCCCTCAGGGTGCTGCTCTCTGGGGCTGGGATCCCTCAGGGAGCTGCTCTCTGGAGCTGGGATCCCTCAGGGAGCCCGGGGCTGTGCAGGGAACGTGGCTGACAGGGCTCACTCAGGCATTCGCTGCTCCTGGGTGCTGCTGGCAATTACTGGAGTGAGATAAAAGTGTTCCAGGAGGAGAGGAGGAGCAGGAGGAGGAAACAACCCCTCCAAGTGTGCAGAGGAGTGTCCTGGTTTGACAGCTGCACAAGCATCCATCAAACTGCCACCTGCANCCTCACCTGAGACTGCTTTAGGTCAGGAGCCAGCTCAGTGCTGTGGCTCTTGGTGTCCCCTGAGTGCCTTTG
>VWYE01007890.1:0-23631 GCA_013398995.1 Alaudala cheleensis
TCTTTACTTTTTGCACATCCCGGTTGTAATCCCTTAAACGTGCTTCTTTCAGCCCCTGAATCAACTAAGAATTCCATTACTTCCCTTTGGGGTCCTATCTTAAGTTTTATCAAGGGCTCCTCGGATGGTCTAGACCCCAGAATAAAAAGCCCCGACGTCCCTAATCTTCCTGGAATATTTCTTCATCTTTTATTTTCTTTTTGGCAATTTCATTTGAAATGCCCCTTTTCCTTACAGTAGTAACATTCCAGGCCTTTCCCTGGATTGCCAGAACTCCCTTTCAGCAGGACTGAGAGCCGTCTTTTATGAGCGCTCTCCTTCCCTGATCTTTCAGGAGCGTGAGAGCATTCCTGCTTCTGAGCCTCTCTGACCATGGCAACCAACACTCTCGCCTGTATTTTCTGCTTCTCCTTGTCCCGTCTCATATATACCATTTGGGCGTCCCTAAATAGTTCTTGCAAACCTTTTTCTTGCCAATTATCTATTTTCTCTAGCTTTCGTTGTATATCTTCCCAGGATTTCATGACAAATTGCGTTTTCAGCAACACTTCCCCAATGGGAGAGTTAGGGTCCGTGCCTGAATACACTTGTAAGCTCTTTCGCAACCTATCTAGCCACTCTGATGGTGTCTCCTCTTTACCCTGATACTCTCCAAAAACTTTTCTAATATTTTGGCCTCTCGGTACTGCTTCTCTAATGCCTTGGATCACTAAATTTTGCATATCAATCATATTTCTCCGACCCTCCTCGGTCTGAGCGTCCCACCCAGGGTTCTGACTGGGCCACGTCTGTGCTCCCGTGGGTCCCTGGCGGTTCCTACAATCCCATTCTCGTATTCCCACCTGCCTGATCATTTCCCCGTCTTCAATATTGAACAATGATCTCAATATTGCCGCAATATCATCGTACGAGTAGATGCTTGTTCCTAGAAAGTCATCAAGCCCATCTGCAACCCCAAATGGATCATCCATTAATCTCCCCATCTCCTTTTTGAAAGCTCGCACATCTCCAGTATTAATAGGTATGTTCACATACCCGATCACTCCTGGGGCTGTCGGCACTTCCCTGAGTGGAAGAAGATTACGCTGACCCTTTGATCCTCACTATCCTCCTCTTTTGCCTTTTTCACCTGATGCCGTATTCTTTTAGTCTGCAGGGTAGGAGCTGCTTTCTGTTTGCCTTGATCTGCAGGCTGACTAAGATTAGGGAAAGATTCTGGCTCGAACTTCAGTTGTTCTAACTGAGGTGGCAAGTCCACCTTAGGGGTTTGGGACACAAGAACGTGCCCTATTAAGGGTATGACATCCCCAGGTTGGGAGGTACACATGGGAGGGGGTCGAGATTCCGCTTGCAAGGTTCGTGCCTCTGGCCAAGAGGCTGAAGCCGTGGGCGGAGGGGCTTGGGCTCCCTGCAGGGGTTGAAGCAGGGGTCCCAGATTTACCAAAGGGGGAACCTGAGGTTGTAGAGGTGTAGGCATTAAGTATGGAGGAGGGAGGTGATCCAAGGGTGCCCATGGATCAGCCTGGTTCACAGGAGAATCTTTTGCCCGCATTGGAAAAAGTCCAGTATTTGCCTTTTCCCATAACTGTGCATACTCATGCTCCTCCCTGTCCCATGGTTGTTTGCTATCCACATAATTCCTTAAAGCTCTACAAGTCCATTTTTNCTTACCAGTCCCCGAATTCCTAAGAGATGTCCCTTTCCTCTCAGCTCCCTTGGTGACCACCCAAAGCTTCTCCTGAGTTTTGCGTTTGTATGTGTGAGTTACGGGTTTTATCCCGTTTGCACTCGCTTCCCCTTTGACTCACCATTTCCCTCACAGGAGAAGGGAACTGCCATCACAGGGTCCACACTCGCTTCGTGACCAGGTCACGTCTCTCTCATATGCACACGGTCACCCCACTCAACCACGTGATACTTACGGTCCTTTTCCCAAGTAGATTCTTCGTGCATGTCTATTTTTATGAGTGAACAAGCTTGCTGCGGCCCCAAAAGATCTCCTGTCTTTCCCGAGTTCCTTCTGAGAGCTCTAAAGCTAGCTTTCCCCGAAATTCCCTTTGTATGTGGCTCTGGCTCCCGATTAGTTCAGTCTCCAGTTGGTAAGCCAAGATTTCCCCGCTCCGCCAGGCCCGCTAAATCCAAGGAGACGCCTCCTGAACGGAAAAAGGGGAACCGCGGACCCCAAAATTGGATCACGTCGGGGTCACCAGAAGTGTTATAAATGAAACATATAAAACGTCCGGTAACAAATCAATAAAATAAATAAATAAAATGACATTCCAGAATGCCACAAACAAAAGGCAGCACCGAGCCTGGGATCGGCGCTGGGCGAACCACAGGTACGGCCTCTATTGCACCGCACCCCCCCCCAGTTCACGAAGTGTGCTTCGCGATGGTGGTTTTTATACAGTTTTTTGGGCTGGACTCCGAGTTGCAACATTTTTTTTCTTCCTTGGTGTTCTCCTGCATATTAATGTTGGTCCCTTTCAGCATAGCTGGTCTGTTGAATAGCTTTCCGGGCAAAGATGGGTCTTAGAAGAGGCTTCTGAGAACCTGTATTCAGGTGCAAAAGTCTAATCTTTCTGGCATCAGTGTTAATCATCCAGAAAACCTCCCTCATTACCGGTCTGATATTCATCTCCTTTGTGGGTCGACCCATCTTTCTGTTGCAAATGCCTGTCTCCGGTTTTACTGACAGGGGTGATCCAATCTCTGTATGTACATTCACACCCCTCCGTGGTTTTATTCCCATTGAGTACAGGAAGAGAAGCCTGAGTTATTTTAATCATGCTTTATACCATTTAATACAGCAAGAGAAACATGAATTATTCCCGGTCATATATTAAAGTGAGTTTTTATACATATACATAAGCATTTCCCAGCAGTATCTCTTTCCTGAAAAGTCTATTGTTTTTACATGTAATGGATGGGCTCTTTTCCTAGTGTCACTTTGGCTTCCTCTGATAGTTGTTGGGAGAGAGGCCGAAGTCTTCATTATTCATTCTGTGCTGTCATTAGGCTTCCGTGTTGTTTTGTTGGGGTTTTTTTCTTTTGCTTGCATAAACAGTTACATATATGTTTGCTCAATTTTCCGTCTATTTGTCACAATGTCCTGTCCACTTGTTTCGCCCCTTTCCCCAGCCTTAGTTGGCATTTTCTCAGAATTCATCTTTGTACTGCTTTTTATTCCCACAGTCCAATTTCATAGATATCACTTTTCTGACATGAATCATAGTTATATCTCTCACAAGGAGCCACCTGCGTTCTGGATTCCGGCAGCTGTGGCAGGGTGAGTCCCAGGAGCTGCAGCAGGAGCAGCCTCAGCCTCTGTGCAGGCTCTTCTGATGCTGGCAGCTTGGCAGTTGCTGGGCAGGGTTGAGCAGATGCACCCGGAGCCGGCAGTGGCTGGGGGGGGGGGGGGGGGGGGCGCTCTGGCCCCAATAGTGTGGCACATGAACACTGTGGGGCCAGAGGCTTGAACAAAGGCTGCTCCGTCTCCAGCTGCTCCTCCTGTGTACCCAGTGTAGCATGTGTTCCCCTGCAGGCTGCTCCCAGGAGCCACCATCTCGGGATTTTTCAGCAGGCTGTGATGCCTTGGGAAGGCTGACCTGAAACAGAGACTGGACAGAGCTAGAGAATAAAGTCGATATTTATTGAAAGGCCTTTAGGGTACACCTTGGGCAGGACAAGAGCCTGAACAGGGCTACACCCAAGGTCGACTTGGAATTTAGAGGAATGACAGATTTGTCTTTACAAGCAAGCAGTGGGTCTGCTAGTAGATAAAACTAGCACTGAGATGAAAGAAACAATGGGAAGGATTCCACTGATTGATGGAACCGATGAATGGAAAAAAAGATATTTGCCTTTACAAACAAACTGTAGGTTTGCTGATAAATGAAATTGGATATTGAAAGATGAAAGAAACAATGGGGAAAACCCATAAAGTCCATAAGAATTAAAAATTAAAAGGAAGATTATGCATTAAAGTGGAATCTTAGGTATTAGGCATTCTGGGAAATCTGTACCTCTCAAGTACCTCAGCCAATGGAGAAAGAGAGAGGGACATGCGGATGGGAAATTAGGATCAATAGGAGGCTGTGTCCTCCAAAAATTTGAGACACCCCAGGGAAAATGCCCCATGGCGTCTCCCTTTATTCGAATAAAGTAAAACGACTCCTCTGTCTTCTTTTTAGACATAAAACCTCTGGCATTTGTGGATTAATTTTCCTAACAGAATGGCCACAAAATGGATGACTGGTCATGTGGTCCTAGACTTTTATAAGTTTTGGTCTAGTTGCATACTGGGGTTTAATTGTCCAATTACAGCTTCAGGTATAGAAGATATTGGGGTACACAGGACAAGGTATTGTGGATTTAATTAGCATAGCCAATTTGATAACTGTTATAAATACATAATATATTATTGGCTTTTTGCAAATATTAAAATGAAGGCTATATGTATAAAGGTGGAAAACTTTGCTGTATGAATATAGTTTTTATTTCTGCTGTTAACAAAACTTAGAAATAGGAGTGTGATAAATATATATCTTAGACCATAGCGTAATATTAAAAGGGACACTATGTGATGTTATAATGCTTTTATTCATGTAAGTAACTCAGGGAATGGTGATTCCTCACATTTGTAGATTATCCTATCTGGATGAAGATAACAGTGATCGAAACCAGAACCCCAAATGAAGAATTTACTGACTCCCCATTATCAGGGAGTGTAAAAAACAACTGGATGGAACCACGAGGAAAAATAAAATATATTGAGTTAATCTACAGGATGGCACGAAGACAAGTCAAATGTAGTAATGTATTTGTAAGAGTTAAGCTATTATTTGTACTATTTAAACTCTGTGATGTTATCTGAACACTCGTAGCTTGTTACTCAAGCTTAGGAATCTACTAAAGCTACTGTGGCGAAAACAGGATGAAAATAAGGCTGAGAAGCTTGGGAAGCAGGCTGAGAGGTTTGAGAAAGTTGATCGTCAAGAATGCAAACTTTAGATAGAAGCTAGGCTCAGCATGGGAACGAACTGTGGCCAATTAGGTGCCCTAAGGGGTGTATTGCCAGTCTTATGGACAGGCTGAGGAACCAATCAAGCAGTGTGTGTGTGTGTGTGTGTGTGTGTATATACTATGCAAAAATCTATAACTGTCGCTCACTGTAAACAGTAAATAGCTTCTGCAAAATCATATTTATTCGAGTACAGAAGTCTGTTTCTTTCCTGCAGTCAAAGGTTAAAACCAAGCAAGAGAACATCTAAACTCAAAGGAATGTTTGAATAATGCATAATGGTCTATGAATATGCAACAGGCTGATGCAATTAAAAAAAAAAAGGATTTACAGAGTGTTTCCAAGATAGTAAGGGTGCTCTTAGTTGAATGCTAATACTGGGCCATCAGTCTTTAACCTTTTTTTTTATTTCTGTCTCCTACTGCCTTTTAATTAAATTCTAAATTTCAGCAAGAAAGTGAACCTTGTTTTTCACAATAACCAAGATGTCTTGGCAAGAATAAACAGAGCTTTGAAGATTACAAGAGATTAAACTACGTCTGCCAACAGGAAAAGAAGATTGAATCAAAATTCTGCAAGCAAGAGATGTTGTAAAATGTATGAGTTTGTGTGATGTTTAATCATAGTAGTAAAAAACTACTAGCCTTCCTACAATAGTATATAAGCATTTGGAAACTGAAAAAAAAAAGAATTCGGATTAGCAAATCAGTCTTCCTGTCACCCTCTCAATCATGGATAGGTTGTGAGGTCTCATCCTTGTTTCTCTCTTCAGTCCACTGTTGTTTATGCTTTGGGGCCTGAAACTTGCACTTGCTGTCCTTGGTCTTCAGCAGGAAAAGGATTTGTTTTGTCTACCTACTCTGTGAAGAGAGCTTTCTAGCACTTAATGTGAGGCTCAGAACTACACCTCTAGGCAGCACAGAATCTGGAAAATATGAAAGGTAAAACTTAAGGCATCATTTCCCCCCGTTGGAGGCTTGACAAGGCCTTTTCCTTGTTGAGTTTCTATTCTAAATATCTACTAATAGGTATTCAAAACCAAATAAGTATCTAACAGTAGTAAACAAGTAACAGTCATAAACATCTAACAACTGTAAATATCTAATAATAGATAAATATCTACCAATAATAATATTGATAATAATAAACAGTAATAAACATCTAACAGTAGTAATGTCTTGTGCAGTAAGGTATCATGCAAAGAAGAATAATGATTATTGTGAGTAGTTCCTTAGGTACAGAGGAGAAATCATTTAAAGCATGTTTTCACCTGCATCGGTCTCTGTTTTTACAGTTGTTTCAAGAGCAGAAGCTTTCTTAACTCTGGAGTAGTGAATCCAGGGTCCTTTGCTAGCCGCTTTGACTGCGGTGAGGTGTTGTGTTGCACTAAATAGTTCATTTTTGTTATTATATTGCACTGGGTGGTTTGACAGATTTGCAGACAAAATTATTTCATTATACCTTGCACATGGTACTTCCTGTACCCCCCTTTGGGCTTTGGTATCCTTGGTTGTTTCCTTCCCCATGCCCCCTTCCTCTCCCCCTAGATCGCTTCCCATTGGTTGTGGCTCCTCTCCTCCCCTGCCCCCCTTTCCCAGGGCTTAAAACCCCAGACACCGGGTCTCACTTCTCTTTCCCTGCACCTGCAACATCTGGTTTCTACAAATAAAGTTGGGACTGTAGTCCCGAGAATAGAAAGAGTGCCTCTGTCTTTTACCTTCGGTCCATTGTCTGGGTAACCGACTGGGGTTCAGGAGCTAGCCAGGATCAAACCCCGGGAGAAGGAAAACTGGCAGTGAG
Source organism: Alaudala cheleensis (assembly GCA_013398995.1). Lineage (NCBI taxonomy): Eukaryota > Metazoa > Chordata > Aves > Passeriformes > Alaudidae > Alaudala > Alaudala cheleensis. The sequence goes on from VWYE01007890.1 coordinate 6,824, forward strand.
GGTGGTCAGCAGAACCTGAAACTGTCCTCTTCACTTGGCTTGTAGAGGATCACTGTCCCACCACTTCACATAGACCCAGTCTCCAGGTTGGAAGGGATGTGCAGGCGTGTCCAGTCCTATGGGTCTGGATGGCATGATGTAAATGTGGAGCTTCTGCAAAGTGAAACCTAAAGCCGTTGGATATCTCTGTAAATCAAGTTTCCCCTTCATGTGGATTTCATCTGGAATATGTGGGATCTGATATGGTCTTCCATGTAGGATTTCATAGGGACTGATGTTATCCCTCCGCCATGGTTGTATGCGGATTCTCAGTAAGGCTACAGGCCAGGCCTGAACCAGTGTCATAGATGTTTCCTGGAAAATTTTGCTAATTTGTGTTTTGAGAGTCCCATTCATATGTTCAACTTTACCACTTGCTTGGGGTCTATAAGGTGTATGCAGATCCCAAGTAATTCCCAAAATCCGGCTAACTTCTTTAACCACTGTTACAACAAAGTGTGGTCCCCTATCTTATGACATCCCCAAGGGAACCCCTAACCTTGGAATGACATGATTGAGCAAAACTTTTACCACTTCCCTGGCTGTATTCGTGCGACACGGGTAAGCTTTCAGCCATCCAATGAAGGTGTCAACTAATACCAGTATGTACCGGTATCCCTCTTTGCGTGGTAACTCCGCAAAATCTATCTGCCAGTAATCCCCAGGAAGAACCCCTGCTTTTGTTACTCCTAATACAACTCTTTTCATCATGTCAGGGTTTTTTTTACGGCAGATTTCACATTTGCTCACTACTGATTGTATTATGTCAGTCATTCCCTTTCCTATGACTACCTTTTTTTAGATGTTTCAGAAGATTTTCAAACCTGAAATGCATGGGTTTTTTGTTCGCTTTGAGCTAGCTCTCCAAGGATCAGGGGTGGGACTACAACCTGATTTCCTGGTGTAACAGCCCACCCACTTTCTGTGATCTCAGCTTTAAGAAACGTTTAGTTTGTGGTCTGCTTGGTCATAGTTTGGGGTGAACCAAGACAAATCAATCTCTTTTTGTGGAATTACTGTGAGAATACCTTTTTCTGCAATCCCTCTTGCTGCTTTATCAGCAAAGAGATTTCCCAATTCTGGACTGGTTTTTCCTTTTTGGTGACCTCTACAATGCATGATAGCTATGTCTGCAGGTTTTTTAATGCTCTCATAGAGGGCAAATATTGGTTCAGCATGTTTGATTTGATTACACAGAGCGTTCAGAAGTCCTCTCTCTTTCCCAATGGCTCCATGAGCATGGACAACACTAAATGCATATTTAGAGTCAGTCCATATATTTACCTTCTTTCCTTCTCTCAGGTCTAGGGCTTTCATCAGTGCAATCAGTTTGGCTTTCTGTGATGACACATCTGCTGGCAGGGCCTTTGCCTCGATCACCTTATCCTGCGTGGTTACTGCATAGCCTATCACCTTTTTGCCATTTTTCACAAAGCTGCTCTCATCTGTAAAAAGCTCCCAATTTGGATTTTTCAGGGGTACATCTTTCAGGTCAGGTCAGCTAGAATAGACCTCTTAAATTGTCTGTAAACAGTTATGTTCAGGCTCACTGTCAATTAAGGTGGAGGACAAGAGCATGGCAGGGTTAACAACAGAAGTTGTTTTCAGGGTAACATCATCTTGTTCTAATAAGAGTGCTTGATATTTAAGCATACCGTTACCGGATAGCCAATGTCCCCCTTTTTGTTCTAGTACAGCTGCTATGGCATGGGGTACATACAATACAATTCTTCTCCCGAGGGTGAGTTTTTGGGCTTCCTGGATCAGGAGGACAGTGTCTGCCAAAACCTTCAGGCACCCTGGCCAGCCTTGGGTAACACTGTCTAGCTGTTTGGAAAAGTAGGTCACAGCCCTCCGCTGGTTCCCGAGGCACTGTGCTAGTACCCTCAAAGCCATATTCAGTCTCTCATATGTAAAAAGTTCAAAAGGTTTAGTTAAGTCTGGCAATCCCAGTGCTGGAGCTGACATTAGAGAGTGCTTAAGCTGTTTAAAAGCTGCTCTAGTGGTTTCAGCCCATATGATAATTCCTTTTTTGGCTGCTTTTAATGCTCCATATAGGGATTTTACAAGCAGTCCATAGTTTGCTATCCATAAAGGACACCAACCGACCATTCCCAGGAAAGCTTGCATCTCTCTCACAGTATGGGGCTCTGGGAGCCTACAGATGGCTTCTTCTCGTTCTTTGCTGAGCTGTCGGTGCCTATGAAAAATCTCAAGCACCAAGTAAACTACTGCTTCTTTGGAAATTTTTGCTTTGTTTTTAGAAACTTTGTACCCACTCAGTCCCAGGAAGTTTAATAAACTTACGGTAAGTCATATGCAATCATCTCTGGTTCTGGCTGCAATCAGGATGTCATCCACATATTGAGGAATAACTCCTTCTGGCTCTTGTCTTCTCCAGTCCTCTAATTCATTCGCTAGCTGTTTTCCAACCATTGTTTGGCTGTTCTTGAAACCTTGGTGTAAAACTGACCAAGTAAGCTGAGTTTTCCTCCGTCTCGTGATTTTCCCACTCAAAAGCAAAAAGCTCCTGGCTGTTTTTGTGCACAGGAATGCAGAAAAAGGCACCCTTCAGGTCTACAACAGTAAACCACCCAAATTCGTCAGTCAGTGTGGTCAAAAGGGTGTAGGGATTAGCTACCACTGGGTGTATGTCCTCTGTGATTTTGTTCATTGCTCTTAAATCTTGTACTAATCAATAACTCTTACCATCTGGTTTCTTAACAGCTAAAATGGAGCTGTTGAATTTGGACTCACATCGTACTAATTAACCATGTTGCAGGAATTTATCAATTACAGGTGCCAATCCCTTGCACTCCTCTAATTTCAAAGGGAATTGTTTTTGCCTTTTTGGTGTGGCTCCTGGTTTGAGTGCAATACTCACTGGTTCTGCTCGTTGGGATCTTCCCAGGATATCACTGGCCTACACTATTGGATTTAGCACATTTCCAACTTCAGCAGGGATTTAGCCACATTTTTCCTGTATAAAAATCGAACCAACTTGGACAAATTTAGATTCGGGAATTACAGCTTGTACACCCTTCCCCTTTTTAAAATTTAATTTCTGCTTCTAATTTCTCTAGCAAGTCCCTCCCCTGCAATGGTTTAGGGGAGTTAGGTGTATAGAGGAATTGATGGGTTACCCAGTGCTTTCCCAGCTTAACTTTTAAAGGTTGGAAGAAAGGCCGTGTTTCGGTTACCCTGGTCACCCCAATGACATGTACAGTCTCGTGACTCAGTTTCCCTTCTAAGGCATTTAACATAGAATAAGCCGCTCCGGTATGTACCAGAAATTCAGTGTCCTCTTTCCCCAGCTTAGCTACAACCAAAGGTTCTGCCAGGGAAGAAACCTTTGGTCTCCGTCACTCAGAATTTGAGCGGCTTGAGGTTTGTACTACTGGGAGTTGGGGAACTAAGGATTTTTTTTTCAGTGCTGGACGGTCCTTTTTCCAATGTCCCCACTTCTCCTAGTATGTACACTGGTGCTTCTCTGTAGGGGAAGTTTTCTTGGATGACTTTTCTTGAGTTGCTTTCTTAGTAGGTGGGGATTTAATTTTTTCAATTTGGCCTCTGTCTCGAAACACATTCCAGGCAACCTCTAGCAGTTTATGTATGTCTCGAGCTCCTGTAGCCCTGATTTTTCAGCCTGTGATGTTTTAATTTCTATAATTCCATTCACACAGAGTTTGTCTAAACAAATAAAATGTTTGTGTTAAAACTTTGTCTTGTTTTCATTCCTTCTTAAGAGGTGGAGACATTGATGTTTCTCTGTGTTGACCAATGTGATTGAATGGTTGTTACTTCTATCACCAATTGGTTTAGCCCTGGTGATCTAGTATATAAGGGAGTCAGACTTTGAATAAAAAACCCTTTAGCCTTCTGAAAATTTATGGCGTCGTGTGGTCTGATTTCATGTCTGATGTCATACTGCACGTGGCCAGAGTAGAATAAGCTACGCGGAGATTACATCAACCTCTGTGGGCCAGCCCTCCAGAGATGGCTTAATAAGCGAGACCACTTCCTCGAGGGTTACCGTGTAACAGAAAAAGGATTTAATAAAAGGAGAAAATAATAAACAATACAATAAAAATAAGAATAAGCTGTAACAGGTGCGGAGATGTAGCACCATGTAAAGCATCCCCGAAAAAGCCTCGAAAGGTTTCGTGCAGGGGTTTAAATGGTTAATGGTGGAGGCAGTCCTTTGGCACACTGCCCAATAGGAACAGTTACATTGTGACAGACAGGGACAGAGACTTATCCACGTCTCTGCTCTGGCCCTCAGCCAATCATAGCTTAGAGTGTAGAGAACTTTCCAGGGTGCTTTCCTTTCAAGTCTTATGGTAAAATTAAACATATTTTCTCTATAAAGAAAATATTTGCCTGGTCCAAAACTGCATTACTACAGTGTCCAACGGTGACAAACTCCCTCTATCTTTTGCAGCTTTCTCGTTATATCATTTGGAGCTTGACCCATGAACAAAAGCATTAGATGTGCTTTGCCATCAGTTAATTCTGGATCTAAATCTGTATATTTGATGGCAGTTTCTCTTCAGCCTGTTTAAAAAATCACCGAGCAATTCATCATAATTTGGTTTTACTTCATAAATCCTTGACAATGTATAGCTTTAGGAACACCATGTCTTAACGCATATACCACCAGGCTTTGATATTGTTTTTACCTCACCGTATGTTCTGCTATATTTGGATGCCATCACAGATTTTCAAGGAGGAATATCTGTGGGACAGTGCCTTGAAGTAATTAATTTGCAATGGTCACCTCAAATGATGTCATGATGGCTTTGTTGACCATTCTTCTCTCAGTAGGTCAAGTAATATGTTTAACAGAGAGTTCAAATCAGCTCAGTCAGTGTTTTGTGAGTTAATTGCCCATTCTACTAATGTTGCCTCTTTATCTGGGTTGTCTTTATATTTCCCCACAGTAGTATTCCACTGTTCTAACTCAGTAAGGGAGTATGGAACCTTCACATACATTGGCCCCTGGTTGCCGACTGCTTGCTCTAATGGGGCTTGTAAAATTGGTTCTGTTGGTTTTTTTTCCCTGGTACGTTTGGCAACTGGGTGACGTTCCCTGATGGCTTGTCTCACTATTTTTTTGCCTTCTTTGCCTGCTTAGGGCAGCAATGACCTGATCAATCTCATCCTCAGTATCCATCTTATCCTCCCCTGTCAGGTTTTCATCTTCTTTCTTCCTCTGGCAGAGTCAGGATTAATTGCCCGGAGATGTAGTTTCTGGTTTGGACTCATGTTTTTTAATTCTTATCTATATTACTGACTGTGAGTTCTACATCACTTAAAGGTAACAAGTTAAAAATGGAGCCCAGTATCTTTCTCTACAAAGCCTTTTCAAGATAAACTGTCCAGTTAAGAAATTACACCTAAATTATTTTTACTTTTAATCCAATAACCAACCACCCATGGTCCGCAATGTGGAATTTACTATCCAATTACAAAATACCACTTAGACTCATCAAAAAGAAGGTGAAAATGAAAAGACTAGCCTCCACCCTAAAACTTCCATCTTGCTTTATATATAATACTATGTTCTAAAACCTTAAACTCCAAGTTCTCCACCATGTGATATTACTCACTTCTTTTCAAACTACACACCCATAATCCCAGTTCTGTCATTCAATGTCAGAAGCTTTTTCCATGGACTCAGGTCAAATGTAGTGTTTTCTTGGGGGTCAGTGCCTGTCAGGACAAAGAGTCTAAATTTATCAGTGACCAGAGTTCCAACACTCTCCCTCAGAGTTGCCTGACCCTGTTGCCTCTGTTGTGGCATATAATCTGCTTTGCCTAGTCCCAACCACAGAAGGGCCATGCAGGATTTAGTAAGCCGCTGGTGTCAGGCTGTGTACATTTGCGCATCGTTGACGTCATCTGAGGCAGCTCCCTGGCATTCAGGGTTGCCATGGAAACTCACACGCCTGAGAGCAGAAGGACCACTCTTCCCATGGGAGGTTCTCTCTCCACCCTCTTTCTAGAAGGCTCTGCCCCCCAGGTACTCCCGTAGGGGCAGTGCCATGGGCTGCACACGCTGGCTGTCCCCTCCCACCTCCTCCTTTACCAGCTGGGAGCCCACCAGGGGCACGCNCATTCAGGGTTGCCATGGAAACTCACATGCCTGAGAGCAGAAGAAGGACCGTTCTTCCCATGGGAGGTTCTCTCTCCACCCTCTTTCTAGAAGGCTCTGCCCCCCAGGTACTCCCGTAGGGGCAGTGCCATGGGCTGCACACGCTGGCTGTCCCCTCCCACCTCCTCCTTTACCAGCTGGGAGCCCACCAGGGGCACGCCACACCCCGCTCCCCTTCCTCGTATGGTGGTGGCACAGGCCTGGCCAAGGGTGGCGGCAGGAGTGCAGGGACTGGTTCAACTGGGGGCTGCAGCGGCAATGGCCCCACCGCTCCGACCTGGGGCTGTGACGGGAGCGGCGGGGCCAGCCCAATTGGGGGTGGCAACGGTGGTTGCCAAAGCCCTTCCCCTCCCCACTTGCTGTGACGCTGGCGGTGATGGTGCCGGCAGGGGCAGGACTCGGGGTGGAGGAACCAGCAGAGCCGTCGGGGAGCGGCACCGGCAGGGGCAGGACCGGGAGTGTAGGAGCCCCGTTCAGACCTTGGCTAGGGCCAGCCCTCAGATCAGGTGCTATGAGATCTAACTCTGCCTCCTGCTTGTCTTTGCATTCGCTATCCCATATTGAGTCTTTTTTAATTTTCCCATTTTTTCTTTAAGACCAGTATATGCTGTCTTTTCTCTGGCCCTTGGCGATAAGCCAGCATCATAAAGAGCCTAGCATATTCTAGTTCGTCAAAATATCAGCCTTCGCATATGGGGGAGATTAAACTGGATATTAACCTCTTATCAAGACTCCCGAATTCAGGCCACGTCTGGTTGTTATCTAGTTCATAAGTCAGCCAGATTTTTTCTGAGAGTCTAATAAGTTTGGATTTAAAGAATAAGGAATCCCATCCACCCCCCCCACCAGTTAAATCAGCCCAGTTTTTCAATACGAACCCCAGGGGACTGTCTCTTGGGATATTATTATTACAATATTCCCAAGAAAATACACACTCCATATCTCGACAGTTATGAGTAAGAAAGTAATTAGAGAGAGAGAGAGAGAAAGCAAGCAAGGGATAGGATTTGAACTCCCGCCTTTCAGAGCCACAGTGCAGGGACTCACTCCCTGCTGAATGCACTACTGTTGACTGCAATTCAAAAGCACTGCAATCTAATCCCACTTTCAGAGAGCACCCTCTCTTACTACTAGCAGGGGAGACAGAGGACACTCCGCCAGACCCTAGGGCCCTTTGACACTATCACCTAACTCAAGTGCTAAACAAAATACCCCTTTTATCCAATTACTCCCGCATCTCTGCCAGGTCCATGGATTTTTGGATTCTTGGGCTCTGATACCTTCTGGGTCACAGCTGGGCCCCCTCCCCGGAGTGCCGGCAGGGGTGGGGGGGCAGGTGCTGGGTGTTCTTCTGGTCCAGGGGGGTTTTTCAGATGCCTCACTGTGTCTTTGTGGTTGCCAGAAACTGATGCCTTGGGAAGGCTGACCTGAAACAGAGGCTGGACAGAGCTAGAGAATAAAGTAGATATTTATTGAAAGGCCTTTAAGGGTACACCTTGGGCAGCACAAGAGCCTGACCAGAGCTACAGCCAAGGTGGACCCAAAATGGTCAGAAAATGGATGATTGGTCATGAGGTCTCCCACTTTTATAAGTTTTGGTCCATTTGCATATTGGGGTTTAATTGTTCAATTATAGCTTCAGGTTGTGAGGTCCCATCCTTCTTGTTTTCTCTCTTCAGTCCACCACTGTTTATGCTTTTGGGCCTGAAACTTGTACTTGCTGTCCTTGGTCTTCAGCAGGAAAAGGATTTGTTTTGTCTACCTACTCTGTGAAAAGAGCTTACTAGCACTTAATGTGAGGCTCAGAACTACACCCCTAGGCAGCACAGAATCTGGAAAAGATGAAAGGTAAAACTTAAAGTATCAGCTGTACCCATGGCACTCGGGCTCCACCATCTTGGGTGGGCTGCTCCCGCGCCTCATGGCATCCACCATCTTGGGTGAGTGGCTCTCACACCATGTGAAGTCTGCCATCTTGGGGGACTGGCATCTGCAGCACATGTTGTCCGTCATCTTGGGGTCTTTCGCCCGCTTGCAGCATGTGCTCTCTGCCACCTTGTATGACGGGCACTGGCATTTTTGCAGCTGCTTTTGCATTTGTCTCAGCTTTTATCAATTTTAATGTGTCCATTAGTATCTTCCAAGTAGTTAAGACACTTATAGAAATTTTGTTGCCTCTAGAGGCAGAGTCAAAAATCAATTAGCTGACTTGTTCCCATATTTTAACACTAAAGCAGCATCTATGGTGATTTCTACATCTTGGCTCTTGAAAAACTGTAGTAAAGTCTCTAGAGCCTCTTCATCATACCAAATCCCTTTGTACTAAAGATCAGACTCCAAATATTCACTATAGCTTTGTCATCTGCTGAAATTTGACCACCCATGTCCCAAGCAGTGCCTCACCCTTTTTATGTCCTCTTCTGTACAATCACAGCTCCTCAGCTGTCATCATCTCTCTGGCTACCTTCCTCACGCAGCTCTCCAATCTGTTTTTTCTCTCATAGCTCTGGCCACTTTTCTTTTTCAGCTCTGGCTGTATTTCCCCTCATAGCTCTTAGCTGTACCGATCTGGTGCTCCATCTCCTTTCTTTTCTTGTGGCTTAGTTATCGTCCTCACATTGGGGTGCACCAAATGTCAGGGTCGGGGGAGATAGAGAGATAACACGACATCCCAAGGTTCATGTGGCCAAGATTTACTGGCGTGCATAGCTCTTATATATGCTGTTCAAAAGACTCCACATTTGAACCTGATTGGCTATGATTTAGTTACCACCCAGCTCACTAGCCAATAGCTACCTGCTTACATTCTCATTAGGTATTGGCTGGCATCAGTTCACTGTATCCAAATCCCTCCTCCTCTCAGTGCCCTCTCTTGACTTATAAGGCTCACAGTCCAGCAGTTCGCCTTATAGGACCCACAGGAAATCAAAATTCTTCACAGGGTTTAGATGATACATTTATGATGATTTATATGCAAATGTATATACACACATAAATAAATAAATAAATATATATATATATAAAATAACTTTACCTGCTTATGTAAGGGACTTCTGGCCCCCTATGGAAGCATGTCTTCTTAAAAATCACAGGGAGAAATATATAACATAACGGAGCTCTCAAAGTAAACCAGACAATTACTGATGCAGAGCAAAACTTCTGTAGTGTCTCATCAATCTGATGATGGTCAGTCCATCTTCTGGAGATGCATTTCCTCCTTTTGCAAGTCTACTGGTCTTGCTTCTGGGACTCACTGCCTTCTTCCATAGATTTTAAGATGTGGTTATGGACAGTGGCTAAGCTGGAGAACTTACCATGTGTCCAAATGCCACAATTTTGCTTACCATGGGAGGAAAAAGCAAATAAGAGGATGGAGCTGTGCCTCTGGGGAAGCAGTGCATCTGGAAGGAGAAGGACAGGAGTCTGTAAGCTAGTCAAGAGAGGGCATTTCACGGAAAGAATGTGTAGGCAGCTGTCACTCAGAAGGCTGGAAAGTTTCAGTGTTTGCAGCATTCAAGCTGATTTATTAAAATATGAATATCAATCTAATATCGATATCCAACTATGATGGACAAAAAACCCTCTAACTGTTAAAGTTAGAAAGTGTATGTTTATTGCAATGCCAGGCAGCGCCTGGGATAGCTCCCTAATGCGCACCGCAAAGATCACAGGTAATTACAAAGCCTTTTATTTACAAAAGCATTGAACACACAAAATACAAATGCATATACATACCCCTGTCACTTCCTCTTCTCTGCTTCATATGCTAATTAACAAAAAGGCCATTAAGCATGCGTAGTTCATTCCCTGAAATGGGTTGGTGGTCCTTGTGTGAGCAGTGGTCACCAAAAGGAGGAAGTAAAACGAGTCTTCCTCGTTCTAAACTTTCAACCCTTTCAATGCAGATGTGATTGATGAATCCTTGGTAGAACTCGTTGCTTCCTGTTTCCCAGGGCTAATTCACTGCTTTCTGGAAACAGGATGTTTGCAATTGTCTTGTGTTCCTGGGATTTCATTGATCAGTTTCCCTGCTTTTCATTGAAAACACAGTTACACAAACATAAAGTTTACAAGCAATGAGTTACTAGATCTGGGATAGCTTATCTCAGATGCGGTTTCTTCTAACTATCCTCTAACTTTTAACTGATTTCAGCAAAACTTATCTATTCATTTCAGCTATAGCAGCAAATCTATTGTTAACTACAATTTTAACTTTTCTAAGAATCTTTACTTCTTTAAAATGTGTCTCAAGCTCTTTTCAATTTAAAATTTCTTTGTCTTCAAGGTTTTCTGTTTAACCATTGTGAGAAATGACGCTCACTTTTAAAATTTCAAAGGTTTATTAAACTTTAACAAAATACAACAAGAGACTGAATAAGGAAAAAGAGCAGTGCTGGGAGCCCAAGATTGAACCGCCATGCCAAAATGGCTGCACCACCTTTTATACTCCTGTTGTTACAGCAGCCAGCCTTGGCCCCTCCCAAAGCCTGTCAATCAACTTTGCTGTCTATTGGTGGAGATAACTTTCTTGCAATTTGATTGGAGGTCAGGTGTTGCCATGCTGCATCTCCTAGTAACAAGCCGGCCCTCCCCAAATGCCCTGACTACCGAGGCCATCCTGTGACAACAATACAAGGGGGCGGGGGAAGAAGACTGTGGGAGGACATATCACAATAACATAATTATACATCAATAAAAATTCTCTTAACATACACATAATATTTATCCCTTAATTGTGAGAGCCAACCATCTCATTACTCGTCTATAACACCATTAAGACAGGCAACCCGTTTGTATGTAATTCTGTGAATGACAGTTAATATCCCCACATAACCCTCAGACTCAAAAAACTAGGTCTGTAAGAAAAATGCCAAGAAATCTACAAAAGAGTCTGAGGAATTAGCTTCTGTTCCTGTGCAAAGAACAGGTCAAAACCCCCTCCTATATCACGGCAGTGTTGTGCGTTTTAGCAAGCCAGAGTTAACCTTGGCCAATCAGCCCCAATGGATCTGTCATGGGGATTTTAGCATGGACCCTCTTGTTGTGCAACCTGCCCCTCTGTTAGAAATGACTGTTCCCAAACAAGGGGGTGGAAGCAGATGTGTGCCTGAGCTAACCATCAGGCACTTGAGCTGTGACAGAGTAGGGACTAAAAGTAATGCCTTGGCCTCTGAACAAGCTGGCTGAGGACAGCACAGATTTACTTCTGTAATGTCTGCTGTGGCAGTGGTTGAACTTCAGAGCTGCTTGGAGATGAACAGGTCTCACAGCTGTGTTGGAGGTTAGGATTCTTTTCTTTTCTTTTCTTTTCCTTTTCTTTTCTTTTCCTTTTCTTTTCTTTTCCTTTTCTTTCCTTTCCTTTCCTTTCCTTTCCTTTCCTTTCCTTTTCTTTTCTTTTCTTTCCTTTTCTTTTCTTTTCTTTTCTTTTCTTTTCTTTTCTTTTCTTTTCTTTTCTTTTCTTTTCTTTTCTTTTCTTTTCTTTCCTTTCCTTTCCTTTCCTTTCCTTTCCTTTCCTTTCCTTTCCTTTCCTTTCCTTTCCTTTCCTTTCCTTTCCTTTCTTTCCTGTTTTCCTTTTTCTCTCAGGGAACTTTCTCCCATTTGTTGCTGAGAGAGAATAATGACTGGTACTTAAGAGAGACAAAAGATGTGGCCAAGATGGGGGGAAGGGGTGCAGCTGGCTGCAGCCTCTTAGCTGGGGGCTCTTCTCCTGGGAAGGGCAGAGGTACCACGAGATTTTGGCTGGGGTGTCAGGGGGCTAGACTCAGCTCTGAGCACTCTCACCCTCGGGATCAGAGGTGAGACAGGCTGTGGTCGCTGTGGGAAGAATTCGCCACCAGTGCAGAGTTCCATCTTCTACTATTTTCTCCTACCATGACTGAGGCTTTGCTCATAAGAGCCGTCTTTGGACTGGGACCTTATTAACACCCTACCTCACTTGAAAGGACCCTCACCATCTGCTCAGGTGCCTCAGGAGAAAACCTGGGAGGCCAAGCCCCTCCCCACTCCGAGGGAGTCTCTTCTGGCTGTGTTCAGGAGCCTAGCTGCTGCTGCCCAGCCCTGCTATTTTTCTGCCTCTGCTCTGGGTTTTTCACTACACTGTAACCCAGCATCTGGTGCCTGCCGGGACACACAGCGGCTCCTGCTACAGCTGCAGTGCTTCTGCTACATTTCATTTGCTACAGTGGGTGTGCCCACATCTGCCGTTCCAACTGCCACTCTGAGGCTCCTGCTGAAGCCCATTTCACTATCTGGAGGTGTGGGGAATAAAAAACCACAAGTTCTAAAGATATCATGTTAAAAGGTGTCAACCCAACCACTGTTATTAATTACTGAATGTTTAACTACCTGTTGTTAATGTTTAATTGCCCATTTTTAATGTTACTGGACCCCTTCTTTGTTAATTGTTAATATCCCTTTGTCCCCAACACTAAGATTTTAATTGTTAATTGCCCCTTACCTTGCACTTGTATCCCTCTTCCCATCGGGTATCGCCTCCACTGTTCCCCAAAATGGTGCCCAGGGCTATATGCAAATTAGAAGGCATCTGGTGCCAACTGGAGAAAAGAAGCCCCAAAACAAGCTGCTAAAACCCCAAAGACTAAAAAGGATACCCCCAGGGTGGGAAAACAGTAAGGAACAACAGACCATCAACCAAAGCTTTCTCGCCTCATTGCCATGACCTAAAAAGCCCTCGATTGGAAAGACATCCCTACATCACGAGCCACTCGAGGTCTTCCTGCGGACTCCTGTGAGGACGGAAGCCCCAGCTCTGCCGTGCAGCAAAACTGAACCCCTCTTCCTACGCGTCGTTCATGGGAACAGTGGCGGTGTGGGCGACCCCTTGGGTTCCCCACTGTCCTAGGGTGACTTTATGATGTTTGCATCACCAAATTGTCTGTTCTGTCTGTGTTAGATGTTGTGTTTTGTACCTTTAAGACTGGTTCCGAGAGAGAAGGGGGGGAAAGAGAAGCGCGGAGTTTGTTTTCAGAAAAGCAGCTCACTCCTCCGCATTCCAGCTCCGGACAGTTCGTCTGAAGCACGGACAGGCAGAGAGTCAGAGATCTCCTTGGCTTTTAGTTAGTTTTAGCTAGCTAGGGCAGAGAAGGTCCCTGGACTGGTTTTTTGGTTTTTTTTCCCTTTTTCTTGGGACTGTTTAAACCTGCTCTTAGACTGAAAGACCCACGAGAGCGAGAGCACCAGGAGTTCACACCGGTGAGGCACCTGGGCCCAGGCTGGCATTTTCCAGAGCCTGAGAGGCTGATAACAATCTGAGCGAGCTGAGCTCCCACGGCAAAGACTTTCTCAATTTTGCCAGGTTTTATTGTTTCATATTATTAATTTCTATGTTTGTGAGCACTTTGTTGGTTAAATAAATAGTTTTTTCCACTCATCTCTAAGGAGATTTTCCCCCGAACCGATAGGGGGGAAGGGCCATTTCAATTTGCTTCCCAGAGGGTCCCCCATTTGGGGGGTTTCCTCCCAGATTTGCCCTAAACCAGGACACCCACCCAGAGCTGATTTTAATAAAGGCTGTAAAAGAGAGTTTGTCTCCCGGCCCATTCATTTCAGCTGGGGACTCGTCCGGGATAGCCACACCCAGAAGAGGATCGAGGACAGGATGGTTGCCTGCCCATTGAGCCTCCAGGACAGCTGGCTACACCAGACTGAAGATCAGCCTGGGACCAGCGGCACGTAAGAGCACCAGACTGGTGGGAGACCGGTGGTGGGAGTAAGAGGTGAGCAAATGGTGTGTATGTGAGATGGGGTCTGTCAGCTCAGACCCCTGAGGCCGGAGTGGACCTCCTAGTACCATGGTTCCAGACTCCCCCGAGGAGGCCAGCTGGGAATGGAGGGAAGCAAAAGGAGATTGAGTGACTGAGTCGCCTCTTAGGGGTATAGTGAGGGCCCTCCCTCCGGGTGTGCAGAGGAAGCTAGTGTGTGAGTGGCATGCAAAAGCGGTAGGTCTGCCTGAAGACTACACAGCTGAGGGGACTTCAGGCTTGCAGAGCTCTAGGTGGAGTGTGAGTGGCATATCTTTACGGTGCCCCCAGGCACTTCTGGCACCGAGTGTCCACGAGGGCCCCCGCTTCCCAAGGTCAGGACCAGACATGCTGAGAGGTGGTGTGCTGTTGTGGTTTCAGGGATGAAACTGTAAACCCATCGCCCAGAGCACAGGGGTTGGGGAGTCTTGACTGGTGTCAGAGTCAGTCTGAGATTCCTCATTTGCCTCACAACTGTCTCCAAAGGGTCTCAGAGCTGAGACCCCAGACCCCGAGACTCTGGCCTGTCCAAGGGGGGCGGGAAGGCCTGCCAGAACTTGCAGGTGTGTTCACTGGACCAGAGACTGGGAACAANTTGTTGTTGTTTCAGGGATGAAACCGTAAACCCATCGCCCAAAACACAGGGGTTGAGGAGTCTTGACTGGCCAGACAGGCACCACACATACACACACGCATCCCTTTTTCTGAAGCTATCTCGCTGGGGAGAGGTATCTGAGCTAGTTAGGGAGACCTAGTGAAAAGGTGAAAGGGGGGAGCTGGCCCTGCCTGGTGGGGTCGCTCAGATTAAGGAAAGAAAGAGAAGAGCTGACGGCACTAGGGACAGGATGGTTCTAGCCCAGGGAGAGGCTAGGCGGGGAAGGTCCTGAGGGAACCTTGGTGCTAGGGACCCTGTCGGCATCGATCAGAGTGCTCCTAGTCCCACTGGGGCAAGGCGCAGGGGTACGTAAGAAGTAAAGGGCTTTACCCCAAGGGCCTAAGGGTTCGGATTCTAGGCCGACGCGGAGGAAAGCGTGTCCTCGCGCAAAAGGCTAGTGTGGGTAACTAGCCTAGTGTACGTGTGAATTCTGGCCAGAAAAAGTGTGTGAGTCCTGTCCTTAGACCCCTGGTGTGAATGTGCTGGTTGGAAATTGAAATCTTAGTTTTGTTAAAAAGAAGTCTTAGTTGTGTTAAGTGGAAGACCAAATAAGTTTCAGTTATTGTGTTAAGTTATAAGTTGAAGAGGGCTGAATGAGTTTAGTTGTTTAATAATTGTGTTGGCCGTAATTTTCTGTTCGGGTAGGTACACCTTAAAGTTTTACTAAAGGCCCAGTTGAAAAAGGAGTGGTTTTATTTTTTTTTTGGTACTCGGCAGTTCTTCCCCCAAGACTTGCTATCAACAGTCTTCCTTTGCCATTCCTTGGAAATCATTTCTTGCTTATGGGGAGGGATAATCATGATTCTTCCTAGGCTTCCCTTTTATCATGGCAAAGATTAAAGCTTTCAAGTACCCTTAGGAGCAGTCTGAGAAAAGATCCACTGTGTTTGGATGAATCTTTTTCTCACCCCTATCTGCTTTTACAAATGATAATAATATAAAGCCTTGCTAACCTTGGCTTGTAGCGATTGTGATTCTTTAAGAGCAATTTCAAAAATGATGCTAAAAAGATTGGAATTTTAAGTTTTCATTTCCAGGTAGCCTGTAGAAGTAGTTGTGTCTTCTCTGTACAAGAATTCCCATACTCCTTTCTCCCTTTTTGATTCCCAGCATCTTACTTGTTTTTGTTAATTCTCACAACTAGTGCATTCATGTTGTTGGTTACTCTGGGCCACTTTCCTCCTTCCTCTTTAATGCTTTTTAGAAAATTGTTCTAGTAGCACTGGTGAACTACTGAGATTCTAAAATCCCTGCTCCAAACATTTCTGGTGTCTGAGATACCCATTTTACACTTTGTTTAGAATCTGATGCCATTAATAGTACATAAACAGAGGCCTGCTCAGTTCCTGCTGCACTTGTTCCATCTTCACTTACGTGAAGAAAAGTCAACATTAAAAGTTTTAGGAAGGTGCATTAAATTCTCCAAATTAACTTTGCAATAATGTGGCATGAATGTAAATTACAGGGAATCAGCAGAGTGGCAGGGCTTCTGGTCTTGTGTGGGTTTTTTGCATTTTATGTCACTGGATGCAGTATGATACATGACTGATCTTTCACTTGAGCAATAATGTCCCAGATCTGGTGAGGTCTTAAATCAGCAAAATAATGGTTGTGAAGTGTGGTGTCTTCCCAGAGAGTATCTCAGAAATGCTTGAATCTGTTCTATAGCACTGCTGATTTAGTGTGCTCACAGGGGCACTGCTGGGGATCAGACCCCTGCAGCTGGAGGCCTTCCAAAAGCTAACCAAACACCAGGAGCATAAAATAGGAAGGAATGGATTTGAAACAACAAAATAAAAAAAAACAAACAAAAAAAACCAAACACAAAACTGACATGAATCATAAGTTGCTGTTGTTGTTGTGGTTTTTTTAAATCCTAGCCTTTACTGAAGTCAAGGCAAGTTCTACCCTTGGCTTCAATAGATTCTCACCTTTTTGATTTGTGGAATACCTGAGCTGAGACCATGACAAATGTGGCTTAAACTGGTTTGACACTAGCAAACTTTAGTCTTAGATACTTGACTAAAATAGTGACCTCTGGTAAGTCAGATGAAGTTGTAAAATGTTATGTGGATTCATTTAATAAAAATTCTCTGGTAAGCCAAACAGTATTTAGATGGTAGGAAAAAATACATTGAAGTGAGATGGGAAGGTGTGTTACCTCAATAAAATTGTAGGTGGGGACAACCATTAGGTTTTT
>VWYE01007893.1:0-49773 GCA_013398995.1 Alaudala cheleensis
GCCCCGCGGGTCCGCCTGAACATGGAGAACTTTACTTTCAGCAATGTGGAAATCAGGTCCTTCAAATAAGTTGGGATTTTTAACCGTCCTGCACTCCCAAAATAAAAGGAACTATTGTTCTTTCTTCAGTTTTAGGTTCATCTGTATTTTTTAAGTCCAGCTGTATTCTGCCACAGAACCAGTCCATCTGAACACTGCTTTGCTTCCACAAGAGTATTTGTACACGCACACATTTTTCATATCTCCAAGTAAAAAACCTACCATTTCATGATAACTGCTATTACCATGTGTCTAGTCATCTTAAAAAAAATGCGTCTGAAAAGGTGTTATTCTGTTAACACATTAGCAAGAGATCAAAGCCATACTGTTCATTAAATGAAACTCAGTTGTTGCATTTTGTTTGTTTACTTTAGTTTAATAAAGTAGGAATCATCTGGAAAAAGAATAAAATATATAAAATAAAAAACAAAATATAGAAACATAGAATGGTTGTGGTTGCAAGGGACCTTAGATATCATCTAGTTCCAAGCCCCCTGCCTTGGGCATGGACATCTTCCATTAGACCAGATTGCTCCAAGCTCCACCTAGCCCGACCTTGAACACATCCAGCAATGGGTTGTCCGCAACCTCTCAGGGCAACATTTTCGAGAACCTCACCACCCTCACAGTACAGAATTTCTTCATAATATCTAGTCTAAACCTGCCCCCTTTCAGTTTAAGGTCTACCACTACACGTCATTGTAAAATGTCCCTCTCCAGCTCTCTTGTAAGCTCCCTTTAGGGACTAGTAGGTGCTATAAGATCTCCCTGGAGCTTTCTCTTCTCCAGGCTCAACAACCCCAAGTCCTTCATAGGAGAGGTCCTCCATCCCTCCAATCATCTTTATGGCTTCCTCTGGACTTGCCCCAACAGGCAATGTCCTTCTTGTTCAGGATGACCCCCTGAACCTGTACACAGCACTTCAGGAGGAGTCTTACAAAGCAGAATCACCTCCCTCGATCTGCTGGTCACGCTGCTTTTGGTGCAATACAGGATGCGTTAGGATTTCTGGGCTGCAAGCACACATTGCCAGCTCATGTCCAGCTTCCTGTCCACCAACACCACCAAGTCCTTTCCCCAAGGGCTGCTCTCAATCCATCCTCTGCTCAACCAGGATTTGTGCCTGGGATTGCCCCAATCTGTGGGCAATCTATCTAATGCAGGACCTTGTTCTTGGTCTTGTTGGACTTCATAAGGTTCATGTGGCCCACCTCTCAAGCTTCTCAAGAACCTTCTGGATGGCAACCCTTCCTTCCAGCCTGTCCACCACACCACACAGCTGAGTGTCATCCTTAGGCTCTTAGAGGATGCACTCTACCCACCATTCATGTTGCTGTCAAAGATGTTAAAATCAACCTTGTTAGTGATCTTTAGGCACCAAGCACTAGATAATGCAACATTTTATGCACAAAAGATTGAAATAACTGAAAGAGCAGTCCACAGTTCAAATGTAAACTATATTCCTTATTGCCTTAGCTGCTGAGTCTGTGTCAGTGGCAGAAATTAAGGTCCAGTAGAAGGAAGGGCACTGTATTTGCTTTTACCAAAACTATCACAGTTTATCATTAGACACTGAGCACTGATGCTGAATCACTGCACTGGAGCATCACCTAACCCCTTCAAAAAGACAGGTCTTCCTACTGTCATATTAAAGAAGAGAGGTTGAATTATGTCTCTTACTGCAGTGTCTTATTCTGAGAAATAAAGCTTACAAAGCTTCATCTGGAAATAATGGAATACTGTTGAGTCAACAAAGAAGTTCATTTCAAAGTTCATGCCTGTTCCCATCAAGATGGGAACCTAGTAATAGTGCTTGAGATAAATGGGAAAATTGGAAAACATTATTTCTATCAGCTGCAGAAGAAATCTATGTCTCTTTAACCTACACTGCCACCTGCTTCAAAGTGTGGGGAATCTCAGAACTGCTTGCAGAGTTCGTAATGCATAAGTCACTGAATACAGCTGATGTATTTCAATGAATCTGTTAGTATGGATTTTGTGACATGACATGCTTTTAAAGACCTATAAATGTTCATTATCCTTCTTGGTGTCTGCAAGTAACTGAACATTTCCTTAAGTTTTCCAACTACGAGAAAACCTACTAAAAATTCTGCTTTTCAAGATTTAGCTGCTACTGGCCATTTTCTGCATTTCATGGTTTATTTGAAATGCTAAATAACTATATCTCTAAGCTAAATAAAAATTGCAAGAAATTCTTCAAAGCATACTTCCCTTAATTGATGTGTGCTTTTTAAAAACATGGTGAGAGATGTAATGATGAAAATTTAAAATATCTGTTCCACCATTCCTTACACCTCCAAATGTCTAGTCTTTAGTGAGACATTACTCAGCATGGTGGTTACATGAAAGTGCCAAGCAAAGCTAAATTATTAAGGGTTGAAAATAATGTGTTACTGATGCTTATTTAGCTAACAGTAACAGTCATTCAAATAGTTCTCTGCTTGAAATTCCGATGATTCAAAGCAAATGTTTTCTCTGATCTAAGGGTTCCAGGTGAAGCTCCCATGTATACTGGGTGTAAAGAGCATCAGATACATCACCACTTTTTCGTGAATTAACACATGCATGAAAGACTTCTTACTTTCAGCGATTCTTGCAACACAGTGACTCCTCATCCTCCTCTCATAAAAAAAAGAAAAAGTTGTTTATAGTTGTTTCGAGTACTGTAACTCTCTGAGCTGTCATTCATTCACAATAAAGTATTGTTTATTAAATGTGCACCGATGGCAAGGGATGATTCTGAGCTCTGCAGAGCAAGGGAACCCTTTGGGAGCACAGCTGCCTGCAGGTACATGGCACTTTCTGGTGTTCCCCTCCTGTGCCAGAGCCATGAGGAGTAGTGCCACTGATGTGCAGCAGGTTCTGGATGAACTGTGTATGTTCAATTGCACAGATGTGATTCTTTTCAGTGTCACTCATTTGTTATCTCCCACAACACATTTCTGACAGCAGAAGTGTTGCAAACGAATAGGAGTCAAAGACTCCCACCTGGGATTGGAGGGGAGGCTTGTAAAATGGCACAGGGATGTGCACAAAGACAAGATGGAAATGTTTTCAGGTGGAAAGGCTAAATAACACATCCCTATGGTTTCCCAGGCATATACAGAAGCTTAATAATCATGCCAAATATGGCATATTATTTCAAGTATGAGCTAATTCTGTCCAATTTCTCCATTCCACTTGAGTTACTTAAGCACTAACTTACCGGGCAGAAAATAGGACAGAATTATCCTGTTTCCATGTAAATGGTTTTATAACAGTTAGTTGATGGAACATGATTTATGTTTGTTTGCACTGTTTATGCATTTCTGAAAACCTAAGAAATGGAAGAAATAAGGTCATACCTCTTTCTCAAATTATGATAAATAAGGGATCCAGACACATGCTTCTGAGAGAACAAGATCCATCACTTCAAATATGCAATTAGTGTCTATAAGAAGAGAAAATTCAATATAACTTTCAAAATGGTATGTCAAATTATCATAATTGTTGGATGTTGGTTAACAATGACAAGTGTATTTCAATATAGTGCCAAATATAAATGAATCGAGAGTACAGTCTATGTAAAATGTCCAATTATAGTGAAGGGAAAAAAAGCCAAAACAAAAATCTGAAGGTAATCTAATGTGACTGCATGTTGAGCTAAGTATAAGAAACCAACTGGCCTGGATTTTGAACCATACATAACTGTGTATGAACCATAAGAAACTGTGTAAAGGATCAAAAAATGTAATTAAATCCTCTTACTTTTTAATTTTGGAAACTCTGTTAATAAGAAGTCTCTTTCAGTGAGTGATAATTATAACCTTAATTGTGAGGAAAAGGCAATAGCTAGATTTTCAGCTGTCCAATATGAAAACAAATGTTTTATTTACAACGTTTTTATGCCTGATATTAACAGATGTAAAAATGCATTTGTCCATACAGCTCCAATTTGTATATGTGCAAAATATTTTCATATCCTTCTGTCTTTTTTTTTTTCTTTTTTTTTTTTTCCTGGTTATTGCATGCCTTAGTATCTCTAAATTTTAAAAAAGCCCTCCCATGTAGAAATTCCTTATTTTTGTATAGTATGCAGTTTTTCCTTTTAAATAGCAACAAAAAGAGCTGTAAAGAGAACACTAAAAATTTACTTTTAATGGAATTAGGTATTTTAAATATACTACTTGTATTGAGTTTACTTCCTGCATCTGAATTTTGTTTTTTGAAATCTTGAATGTATGTTATATATTGCATAAATAATAATTTATAATATATGCATGTATTTCTCTTTGTATTATAAAACACCTTATAATATCAATTCCTGGTGTATTTTTTACGCTGCTAATGTAAGAAATAAAGAATGAACTAAATGTCATTTGAAAATTCGTTTCCTCCATTAAAGGTCTGGTGATTTTACAGTGTAAAATAATGTAGGGAACTACATCAGTTTCACCAGCTGGCTCAAGTAGGTCCAACTATTGAGTTTTAGCATTATTCGATTCTTGATTTGCATGATTTGAAACACTTTACTCCTCATGTGGTACCAATGGTACCATTACAGAGTAGGGGAGCATTTCATACAACTAAAGTAAAAATATCTGGCATTTGAAATTTGATAACATTGGAAAGAAGTAGAAAATATGAATAAAAATGTTACTTATGTTTCAATCTGACTGTAGGAGAATGCAGGAAGGTTAAAATGAGCAACTCATTCAGTCCTTGACCTTCATCCCCAGTATGTGATTCATATTGGGATTCATATCTTTGTCAGATACTCAAACAGGAGAAAAACCATAGTCAGAAACAGCACCAAATTGTATTATTTCCCCTTTCATATTTCCTCCTGGCAATTTAGATATCAATTGAATAATTCCTAGCACTTTGTGTCATTTATGACTTAAATTCTTTAGGACAACATCTACCATATATTGTATTTCAAGAAAGTATCCAAAGAGGAACTTTCACCCAAGACAATCTAGTCATGATGAGAAAATCTGTCTTAAACATTAAACTGGTGTCTTGTTGCTTTAAATCTTCTCTTGTGAAACCAGAACCTCCTTACTTGGAAATAATGGCTGGGTTAGAGGAAGGGATTCCAGCAGTCAGAATTGATTCCAGACCCGTTCCAGCAGAGCATTTCTACCCCTCTGCCCTGCAATACTTCAGTTCATGATAGCCAGGAAGCAAAGAAAGTGGCATGAATTGACAGGGTAGGCTCCATTTCCTGCCTTCACATAGGGTCCAGGACAGGGAAAACAGAAAATAACCTTGCTTGCTTTTGCACACTTACACCCAAAATATAGTTAAAGGAGTTGTGAGGTAAGTTCTTGTTCCTCTGAATGAGTCTGGGCTTTGGATCATCACCCTCAGATCATCATTGCTGCAGGAAAACAGATTAGGACTCTTGTTTTGATCTCACTTGAATGGAAGCATCCATTACAATTTCGACAAAACACATCACGTGCAAATTGAGATCACCAAGTGGGGCCATTCAAGAGGAAAATCAATGACTTGAAATAAGAGATGTTTACATTTACTGTATATGAACCTCTGTACAACAGCCTTATTGTAAATATATGCTATTACTCACCTCCTTTGTTTACTTTCTCTGAAGTAACTACAGCTATGAGAGACATTGTTTTCACAGAAAATCAACATGCCATTAATTTCTTAGAATTTAGTAGCAAAAATTAAATGTCTGACTAACATTCATTTATCTTTAGTATTTCAAATTTTTGAAGTTCTGACAGAAACAGCAGCAAGAAGTTATACAATAGTACTAGTGAATGTATATCTGATAGGTTGACTTGAGCTCTGTTGAGTCTGTTGAGATGATTTACCTGGTGAACACTTTCTTCCTATATATATATGTATCAATACATGAAAATTCCATCACACTTCTCTATTTTATTTGCAGTAATTATTTTGTGACAACTGTTATATATTAGCCTGATGGATAAAATATCTTACTTCTACTGTAGATTAGATATTGCAGCAGACAGCAGAATTGTATAGTAACAATGACTAATGCTGTGCATAGTAATCACTTTAATCACATCTTCCCTTAATGCTTGTAAGCCAAATTTGCTTCTGTTTTCATGGTATTATTTTGTAAATTTTGATCTTTGATATTTAATCAAGTATGCGTCGTTCCTGGCTTGCAACAAAACAATTTTTTACCACGTTTAATGCTTATCAAGCTTAAACAAAATAACATTTTAAAATAGATATTGCTATATGATATCTGATCTAGCCATAAGGATGCTTGTGATCTTGAGTAGTATAATCATATATGCAGACCAAAGAAAAACTGTAAAGCTTAATTCATTTATAAATGGATTACAAGAGTTTTTAAAATTGATCTTTTATATGCTTGCTGAAGAGCATGATGAAAATAATCATGATACAAAACAGAGATGTTTTAGATAATTATGTGTGTCCTGCTTGTGCTGGTTCTATCTTGTCAGGATTAGCTACTCTCTAACAACTCCAAAATGTAGGCAAAATACTCATATTCAGTACTGCTAACACATGAAAAAACCTGACATAATAGAAAGGGGAAAATACTTCATCCCAGGTGATATTTTGGAACACTTACCTGTGGCATAAGAACTACTATAGCATGGAGTATGCAGTAAGGTATCAGCATCACAAAACAAATACTGCTGTGTGCTCTGAAAACTTCATTTTGTGATTTTCCATGCCACACAAGTGTTCTTATTTCTATTTTTTTCCCCAGTGTTTACTAGAGAGGAGTATCAAGAGCAAATGTGTGAATGTGTGGGTGCATAAATTCTTTGCCTGTATCTTTTCAGTGGTTCTACTTGCTAGGAGGGAAAGTGTGATTTCTACCTCAGCTGACAATCTCTTTGGCTTCTGTGGTGCAGCAAAGAGAGGGAGGAATCTCAAGTTCTGCATTCCAGTGACTCACTGCTGGCTCTGCAGCTGCCTGGTAGCAGACAGAATTTGGGTATTCCTGGGATCAGGAGTCTGTTGAAATTCAAAAGCAGAGAAAAGACCTGGCAATGTATTGACTGCAGCCTCACAGGCTGCATGGTTTTGGTATGCATATTCATGATCAGTTTTCTCTATGAACAGAGATATCTGCAAGGTATCACCTAACTCATTAGCAGTATTAGAGCTATGATTAGGACATGTGTTTGCTCATGCCAATAAGGCATGCTGTGGAGGGGTCAGGTTCTTGGGACCTAGAGGAGCTAAAATTCTGCTGAGGAATGTCTCAGTCCTCTGTAAGGCTGCCTGAAATCTGCAGAAGAACAGTGCTGCAGAAAGGCATGATTTATTTGTAAATATATTGAGCATTATTAGCATGATATGTCATTTTATATAAAAGACTTTCATTTTTTTCTAGCATATACTGAATAATAGATAGCACTAGAAAAACTGCATAAACCAGTATTTAAAACATGGTGAAGAAAATAGTTTTATTCAAGAATTTATTCATACAATCATAACATAAAGTTAAAGACCATAATATAATGCATTGAATGAAGATTGCCCATACATTTCCTGAAAAGCTTAACCGTGCAGGTCTGTATTCTCTCACCTTGCTTTCTCTATGAAATTTTTGTCATTCCAATGGTTTTGTTATTCCACTGGTGGTATTCAGTGACAAAATCAATACAAAGTAACAGAGAGCTACAGTAAAGAATTTTTTTTTTTACAAAACATGTATATTAGCTATGCTCTTTTCTCTTTGTAAAGTAATTAAAAAACACATTTCTATTAAATATTTTACCCATATTAATTCTACTGCCCTGGCAGGAATTTGACTAATGCTTATTAACCCACTGCATTGAACAGTGGCCTATAGAACTGTTGTAATAAGATTTTATGAAGAGTTACCAATTTAAAATTTCATTCCCTCCCAGTGCATGTACATAATTGCTATTGACGCCAATGTGAGTTACGGATTCATTACACAGGACGCACTGAGAGCAGAGAAAGGCTCCTACAGAGAATGTAGATCTGTTCATATCCATCTCTCAATTGTTTACACTCTAGGGAATAAGCAAAGGTCATTCTCCCAGGCTTTTCTCCTTTCCTGCCAAAATATGAGCCAAATTAAAGTCAATTGGAGTTTCATTGGAGCTTTCAGACATTGTGAGAATTCAGCTTGTTTAACAAGTTTATTTCAAAGACGTTATGAACAACCTCTCCCCCACCCCTAAAAACACCAACCTTAAACAAACAAACAAAAAAATAAAAGGAGCCTGCTTTGTAAAGCAATAAAAGCCTCAGTAAAAGCTGTTTGTGCCAAGGTTTCAGTCATCTCCACAGTTATAGTTAGGTAGATACTGGCTCTTCTAAAATCGTCTGGATGATGGTGTACCTTAACAATAGCTCTCAAAATGTCCTATTCACGAAGGAATAGATATATTTCAAAATTGGAGAGATCAGGTTTTGCTGCTTAATAATTATTACTCTACAAAAGAAGACAAACAGAAAATAAAAATCACAACCCCAAAGCTTTCTCAGCAACATAATCTAAAAATACTACGATTGTCTTGCAGCCATTGATTTTTATGTTAAAAAAAGACAAAAACAGCACTGATGTTTTGAAAGAAAGATATTAACCACCCACTGGTCAATTTTATATTGTTGTGGAATTAATCCTGTTAGCAAGCTAAAGGTTGACACCAATGCAGAAAGACAGCCTTCATATTGATTTAAGCAAACACAGATCCAGGAGTATTCAACACCTAAAGCATAGCCACAGAGCCTTGGTGATACACTTAGACTATTTCCGTGATCCAGTCAGAGACACAAGGACCCTGGACTTCCCTCGGTCTTTGTCCTTTCTCTTAAACGTGAGGTCTTCCATGTTAAATGTGCAATCTTCTGTCTAATGTTGAGTGACTCAGTCACTTGAACTCTACAATACTTTAAAACAATAGGAAAATACCTTTAGAATACCAACCAAACTGTACAAATTATGGTTTTGTTAATGACACTGAGGAGGAAGCACCATTAAAAAAAATTACCAAGCCCGGGTGTTTGCTTGTTTGTTTGTTTTAAGGAAAAGCCTCCTCACAATAAGAATAAAAGATCCAGTACAGTGTAGAATGTCCTCCAAATTAGATCTGGCAAAACTGGATGCAGAAAAAGTTTGAAGTTTTACTGAGATGCGGAAAACAGTACGTTTTCTTTCACTCAGGAAAGAGTAGCAACTCTCTTACATCCTCTGCTATTGTATGCCAAGGCTCTTGCACCTGGCTGCCAGATATGACGTTTCAACAATTCCTCAGCACTTCTAACTCTGATGTCTTGAATGCCAAACAAAATTTTTTTAGGAGAGGGGTCAAGAAAAAGAGTATTTATATGATAAATGTAGGGGAAATGCCACCATCACAGCAAATGTGTAGCCATTCCATAGCATCTCCTACAAGAGATCTTGGAGCAGAAGACAATAAATGTGCCAATTTCTCCAGTATTTAAGCTCAGAATTGCAATTCACTTGCTTGTGAAACTTTTGAGTATCCGATGGCAGACTTCTAAAAGACCTTCAGATAGCATAAGAGAGCATCAGCTTGCCTCAGCTGTCCCACCTAAACCATTGCAAACAGTGAATTTCAGCTGCATCTCATGAATCCTCATGCACTCCGAGGTACAGAAAGCTCAAAGCAAGGTGCATGTGTTCTTGCTGTTTCAGAGCTGTGGAACTGGAAATTCACAGTATGCATTGAGAAAAAATTGGTGTCTTTGAATTAACCAAAAGCTTATGTTTCTCAGTTTACTCTCTATTCCTTCAACTTCCAAGAAAAATTTGCTAGGATGATAAGGTCTTCCTTTTGGCAGTATGATTATTTGGAATCTTAATGTGGGCACATCCTCTGGTATCAGCAGTTGGGATAACACAGAGTAACTGGAACATGTCACAAACTTAAGATAAATGGTTATCAGTGTATTATTAATCATCTTCCCTCTTGTGCTTAACCCAGAAGGATAATCAAATGTGCTCTAGGCCAAACTGAACTGTGATATATGTACCAAGTTTGGTTAGTAAGCATGTAAGTTGCTTGCAGACTTTTAAAAATTTAGATTAATTTATAGAGTGAACCAGATTCCTTTAGCGTACTAATTAAGATATTTATTCAACCTGTTTTGAGTATTTGAATGTTTATTGTGCATCATTAATATCCCCTTTTGTAATTTATCAGTACAGAGAC
Organism: Alaudala cheleensis; assembly: GCA_013398995.1. NCBI lineage: Eukaryota > Metazoa > Chordata > Aves > Passeriformes > Alaudidae > Alaudala > Alaudala cheleensis. Next base: position 10,233 of record VWYE01007893.1, read on the forward strand.
TTGAAAAAGATTTATTTGGTGTGTACTCTGACCAAATCCTTCTGTAACATTGCTACCTAATTTTGTCTGGAAAAGGAGACTACCCTCAATTAATAAGGAAAGATTTACACAGTTAAATTCATTAAAATATTCCTTATCTAGTTAATGAATTAGTGTTGGGGTTTATTTTCCTTCTTTTTTCCCAGAACCACTGATAGGAATGTATTTCATACTAACTTGGTTTTGGGGTTTTTTTAATCTAAATTCTCTTTCCTGACCTGCACCACTGATTTCTACACGTCTTCGTACAGAACTCACACTGGTATCAAGAGGAATTGTGGATATTTAAGACTTGAGTTACTTCCTAATGCAATCAAAACAGGTGTCTGTTCTGNGGAACCAGATTCCTTTAGCATACTAACTAAGATATTCATTCAACCTGTTTGGAGTATTCGAATGTTTATTTTGCATCATTAATATCCCTTTTTGTAATTTATCAGTACAGAGACTTGAAAAAGATTTATTTGGTGTGTACTCTGACCAAATCCTTCTGTAACATTGCTACCTAATTTTGTCTGGAAAAGGAGACTACCCTCAATTAATAAGGAAAGATTTACACAGTTAAATTCATTAAACTATTCCTTATCTAGTTAATGAATCAGTGTTGGGGTTTATTTTCCTTCTTTTTTCCCAGAACCACTGATAGGAATGTATTTCATACTAACTTGGTTTTGGGGTTTTTTTAATCTAAATTCTCTTTCCTGACCTGCACCACTGATTTCTACACGTCTTCGTACAGAACTCACACTGGTATCAAGAGGAATTGTGGATATTTAAGACTTGAGTTACTTCCTAATGCAATCAAAACAGGTGTCTGTTCTGACTTCAATTAAAACTCCTGTTCATTAGGAAAAGCTGAAAAAATCTGTGAAGAAAGGAAAGGGAGTATTCAGGTCCTTTATGGATTTTTTATATGATTGATTTTGAAGAGACTTTTTGGAAATATATACGATTAATATTGCTAGTCTTTTCCATTTAGCCAACATCAGCCTTTTTGTTCTGTATTTTCTTTAAAGCAGTATTTCTTCATTTAATTTCATTTCCTTGATGAAATATTACTCACAATGTCTCCCTTCACAAATTCATGTAGAAGTGTAGTCCTTACACATTATTTGTTTGTTTTTATTTTTTAACAAGTCCTCAGAGTAACTTCCCACTTATTCATGTGCTAGACACTGCTTCAGTCCCACAAAAAGCACTGTTCCCTCAAATAATCTTTACAGGAAAGATCATCTAATTCCTGTGTAGCTGTGAACTTCATCAAGGGCTTCCTGCTTTGTTACTAAATTTAGGACATTGCTGAAATGCTGTGTCACTTCAGGATCTAAACAAGTGACAAATATCTGTAATAAGAAATGCCCCCTTTCCCAGTACAGATCTATAAGGATTGCTCCCCGTGGAGACAAATCTAGACTTACTCTACAATATAAATAGCTTAAAAGGAAGATGGTATTCAAGCTAGAAGGGAGCAATCCTATCTGGATAAACCAAGGAGTATAACGTATGTGTGGGATCCTGTATGGATCGGGGTAAAGATCTGTAAGTGTTACCCAGGTGATGTCCTTACTAAATCTGATGAACACAGATTGCAGAGCAGTGTTTCTGGACTATCAATGCAATACTTTTGCAACAAATCTTGTTTCAGGACAGCTGTGTGGGAACACTGAAAAATGCAAATCTCCCATGTCCAGTACAACATCTCAGTGACACCTGCAGTACTTTGATATAGGGGAGAGTCTTATAATCACTAATAGGAGTTTATCAACACCTGTTCTGTTCATCCAATAATTTTTTCTTTGGCTTCTCATCATACCTCTAGAACAATTAAGTTAACCTGATGTCCTTTATACCTATTTTTCATTAAAATGTGGTAGAAAACACAGACACAAAAAAAAAGTTACCATGACCATCTTACAAGAGACAGATAAATTAGTAGATATAGATAATGTTTTATGGTAGATGTTAATAGAACTTCCACTCCATGAACAAATGAAATTTCTAATCTGATGTTTAAAAACATGTACCCATTGAATTTGCACAGTACATTAAATAGTAATATGATACTTATATATTCAAGTTTTAATTTCTCAGATAATGAATATTTTTTAAATTAGAAGTACAGATATCATGCTCTTTTATTTTTCTTTACTGATGTGCCATGCACACCACGAGATGCATCCACATATTTATTTAGCTTATGACTTTGTTACATGTTCCTTTTCAAAACACTAATTTGACACCCAATGCTGGTTTTGGTCAGTAAGTGGAATAAAGCAGTGAAATCATGAGGGAGAAAATGACTGGCTTGCTGAGATGTTTCAGAGCATTCCCTGCCTGCAGACCAGTCCATTCCCCTCTAAGGTCTTCCTTGTGTCTGCAAGCAGCTTCATCTCCTTCCTCCTGGGCTTCCCTGCCCTGTCTTTTCCCTCCTGCCTCCACAGTTGCAGTTCACAGTTCTTTTCCCAGTAACAGCCACTGGGACACTCTGCCCATGTGCACGTCAGGGTCTATCACATAGTCTTCCTTTTATCTGGACTTTATAGTGGTTTAGTAATTGGATGCTTAATATTGCAGGAGAAACTAATTACTACAGCTGATTTTGTGAAAGAATCAAAACAGCCAACAATCAGCAGGCAGCAATAGCAGGGGAAAAAAGAGTAGTCTGAACCAGATTTTGTATCAAACAGCTTGAAATGATCAGTAAAGTTATTTCTGTGTACAAAGAAAATAAACCTACCTAATACAAACTGAACTGTAGCTTAAGTGCCAAGAATTTGATGCTAAGCCCTGGAAGTTACCCATATTGCAGGTATAAGTATGTGAAAATGCCAACATTGTGACACATCTGTTCAGACTTGAATTTAATTTTGCCTTTTATACCCACAAAAGACTGCAAGAGCTTTGTGATCTATGTCTCCTTGTATTAATGACTCCACAACTACAGTCCACAGTCCACTGGTGTCTGTGGAATGGTCAACAAATATGTTTTCAGTTAGAAGTCTGAGATGGAGAACATTCAGTAGTCCATGAAAAGTCATGAAAGTTGGCAGTAATTTATTAAAGGACTCTAAGTATCACTGTTATAGACAACTTATGAGATGAATGGGAAGCTTTACTTTTGCCTTGAATTTAGTAGGAGGTGCACAGTGCCAGCACTCCTGACATTTGATGGCTTTCCTGTTCTCCTTAACACAAACTTCTTTCATCTGTATATCTTCAAAACAGTAAGTACCTGAACCTAATAATGTATGGCATGTCTTGTTTAGCTTAATAGTCACATTTTTTCAGTTCTTTAAGTCAGCAATAGCTCTGCACCTTACAGACCAGGATTCGTTGGATGTGCCCCATTTTGCCACAGATCTTTTGCAGACTGGCCTCACAATTCTCCCTGGTCTCAGTTTTCCTCATGCAAGAAAACATCCAATTACTGCTAATTTGGTGGATTTGAAGGACGATATCTCACTGGTTTTTCACTGTAGTTTGAGATAGAAAGAACTAAAAAATATTTCTATGAGGCATCATTATTTTACATAATCTGAAGTCATCCATCCTGTGCAGAGTACTCCTGAGGCATTCCTAGAAGCATTCATTTAAGTGACAGTGTTTTGTTGGTAGGGAAGGCAGCATTCCAAAGCTACCTCATTATTTCTAGATGTCCCACAGAACATGACTGTTAACAATTCTATTTCATTGCACAGAGCACAGGATTGAAATTACAATGTTAAAAGTACTGTAACTAGTAAGAAACCAACCAAGTACAGGAACTCTGCTTTTCTGTTTGTTTTTTTTTAACTCCTTTGCAATGAGTAGGAAATTTAATGCAGCCTGATGTTCTTTTTGATAACACATGACAAACCAACACAAAGTGTTTGCAATAATTAACTTAAAATATATGCTAAGATATTATCACTTGACTGTAAATATTCATTGCTTCCTTTCAAAAGAGGTCATGTATTTCTCTAGCAAAGGGGGCATTTAGGAGAGTCCATATTCACATTCTCTTGTGCAATACATTCCTTCTGAGAACCACAGCATTCCAGCCAGTGTTCTCCTATAATTTTTGTTTCCTGTTGTAGAGAGCTGTATCTCACCAAAAGACATAATAATAATAGCAATAATTGAAACGTGTTTGAGAACACTTAGACTGAGGATCATGCTTTAAACTGCTTATAGCTGAAGCTGAGTCAGTGATATTATGCTGATTTTAAAGTGGCAAAATTATATTATGATCGACTAAGTGGAGGCTCATTGCTTCAACATTTCAAATAATCTCAGTTCTACTCAGCACAGGGAAGGTCTCACCTGTAGAGCTAGGTTTAGGTTGGGGCTTTGTTTTCCTGAGATCTGTGGACTCATTAGAGGAGGTTCAAGGGGAGTTACAAGAATGCTCAGATGTCTACATGCCCTGAGGATTGAAAAAATCTGGGTTGCTTAGTCTGGGGAAAATGACCCCAAGGTGATGTATGGCTGGCTTCAGCTGGAGAAAAGGTAGCTGCAAAACAAATGATTAATGAGCTCTTCTTTGCCAGCACTGAGGTTAGGGCAAATATAATCAGCTTAAATTACATCAGGAGATATTTAGATTTGATGTCAAGGAAAAGTTACAAATAGTAAGAATTTTGGATGCTGGAAAAGATTTCTGGGAGGCTGTGAAAATAAATGTCTGTGCACAGAGAAAATTCCCAGTACTTCAGCCCTGAGAAAAAGGAACAACTGAGAACAGGTGACATTGAACTGGGAGAGGAGGGACTGAATGGCCTCCTGAAACACTGTGCAGAGCACTTTTCTATGTTTTTTATAATACACCTATGAACTCAAAGAGTAGTTTACTTTGTAAGAGATCTCTGGAGATCATCTGTTCCCATTCACTTGCTCAAACAATGCCAATTTATATTGCAACTGCCCTATTTTGTCAGACCCCTTGGGTCTTTTTTTTTCTTTTTTTTTTTTTCTTTTTTTTTGCTTCATTGCTTGAGGAGGAGAATATCCATCATGGTTTGTGTAGTCTTTTCTATGATTAATATTCTATCTCCTCCATTTTTCATCTGGGACTCTTAATAACTCAAAACTTAGTGTATCCTTATATACTGGCATACCCATGAAAAGGACAGTTGTCTCTCACAATCCATGCATATGAGTAAATGCACCTTCAAATTCCTGAGTCTAGAGCAACAGCAATGGACACTATTGCAGATAGAGATAGAAAATTTATCAGAGTCCTGTGGAGAGGGTATTTTGAAAAGCAGTGTTTGAAATGAGGGCACTTCTGGAAAATTATTTTTCTGAATGTTTCTTGCAATGTTCATATCTTGAAAGAAACAGGTTTGAAGACCAGAGCTTCAAGGAGCAGTTCCAGCAGTCAGTGAACTGCTTTTCTTAGAAACATCCATTGCTTGATTAACAGGAATAACTAAGAGACAGATACTGCTGAATTTCAAACATAGCTCAGCTCTACAAACACCAGACAGAAAGCACTCTGAGAACACCTCTTATAATTTCCCCTATTCAAAGTGTTAAATGTCTCTAAATCTATAAGAGACAATACAGGGTTAATTTTAGCTGCATAATATTCCTCCACAAATGCAAAATATGTAACTATTAGTTTCACCAAAATAAATGGTCAGTTAAATTAAAGCCTGGAAAGTCAGAGCACAATAATATGCATAGCTACCATCCAGCAAACAAAAGACTTCCTCAAAGCCTTCCCATGCCTTTTTAATAACCTCTGTAATGCAATTATTAGGAACACCACAGAAAGGAAATGTTTAGTTACGGGAATGCTCAAATTTTCACTGACAACATGAAATGTATGAGCATTGTTTCCAGCTGGGTAACAGCTTCCTGTGTTAAAGATTAGCTGGGTTAGGAATTGAACCTTGCTAACTTACTTCTCACCTTGAGGAACATAGTGACCTGATTTTCAGTATGAAAGAAAAGTCACCCACCATTGCCTTCCCTGCAGTTTTGAGGCACTGAGCACTTTTGGGACACAGCATAAACCAAAGTTAGTCCTGCAGCACGTTTGTCCTTAGAAACGCTCAGGCAATAACCTCCATTCTTAAGATCTGGAGGTAAACTGTTACAGAATGCCTTGAAATCTTCATCATTAGTTTTGGGTATAGGCAAGATAAATGTCAGTTAAGAATGATGAAAGGTGAAAAGTTTCTCCCTGTTCTTTGGGAAAGGGATTGGATTTCCTGTCCTTCAAATCTCTGATCATATTCCCAAAACACACAGGTTTACATAATCTGATATTTCCTTTCTTTGTCTCATAGAAAAAAAAAAGTTTATTATAGAGTTTTCAGCTTTCTAATTTGATGTGTATTCTTGGAGTAGCTCTTCAAAGTATTAATATTGTACCTTTGGCAGAATTATACTATAGTCCCAAAGAGACAGAATCACTTTGAATGAACTTACTTTTAATTTGCAGAACACTGAATTTAGGAAGAACAGTTTTAGTATTTTTAAGAAACTGGAGGTATGCCAACATTACTGCTACTAAGGATTTTTTTCCTAATTACGATGTTAAACATGGTTCATTTCTTACCAGTCACAGGATTTTACAATAGTTTGTAATATACTGTGAATCTACACCTCCAAATTATATCAGAAGTGATAATTGCATTGTACCATCCTACAATAATGGTCCAATTAATCTATCATACTCTGCTCCTGTAGATACTATTTTGATGCAGTAGATTTGCCTAGTTAAATTGGGGAAAAAAAGAAAGGAAAGGAAAGGGAAAGAAAAAATGTTTTCACTATAATAATTAAATAAGCAGATAATTCCCCACTTCCTATGACAGAAAGAGCATTACATCCTAAATGAAATTATTAATTTTTTTCCTACAATCTGTGTTGTCCAAAGAAAGATACCCTGGGGCATTCTGGAATATTACCAATAAAAGTCTATCTGTGATGAAGATGAAGTAATTAAACAGAGGAACCTTGCCAGCAGCCTTCCTCTATTAGTCTGAGGCTGACACCAAAAAACATCTTCAGTTTCTATAGCTGCCACAAACATTGATTTTGGGTTTCAGTTCCTCCTACTGAAAGTGGATTTCTGTAGACCAATTTCTTGGTATGTTCCCATTTTCTCACTATGTATTTACCGTTTGAGATTTCTGAAGTGCACTTGAATTTCAAATGAACTTAAGTTTCAAATTAACAGCAAGATCCCACAATCTGCCAGAAACAGTGAATTGTTCAACGTGGGCTACCATGAGGCTGCTCTTTTGTCAGTGCTCCCACATTCATTTATGGCTATGCCTAAAGGAGTGCTTTGTGGAGCATGTCCCTTGCTCAACAACACCTTGACTTTTCACTCAGGAACCTGGTCCTACACTCATCCTAGAGTTCCTGTAGGTGAAGAGAAGAGGACAAAGAGATTGTCCAGTGGACAAAGAGATTGAGAGAAGCAGAACAATTCAGTTCTTAAGGAAAAATGGATGTGTATTTATATAAGGCCCTTTCACAGTGAGGGAACCACAACAGGCAAACACCCATACAGCGCGGCACAAGAGTATTGGGGAGAAGGAAATCACCTTAGTGTCCTTTCTGGGAATTCCCCTCCTCAGTTCAATTTAACTTAAATATATCCTTGACTTCTGCTCTTACAACTTTTGTAACTGTTATGTGTCAATCCACCACTGTGCCCATGAGTGAAATGGTTTCAGGGAAAGGTTTCAAAAGTATTGATTCCTTTTCCAAAAAACAGTTGCTGGAAGGAACTAATACTCCTGCTGGTGGGAGGCTGAGGTTGAATTTAAGTGGAACCAGCTTTTTTAATGGGCTTTAATACAAGCGTATATCTTCAGAACTTAGTTGAGGGTGAATTTTTTTTTTCCTGTGATGAAACTTTGTGGAACTGTAAGAACTGTAACTTAGAAATAATTTTCATACAAAGAGTGAAAAATCATTCAGGGAAGATAAGCAGTTCTACTAAGGCAGAATAATGAAAAGAGAAACTGGCATGCACTGGAACAATTTTGGCAAATATTTAAGAGGAAATAGTCAAGAATTAAGGATCACTCAAAGGTAAATCAATTAAGCTATTGTCCCAAAAATAATTTAAAAATCAAAAAAAGGGTGGCATTTATGCTTTACAAATACATACTGAATTGAAATGTGGAAAAATATTTTCTGCAAAAGAGAAATGATAAGCTTGTTTTTCCCATTACTGTCACTAAGCAGTATCTAAAGTCAAGTTCACGGAGTATAATTGGCAGATTTCCATTTATGCCAGTTTCTTGTTTCCTTCACATTTCTGTTTTTGGTATCAGCAAAAAAGAAGTGTTAATTAACCTTAGTAGCGAAGCAATGTAAGAATATGCTCTAAATTCAGAACGTCATCTGACAGGTGACTGCAATCTGTAACGCTGGCCTGCCAATTAAACAGGACAAGATAGGAAAAGAGGGCAGAAGATCTTCATTTTGTTTCCTTGAACCGAAAAGATCAACAACTCAGTCAGTCAGAAATAATTATCTGCATTATTCTCTGCAATTACTTTTAATGGGACTGAGATAATATCTGCAAACTGAGCCTGTGCAGTACTTCTGAGCTAGAGAGATGAAACAGGGCTTGTTCAGCTCATCAAGGAGAGATGTCTCACTGAAAAATTGTAGGTGTGTTTCAGAAAGAAATGCACAGAATCATGATGTTCTGGAAACTGGCACAACACACTTCTGAAGGCAGCCAGAGTTATTCAGACTGTTGTTTTGGGCTTGAATAACAACAGAATGCTATGCATAGACTGGCAAAATAAAACTTGAAGAACTGCCTTTCCATGGAGGGCAAATTTCAGTTCCAGTGAGAACTGACAATGACCTCCATGGTTTGAGGGTTTTGGGGTTTTGTTTGGGAGGGGGGGGGGGGGGGGGGGAGGGGACAAGGGTTATGAGATTGTCCTTGATCCTTTTAGAGTTAAAAAAATCTGTGCTTTTTCATATCTTGTTACCTTTTTATATGTTTTTCATAAGCAGTTGATGTTTGCTTGCTTGTCACAAAGCTCATTTTAATCAAAAACCTGAAAAATAACATTTCTAGAAAAATAGTCCCAAAATTTGAAGGATATTTTCAATATGTAAAGTCAAGAATTATTGGGGTATGTGAGGGATTTTATTTGTTTGTTTTAAGTAAATAAGTGTGTAATTATAAGTCCATTAATTTATCTAATTAAATACACAACAATTAAAGCAAGACAGAAAATATGATAAACACCACAGGCTTCCTTAGTTTTCTAATAATTAAAGTTTCACATAGACAAACAAAAAATTATTAAAAAGCACATGCACAAAAGGTTATGATTATGAATGGCATACTTCTCCATTAATTAAATTAAATAATCATCATGAATTTCAATAGGGTTTCTTTTCTTGAGGTATTTTCTTCTTTAGTCTTCTTGCATAAAGAGTCTACTGCTTGTTGTCCAAATCATGTCATGATTTTTTTAATAAAGAACAAAATAAATAACAAAAATGGGGTTTGTGCCAATAATGAGTAGAATTTCAGTTCTGGAGCTGCAGACTACTGGTTTCATTACTACAGGGATATGTTACTCCAAGAAATTTTTAAAAATCCCATTTACTGACCAATGCTGTTCTCTGTACTCTCAAGGGTTTTCTCCACTTACTGCCAGAATCCAATTCTTCCACTTTCCACTGCTCTTGAAAGAACCTATTCAGTTCCTCTGGGAAGGGTGTTCAGTGTAAACACAGTCTGCATAATATCCATGCACTGAATTTAAGATTTCTACTGAAGAAAGTCACCCCTTTTGCAGTTTTACTACTGCCAAAGACAAATTCTGCTTTTCGTTATCATGACCCTATCTCCAGATTAATATTAAAGGTATGAAGATAAATTTTTTTCCAATATATTAACTAGAAATAAATGCCCTCTGGCATTCATATGACCAGTCCAATATCTTATGTTTCAGAAACAATTTGCTCACATGTTTTGCATGGGCAAGGAAGCATGAAATTACTTGTACCTAACATCTTAGCCAAGACAGGAGAGTTCACAGCTTATGCTGGATCTATCACTTGCATTTCTAATAGCTGAATCCCAACACCATCAATTCTTCCTCTAAAATTATTTAGAATTGCTGGCAAAGACTTGTGGTTTTCTTTCTCACTCTTAATACAAAGGTAGACATACTGCTTAATATAATTTCCAAGTTTCAAGTACCACTGTGTTTCTATAGTCACTAGGATGCCATCCAAGTAATTCTATGTAGCAGCTGCTCTACACTGATTTTTAAAAAAATACAGCACTGAATTCCTGCATCTCAGGACAAGTTACACTGGAATAATCCTGTCAATAACTAATAGCAAGGCAGGGTGACCAGCCAGCACCATCTTCTGGTAAACAGGGATTGAGCTGGGAGAGTCCCTGCCCTCCTGTGATGAGTTGAAGGAAGGAGGCATTGAACCATGCCTGAGGAAAGATTAATTGCTATTTTTTAATCTTCATAAATTTGTGCATTGCCATCTGTTTTCACTACAGCCCACATGTAGCAGAGAAGATTATCCCTTTCATTTTCTATCCATCTCCCTACACTTCTGTTTCACAGAGGCTGTTCCTTTGGAACCTTTTTGGGCCTTCTGTGTGGATTGTGAAACCACTCTGCTTCTGGATTTGACTTTTAGACTTGACATTTTGACTCAGCATTTTTAGCAGAGCTTGGTCTGAAGGTGAGTGCAGACATTTGCTCAATAACCAGATCCCTGCTGACCAAGCACACTGAGACCAGCTGGGGTAGCACACTCCTGTAAAACTCCAGACCCCCACCTACTCCTCCTGCCTGATGTTCCCGTGTCTGCTGCCAGTGCCCAGCAGCTGGCAGACCATCACAGGAGAGTATCCAATAGTCTGATACTGCACACCCAGCTTCCCTCAGGTGGAGAGCTCTGCTCAGCCCCTCAGGGTTGTACTCACTGCAGTAGTAGCACCAATCTGTCAAAGCAAGCTCAAGGTGCTGCCTTTTATACGACACTTTAGGCATAAAAATGTGAAGAATACAGCATTTTCTGTCTTATGTATTACTGATAACTGAACTGGGGTGACCAATTTTTGAAATGAAGAGCAGAGATAACACATTTCTTAAAAGAACTAAAAAACAGCAGTTGCATCAAAGAATCAAGTATCATAAGTACTGAGATCGTATATTAAAAAACCCAGATAGTGTGGCAAACTCTTTGTCAGTTATGTGTTTGGTCTGGATAACTGAGAAACAGGTGAAATTGCACATTTAATGATACTCCATTTTTAAAACCCCAGTTCTAATGGTTTGGGTTTTTTTAGGATTCTAACAGACTCTATTATTCTTTCTGCCTACAACAGTAAATAAGGAGTTTTTTGTTTTGCTATACCTAGAGGTCTCATGAGCTTTATAAATAAAAAACATCTCTAGCATTGAAATAAAAGCAACAAACTTTCAGTGTCTCATCATATCCAGGTACTTTGTTTTTAAGCTAGCTGATCCCACCTTGAAGACATGAGATGTATTTGCAATTAAATTAAATAAAAAAGAACATAAGATCCAAGAGCAGACAGGTCTTCAATTTGCATGTGCCTCAAGTAAGAATCACAGAATCAATCTTTAGGTTGAAGAAGACCTTTGAGATCACCAAGTCCAACCTATGAGCCAACACCACCCTATCAACCAGAGCATGACACTGAGTTTCATTGAACACCCTCAGGGATAGTGACTCCACCTCCTGCCTGGGCAGCCCATTCTAATGCCCAGTCACTCCTTCTGTGAAGAAATTCTTTATAATGTCCAACCTAAATCTTCCCCTGGCACAGCTTAAGTCTCTGCCTGTGATAAGATAGATAGTGCGGGGAGACAAATAGAGTTGGTACTAAAGGTAATCTTATGGCCAATGTATTGCAGCTGTGCTAATTATCCTAGAGTGGGACCAGCCTTGCCCTGCCAGCTATGGGTGTGATAAAGAGTGAGCTGGCTGGGAGGGCTTTGGTTGTAGCTCAGTTGGAGCCTGCTGCTGTGCTCAGAAGCGCCAGGGACAGGAGGTTGTGCAGGGGATGGATAAGGTAAGACTTTGCACCAGGGCTGACAGGGACAGGTGGCTGGGCCAGGGACAGGATGGAGCTGGCTGGATATGCAGAAGGAAGAGAAGAAGGAGAACTGACTGGCTGTTGGCATAAATGGATCTTGTGAGAGCTGCTTGGAGCTGTCTTTGGGAAACAGGATAGAGACTGTTGAATAACAAGGTGTTGGTGTGTGAAGCATAAGTATGGAAGATGGATAGACAGTAAAATCCTGATACTTGAGCTCTCTAGCAGTTTTAATGAAGCACTCTGTGTGTTTTGACTGTCTTGACAACTGCCATATATGCCCTCTTGTCCTATTCCTTGTTTTGCTTGTGTTCACAGCTTTTGCTTTCCCTATTCAACTGTCTTCATCTTAAACAATGAGTTTTCTAACTTTTCTGTTCCTCTCCCCCATCCTTCTGGAGAGTGAGAGACTGTGTGGTACTTAATTGATTAATGGGGTTAAACCATGGCACTTGGAAAAACGTTTTTAAAAGACTTCTACAGCTCTCAATACACTCTGTTATTCATACTGCATTTGATGGCCGCAGCTGCAAGAAGCAGCAGTAAGCAGCAACGTGCATCAGAGAAGGCCAAGTTTTAGCATTTTTAGGTGAGAAGAATGAAGGACCCTTTAGCCCAAACTATACTCTACCCTGACCTTTGCATATTTGATACTCCCTCTTCATGTTGTTCTCTGTTTAGCTATTAACTTAGCCTTTAAAAAAATTAATCTTTACAGAAAATCTTGCTATTTTTCATTATTACTAAATCTGAACCTTGGTGAACTTTGTTCTACAACAGCATCTGACTCCATGCACCTCTGTTGTATTGCCATAGAACCCAATGGCATCCTCAGAATCTTCTTGTTCAGCCCTCAAGGCATCTATATGGGCTCTCCTAAAGCCCCAGCCTGTGATACCTCTCCTGGTCTTGGTGAACACAGCAAGGCCTTTGGGAGATGATCTGGTTTTTATTACCACATTCTCCTGTGTCACCATCCTGTGAGGGGGAAGATGAGCTCCTTCCAGCTGCACCCAGAAGAAGAGCCATGCTATTTTTCAGTCACAGTATGAAACATTAACTTCTATACAAAGATCAAAGAGAAAGACAGGAGATCACACACAATCACACCCAAAACCAACCAGTCATGACTGAGAGCTAGCTGCACTGTGCACTATGTTACTATATAAAACACAATTACATTTGATAAATTCTACTATAAAGAAACAAGATTCAGTCCCAGTTACCTAGTTACTTCCAGAAATGTCTTATGTCTTTCCCCTTCCCCTACCTTTTTTTTTTTTTTTTTTTTTGAGACTTATTCCATTCTCTACATAATTTAACAGTAGACTTTCTTTCCTATTCTCAGGACAGGGAAAATTGTTCAAAAGTAGAAAGCAAATACTTGAGATAATCAAGCTTGTAATACAGTCAGCAGGCTTGAACAAGGACAGGAGATAAGAAACTACTGGAACTATTTGTACAGAGAAAGCCTTTAAGGTTACACAAGCTTAGGATAGACCACTGGGAACAGAAGTCCATTTTATCCCTTTTTTCAGTGAGCTGGAATATTACTCCTACATTATACAGGAGAAAATAGCTATCTATACATTTTGCTTGTTAACAGCAAATGAAACAACTCTGGCTCCATGCCATGGAGATAACTGCTCTGGCTTGCTCTTCCCTGAGATAGGTACTTGTCTATCAAGCAACACAAGCATGTCAATGCCAGCTCATTTTCAGTAGAGTCCCAGAACAGCCGGCATCCCTAAACCAAAGCAAGAACAAGTGACCAAACAAATGACTCACCCTTCCATCTCTTCAGATTAACTGGATAACTGACTCTTCACTAGACAACACAGGAACTGTTACTGCCAAAGGTAGTGAAAGATGGGACAGATGAATTAAAAAATCTCAGTGTGAAAAAGAAAAACATCTGCCTATTATGATTTACTGGAAGAACAAACAGCATTGGAAAGCTCTTTTTCATGCCTCTGCATGCTGTCACAAAGCAATGTACACTGAAAGGCATTCAGAGTGAGCTTTTAAATGATTTTAAGCTTTATTGCATATTGCCCTGAAGATATCTTAGTATGACATGGCATAAGTTTTTTGCCCATGACATTTATTTTAATTCCTACAATGTGACAGTTTGCCACTGCATCAGCAGTGCAACTAAAGAATGGAACAAAGTGCAAATAAATGCTAATGTGCCATATGCATACAACAATTAAATTTGCTGCTGGCAGTGTAATTTGAAGCATTACTCAGGAACTTTATGGTCATGGCCCCTATCAAAAATTTCAGTCTGCTGTAAAGTATTTGCATGTACATTAACAGAAATAAAAACAGGCTTTTTTTAAGTTAGTGATGGGCACATGCTTAAACTTTTTAACTTACTGTTATTGACACCAGCATACGCTTTCTAATCTTGAGAAGACCTACCTTTATTAATGGAATATTGAACAATATACTTTATTCTGTGAGCAAGATGGGCTTCAACCATTAAAATAGTTTAAGATATATAGTATGAATTTTGCTTTGAATTTCAGAATTTTACATCAAAGTTGAGAAAATTTGGCTCAAAAAGAGTAAGTTATCAAAAAAGAGTAACTACAGTTACAATCCATGTAACCACTTTATGTTAAACAGACTTTTTGTTCAGGAAGTGTCTCCTAAAGCAACACACTTGTAGATGTCTGGCTGGTTGATGCCTGACTTCTGACAAAAGTCCATTTCAACAAAAACCTAGTTGCAACTGCAAGGTACATCTTTGTAGAAGCAGAAGAAAGACCTGATGTGCTGGTATAGCCAGTAAAATAGACACTCTCAAATGCTTTCTAGTAAGAGTTGAGGCAATTTCTTCTGTTAATCTCAAATAAGAATATAAATCAATGTTCTCAGTGTTCAATATGCTGAATGTGAAACTAATAAGGAAGTTCTTGGGGAAATTGTGGGGGATGATCAAGCAGCTGTAGCCCTCCTTTCATGTCAAACAGCAGTGGGGAGGTCCCCAATATGCTCAGCCCTGTGTCCTCAGATAATGAGGTTATCACCATACCCTTGACCTGTGCCTGCCCACTGTAATTGTTGCAATGCGTGGACTGATCAGATGCCTACATTCTGATGTTATCAAAGCAAAGGTTTTCAGTCTTGTCAAGATAGAAGTAAGTGTTAACATTTTTCTCAATGGCTTTTGATGGCACTATGAACATACATAGTGTCAGCACTTAAGATACAGGTGTGTGCATGTGTCCTATGAGCTTGTGTATAGGTGCATGTGTTTGGGCAGGAAAATCTTTCTTCTGAGGTTTTTCAAGTAGCAATTGCAGGACATATATATGTGTATATCTTTAGTCAGTTTGTTCTAATGTTGTTCTAAATAAGGCCAAATGAAGCCAGAAAGCTTAAATACACATTGAAGGTGTCTGTATAATATTTATTCCTCACTGCTGTGTTTATGGTTTTGTATTTATCGATGTTGCAGCATTACAGCTTAAAACCCATCTAGCTGTGCATAGTTCAGATGGTCTTTCTTTGTGCTGTGGTGGAACTCCAGTTACATTTTAAGGTTTTCAATGTATTGTACTGGTTTTGCAGAATGGTTGGGGTGTCAAGGGAACCCTGGAGATCATCTAGTCAAATTTCACTAGTGTGAGTTCTGTTTCAGGAAGAAGGTGGTAAACCAGTGTTTTCAATCCAGGTAAAACTACAACATCCTTACAGAGATACAACCATTGGTTTCTGTCTATGGCCAATGAGGCCATTCAAATTGATCAGGTCAGCAGAACTGGGCACAAGATGTCTTGCATTTCATTATTAAAGAATCTCATTCAAGAGAGATCCTCATATTTTTTTTTTAATTTGAGATTCTAAAGCATACCACCAAGTGATCAAAACTTTGTTTCTTTGTTGCCCAGAGAGAAGGGGCTGATATCAGTCCTGTGCAGGATTAGATTTGGGAGCAACAAGGGGTGGGTTCAGACCCCAATTCCAACACTCAGGGCAAGGTGAAGTAACAGTGCTGCCCTGCCTGTTCCCTTCTGCAAACACTGGCACATCACTCAGCTTTTGGGATATTGAGCAAGGACTCAAACAAGCTTTAGACACCAGAGCCTTTGAAGCTTTGTGCAGGAATAGGAGAGGGTGTCAGTGAAAATAAAGGAGTGTGACCGCCTTCAGTCTCTCTCACCCTGTGGGCACCAAGGCAGAACATGCATTAACTTTAGAGTGTATTCAATTAATCTGTACCATTGTGGGTCATAATGATTTCATGGTGTTTTACATACATTGTTCTTGAGGTGCCCTAAAGCAACACACAAGTTCTAGCATAATCTGCACCTTTAAAGACAGTTACAAGCATTGGTATATCAGCTCCCTTTTGTTCCAGTTAGACAGTAAGGAACAGAGAGCTGGAGCTTGCAGGGGCTCCTTTTGGTCTTCCACCCAAGCAACGTACATCAGGTCTCACCATTTATATTCTAACAACAAACTGTCACAGGGGCAAATGCCTTTGATGTCTCTAACTCCCAAGTTTATTAAAATAGGTGAAGAGTAAAAAATTATTATCCAAACCACAACTCAGCTGTCTGAAGCTGTGACAGATCTCATACCTCATGATATATCATTTTTCGAAGTGATCTGACACCCCTGCAGGTATGACACATGCCCATTCTGTGATTCCCCAGTGTTCGGGGAGGCTGCTCAAAAAATCCTTTTGATTTTCAGATGCATGGTGTGGCAATCAAAGTAGAGTGTTTGGGTAGTCATCTTTCATTAGGCAAAGAAAGTAGATGTTTCTTGTTCATTGGGTAGCATCCTTTCATTCACTGCTCACAGAACTCACCTCAAGAAATGTGGAAGATGAAGGCGTGGGAAGCTGTTCCTCTCACCCAGAGTACATGAGCAGAAAAAACCCTTCACCTCTTTGGGTGTGGCCCAAGTGGACAGGAAGACAAGTGACCTATATCTTGTTCATACTGGCCATATTTATCTTTTGTTCAAACCTTGTGCTTCTGGCAAGTGTGATTGCTTCTCTTTAACACAGCCCAGTGATTCTGGGGGGTTCCATGGAACTTCACATTAACCAGCTTTTTTGTTTGGTTCAATGGGAAGTTCTATCTTCATTTTTGTCCCCACAGGGTGTATGAACTGATAGTTTGATCAAGGAACAAAGTGCCACCTGATTTTTCTGATTGGCACAGGACAGAGCCTTTAAAGGACTCACCTTTTCACCAGGGGAAAAAAAAAAGAAAAGCAGGAAACAAATGTTTGATTAATTTGACTGGGGAAACTAATGAAAGTGGAAAACTCTTTCCATTGACAAGTGTCTCTTCGTACCACTTCACATGAAACATTTCAATACATTTACTTTCTCTCCATGAAGGAAAAGGTGGCTCTCCAAAGCTTTCTGCTCACATTAGACAATTTGTTGTAGAAAGAAAATATTTTTTTTTCTCCCTTGCTTAGTTCAAGTTAACTGTTTTGAAAAGCCTGGGTTTTACTTCTGATTAAAGCCTCTCTAAAATTCTTAATTAATCTGAATATTTCTTTTCTCTTTGAGTTGCAATTACTGTTCTTATTTAAAATAAATTTATTTAAAATTAGTCCACCATTTTAGGAAAAAAAATCTTATATTTTAGAGGTCAAATATCTGATGTGAAATCCTGTCTCTGTCTGAAAGTCAGTGGTAATTCCACAGGAGTGCGAAAGTTGTTGTAAACAGGGGAGTGAACAATGAATGTTTGAACCTCAGCGCTTTATAAGATACAGGCAAGACCTCTTCTGAGCCTGCTTTTCAACCTTCTACTTCAGGAACAGAGGCTTAGACACCCATGGACACAGAATCTGTGAAGTCTCTTTAAGTGAATATGACGGGAAGAGATGCTACCTGATGAATGCTGTGTCTGAACATAACAGCTATTTGTTACTCCTGCTATAGGTACTGTGGGATTACAGATCACACACTTTAGTCTTACTAGGCTACGTTTTCACCACTTAAATCAAAGTTGCTGCCACAATAAGCCACCATGAAAATTCCCTCATACTATTTCATAGAATAATTATTGCTCTTGTTATGTCTCTGTTTGCTTCTGAGGAAGAAGTTGCACATTACCTCCTTTAAATCTGTGCAGTGGCACAACCTGCAATGTTGACAAAAACTAGAAAATTACTTCTGGACCCCATCCATAGTACACATACAATAGAAAGTTGTATAGTGGCTGTAAGAAAAAGCACAGGGCTGATTCACCTCACTGTCAGGGGACAAGGCTGCCATGGTTTCCAAGCTGGTTCCTATTTAACTAAAAACCAAGAAGTTATACAAATTAATATAAACTTTAAGACAAACTTAAAAACGGTCTGCTTGTGGCATTTCTTCCATTTTCTGGCCCGTGAGTTTTGGCCCTTTCATAATGATGTCAGGTTGTACAAATTGGTTTTTACTTCTCAAAGGGGAAATTCTGTCAAGGCTGCCAATCAAAGGTAATTTGAGTGATTCTCTTCTGCTTCTGCTTTTCTCCTGCCCCTTTAAAAATATATCAAATCAAATATATACAATCCAGATGGGGATTGTGTATATTACACAATTGTGTAATATTGTGTATATGCATATTTTTTATCATAATTTTCCTGAATTTTCTCTACCATCCATGAACGTTTTTAAACATCTCAAATAATGTTTTATTTGGTAATGACTATGAGCTTCCCCTTTGAAGATACTCCCACAGCAGGATCCTAAATCTAATTTGTGTCTCTTGCTTGTCAAAAAATATTGTAAACAGCCAGTTTCATCTCATGGGAAATCAGTTTAAAATAAAAAACTGCAGAGAAGTTCCTTTTAGATGTGTAGTAAGGTGTTCTGCAGGAAGAAAACTGTAGCCTCACTTTTCTCTCTAGCTGGAAGGTAGTGGAGTTTGCAATGCATGAATAAAGTGCTTGTGAAGGCTCAGCCAACCGAACTCGTATTCTCCTTCCCGGTTATGGCTGTGACTGAGGGAAACCAGGTCAGCTCCCTCTATTCCTCTGGCAGGTGAACAACTTGTTCCATCCTTTTTCTGTTGTTTGTTTGGAAATCAAAAGGAACAATTTTCAGAGAGGAGGCCGATCGTGTATGCATTAATCATAGCAGTTTGTGGGGGAATCTCCCCTGGGGCTGTACGAGGAGAGGAAAAGCAAGTACCTGCTTCAGGAAGCAAGCCCTCTGGGACTTTCTGCAAAGGCAAGTCAAGGAAAACAGTTGCCTTGCTGGTGAGGGTAGGCTGAGGAAAACATTACTGTAACACACCCCAGCAGTGGGACTTGCAGGGCAAGAGTTTTCAGAATATTTAAGCACATATTAGATCCAATCAGAGGCCACTGGAATTTTCCAAAGCATTGGAGCAACTCAGGTGCTTTACACCTGCTTACAGGAAATTTCTGTCTTTTTTTGCTGCTTCAGAACTTGTACATCTGTCTGATCATCTGAGCATTATGAATGCACAAATGCCCAGAGCTAAGTGGGAAAGAGGTGGTCCTGGAAACCTTCCTTAGATGTAGATCCAAGTTAACAGGCCAGATTGCAGCTGCACCAAGGTAGCTTGCTCAGCCAAGTGCCCCATTGCCACAGACTTTGTGGCAACTGAGGGGACAGGTTGCAAAGGCATCAGCAAAAGTAGTTTTAAATTAAATTTGTAGAAGTGCAACCTAATAGCCAAATTCACTCTATTACTACATAGATGAGACTTACAAAGGAAAATGAAGTTAGAATTGAGCTAGAATAATTTACACAGAGACCAAAGACCCTCCCATTTAGTCATGAGCCTCAGACTGGGCACCCTAAACACCTGATGGAGGTGTTATTAGGTCCAATCTTAGTCTCAGGCCTGAACAGTGATTTATGTCTACAGGAATTAACTACATGGTTATCATTGGTATTGATTTAGCATGGTCTCAGCCACTTCCCAATGATCTATTGTGAATAAGGCGCCCCTCCACTCTGGGTAAAGAAAATCTTTCTGTTCTCAAGTCTCAAAACATGAGAGACATCCCAGCTCCAGGGCAGAGTCACTGGAATGCAGTCCAGCTGAAATTTAGAGGGAATGCAAAACATCTGTCATTAGTAGAAGGTCTCTCTGCCCTAAAGAGCAACCTTGAGAGGCATTCCAGCTCAAGGGTAGGGCTCTGCCCCTCAGCCTGACAGGGAGAGCTCAAAGGCAGTTCCCTCAGTCTGCCATTGTTATGTTGTAAGAGGTTTCTTTGTGTTTGGATTGCATACATTGGAAGAGGTGTGCATGAGACTCCTTGTACCTTCAACTTTCTTCACAGAATCTTGAAAAAGCTACCTGCTATTAATATATCAATGCACAATCAGAGTTCTAAGCTCATGTGCATTTATGTTCTCTATGTCATGGCTCCTTTGAGGGTTTCCTAGAGGAGTTCTTAGCCCAGCTACAGCAAAGGCCTTTGCCTTCTTTAGAGCCTGTACCAAACTGCAGCTCATTTGGAAAAGGAGCCAAGTGCATCCCCTGCATGCCCTTCCCACCACCCTGGACCACCCTGCACTGATTCCAGCAGCATTGCTGGGAAATCACAGAGATCCAATGTTCGCTTGGACTTCAAAATATCCTTTCTTCTTTCTTTCTAGTTTTTTTTTTTTTTTTTTTTTTGAAATATGTTTGAAGGTGCCCTTGTAATTGTGCGTGGTCACGTATAACCACTGTTTCAAAATTGCTGGGGTTTCATATCACCATTAATCAATGCAACACATATTAACTAAGTACTTCATTCTGCTTTTTGCATGATTTATTAGGTCTTCCTTCATTAATGTGTTTGATGAGAAAACTAATTAAACAATGAACTGTGACAATAACACATACTTTGCACCCATTATTAAAAACTGGATTCTTGGAATAAAAATGTGGTAATGAACACTTGAGTTACCATGGGCTGCACTTTATTTCCAATTATCTGAACTGTTATTAACACTAATCCATGGCTTTCCCGTTTATTAGCAAGCTAGATATGACAGTGCTAAAGACAAGCATGCTAAGTTTATTTCCAACACCAGTACTTTAAATGCCAGTAAATAGGGAGTAAGTTCCAAGAGGTGAATTACTATACAGGTACAGTCTATATATTAACATCTGCTTTTTTTTGAAACAATGTAAGGCCTCATTTTTCATCCTCATAACCAATCTCTGAGTATACTCATGATGCATCTAGAGTTTGGTGCCTTGAACACGAAGATATTATTGTGTCTTCATGGATAAAGCAATAGTTAGTTCTACTACATAGAATTATAATTGTACTGGTTTTGGCCAGGAGAAAGAGTTAAATTTTCCACAGTAGCTGTGAGGGGGCAGAGCCTGGAGCCATCTGGGCATATCTGGGTATTATTCCATCTCACTCACTTCACTGCCAGGGACAGAAATAAGGGACTCCCGTTTCTGGGAAGAAGGACCACCTAAGGCTTTTGTGGTTTAGAAATGGTATTCCCACCATTTAGTGGGAAATTTAGTATTACCACCTAAAAGATAACCAGCAGCTGCTCCCCTTCCTCCTCCAGTGAGAGAAATTAGAGGCAGAGATTATGAGCTAAGAACAATTTACAACAACAAGATAAGGAAAACAAACAGCAACACCAACAATATTAATAACAAAAGTATGCAAAGGAGCTGATTTACATGCAATGTTTGCTAAGGACCCCACAATGAACAGTGGTGGAAGGGTTTCTCCTTCCTGCCACACTTTTCCTCAACCTGAAGCCAATCCCTTCTTCCCAGAAGCAAGAATCTATTATTCCCACTCCCAGAGGTGACAGATGGTATAGAATAATAACAACCTAGACATGCCCACATGGCTCCAGGTTCCACCCCACCAAGACTGTTATAAAATATTAACCCTGTCCTGGCTGAAACCAAGACATTATTTTAACACATTTCAAAGCTATTTGCTTACTTGCTCTTTGGAATGCATTCTTCTTGCACCATTGTGATTCATTTTCCCATTGTTTATTGAGCTTGGTTCATGCCAGTCAGATTACCCCTGCTGTCAGACAGTCAGAGCTCTCAGACAGCAGAGCTGCTTACCTGCCTGAAATTCATTCCACGCACATTCCACCTCCTCATACTGAGAATAGTGCTCAGGGGACATAAGTCTGCATTTGTTTCCTCACACCATTTTGTGAGGAGAGTCTCTCCCATATTTGTGTAATGGAAGAATAAGAATATATAAAAATAACTATTCCACACCCCTAAAGAGGAAAGTACTCAGTATCATTTTTCATTACATGCCAAACTGCTATTTAAATGACCTCTTCCTTGTCACAGTTGGGGATTGACACAATAATCCAGCAAGTTGGCTTGATTCCTCAAACTGGAAATCTAGATTGTTTTGAGAAACAAACTGCATTTCTGGAATGATGCATTCATATGGGCCTTATTAAAATGTCTCATTTTGAGAAGTAGTTTCCCTTCTATTCCCCTGTTCATCCAGCTGTAGCTTTAGCATTCTACACCATCATGAAGTACTTGGGAGTGAATTTCCTCAGTGACAGTTTCAGATACTGCTCAGATCATCTGCCGGATGAGGCTGGCCATGAGCTGATCAGCTTCTCAACTAGTGCAGCACTAGCAGCAATAAATTTCTGAGGGTTTTAGTTTATGCCAGGGAAAGTGAATATTCCAGTGAGAGGAATTTTCCCACCTTCCCTGTGATCAGCCGACAGGGTACCATTACCATGTGACTTACAGAATGCACACTGTCCATCAGGGTGAGTTAGTGAAGTACTTGTCTGCACCTATCCTTCATTTCTAGCTGACTACCACACACTATGCAAACCCCTGTGCTCTGATGGAGAATAAAGGTAAGCAATAAGAAATCATCCATTTATAATCAGTGTACATTTCTTACAAAATCTGATTCTGAACAGACCTTCCCATTCCTCACTGCGCTCAGTGTAGCGTTGAGTGTAGCAATGATCCTCTAAATAACTACTTACTCTCTTACTCTTGCCAGCACCTAATTTCTTTTAAACGGGTGTCTTACTAAGAGAAAGATGCATCTGTCTTTCTTCTGTCTTATGCAGAAGCCAGAGCGCACACACACCCTACACATGCAAGAAGTATATAAGAGCCATGCATATGCTTCTGTGTGTGTTAAAAAGTAATGGGCTGCTGTTTTGAATAAGGGAAGGATTTTAAATTGAAATGGTTTTGAAATTCATTGATTCATTTCACTGCTACTCTCATAATTTTTGAGCTTTTTCTCACTATGAATTTAGAAATTTATATATTCTACACACATTCTCTGTTTCACCTGAAAATATTAACAAGATACAATCAGCGTCACAGCTCAACCCCCAATTTTCATGTCTCTAAAAACAGACTTATCCAGAATTATCTAACAGATGTAATTTCATTAGACCATATAGTGCAAGTACCAGGATGTTTTGAAGCATTCTGATGTTATACTATGATATGCTTAACACTTATGTTATACACTACCAGACAAAAACACTATTTTAGCATTTACTATGCTGGCAGTATGGTAAATATATTATCCAAGTTTATGGGCTTGCCAGAGCTTGATACAGCCTCACAGCTTCCTGATATTGCATATTCTAGAAACCATCATTAATTGTGATGTGCATAAAAGAACACTATTATCTGCAGGGAGGGGGGGGAAAGAAAAAATAAAACACAAAAAAGCCCTAACACTTCTTCATGCAAGACACACAATCCTTTTACTTAAGCAAAGATAACCTAAGGACACCATTAGCCGTTATCTGAGATAAAGACTTAAACACCAAACCTATGAAAAATTAACTCTGATAAGTAGGCAGACATGCCTCTGCTCGACCCACAGCAGTCTCACTTGTTTCACTTTCCCCACAGTTTGCTGTGTCACCAACTCACTCTTGTTCTGCCTTATCAGCTCCCAGCCTCAGGCTGAGCTTTCCGGCCCCTGTGCTGTTTGAGCACTGTTGGTGTCGTACTTCAGAAAGTTTTCTCAGGCATTTTGTGAAGGTCTGATTGTGGATATTTTTCCCAGGTGGATGCTGGAAACAGAATGCTTTATTTTATCATATGCCAACTTAGCTGCAGCCCACACTCCCTGTGCAGACCTCTGAAAGGGATTTTAGCTTGTAATGTACTTTACAGTTCATTCAAAGCTCAGAGGCCACAGATCTGCACACAGGTTTCTGTTATGGGCACTGACAGAGATCCCTTTAAGGTGACATGTATTTATGCCTTTACTGCAAGCCAGGGCACAGACCCTCAGAGCCAAAGCAATTTCACATTGTCCTGGTATTGTCCAGCTTCATTGAACTGTTAAAGTAAAGCTTACTAAATTTTTCTAGCTGCCTTGAGATATGGTAGAATGTGGTAAAGTGTTTCAAGGGAAATTCTAATGCTGAGTATTTAATGAACATTTGTCAACAAGTTCCCAGATGTGATGGAGATGTGATGGAGAATGACACTCTACAGAAAAAATAGTCACTTCAGAGAAGACCACACATGGAGGTCAGATCATAACAGAGTGCTTCTGCCCTGCCAGTTGCCCAGAAGGAAATCTGCTCCTTGTCTCCATGGGAATATCTTCCTCCTGAAGCTATTTTAATTCAGTATTATTTTGTCCTAGATTTTGTATTTCTGCCAGTACCCAAGCTGGCCATACAAGAATTGGCTTTTCAAAGGCATTAAAAGACATGATTTATCCCCGTGTTTTTGTGAAGAAAAATCCACTAACTTGATAGAAAACTACAAGTGGAATGTGGTTTACGTTTCTATATGCATTTTGCTAATTACTACAGCATCTTACAGCTGAATGACTGATGAAACAAAAGAAAGAACTGTTTTAAGGCCCATTCACTATGAAGAGTGATTAGAGAGAGACCACTTGAAAGCATAGGAGTTGCTAGTTTGCTAGGCATTGCTTTCAGACAACTGTTTTACAAATCCTTGTTTTTTCCCCAAAATGTTTGCTGACGAGGCTTTAACTTACAGTTCTTCTGCCAGTTATAACTCATCTCCTCACCTGTGGGGGTGGCTACTTGGTGTATATCCCTCCAGGGGGACAAATAAGCTGTGCAGCTGAAGATCCGTGGATCTCAAAGAGCTCCCATTTATACTCTCACTCGTCCATCTGTAGCAGGAGGGGAAGTGTCCACACACTGTTTACTGCTTTCCTGTCAGACTAATTCATTGCCTTTGAAGACAGGCAGCCCAAAACTTTAGTAGCCTTGCTGCTACTTCAGAGTTATTTGTGTAGCAGTCTGGCCCTCAGTCTGCATCAGGGTGGCAGAACAAGTGTCTGTACTTTTTTCCTGGTTATACAAAATATTGCTTGAGCACAAAGACAACCAGTTCACAGAAGACACACAGACTCACTTAAAAACAAAACAAAACAAAACAAAACAAAACAAAAAAAAAAACAGCGCCCAATTTTATAGTGATTTGCAGGAACATGAAGATCCCACAGATATAAACCAGCTGCTGTACATTGATATTACAGTCTTCAAAGAGCTCTTTTTCCTTCTATATTGAGCCACTTCCCATGCTGGGAAGCTTTAGATGGATTATTTATGCCTTTCCAATGTCCCATTAGATTCCACAACGTTGTGTACTACAGGAAGGAAAAAATGTGCCAATTTTGGATTCAGATTAGCTTTTTCTTAAAGGATTGAAGAAAAAATGTTCTCCAAGAACAGCATTTTCTCACTGAATTATCCTGAAGCAATTTTGCTGCAAACATGACTCTAATTAGACATTGCACTTTTAAAGTCATTACCACTCTGTCAGCAACTCAAGCATCACTGAAGACAAAAAGCAGATATTACTGGGTGATGCCTGAATTCTTCAGACCAGACATGATCCTAGCCTTCTTATCATGGTACAATCAAGAGTAATATGTGCTTTTGTGTCTCAAGTAAAACTGTCAGATTTCATCCCAATTAATGGATGTTAACACTCAGGCAAGCTTTTTCTTTCCATGCATACCATTTTATCAGACATTTTTTCAAAACAGTAAACAAAGTCTATCATTCAAAAGTGTTATAGAAAGAGCCATTAGACTAGAGTTAAACCAAGAATAGTTTCTAAAGCCAAATTTATTTGACCAAAACCAACCAAGCCCCCTTTCCCTGTCATTTCAGTGCACTTTTGTAACACGCTCAGAAGCATGTTCTAAAACCCATATAAGGAATATATGTATAATGCCATCACACAGTTGTTGGAACTATTTAGAGAACAGAGAATGGAAGTCCAAACTACACAGAGCATTTTCTAGACCATGGAAACTGAAGTGTGAGGAATTTTAGGCAGATATCCACTGTAGGAAGAAGCTCTCTCCCTGAGAACTGGTCTTTCACCCTCCTGTTAGTTCCCAAGGCAGGCAACACCAAAAAGATGCTTGTGTATTTTCTGGTCCCAGTAAATTTGACTGGAACACTCTCCTGTCTGCTCCTAGGGAAGGTGATCACAGTTCCATCCAAATTTTCTGACTACACATGAAACAACAGAGAAGGTCAGTAAATTGCACTTACTACCACCAGCACCTGAGAAAGAGGGGGCCATAAGGAAGGCAAATATTCTTTGCCAAGAGGCAATTTAGGTCTGCAAGATAAATATGTGAACAGAGAGTAACTATGCCTGAAAGCAACACAGCACATCTGAGGTCCAGCACTCAGCAGCAGCAGCAGCTTTCTGTACACTTCTGCAGCCCTACCCACACCTATATCATGCTGGGTGCACACAGGCTGCTCACCAAGAAGACTGTGCCACAAACATAAAAAATGAACCTGCAGTTCACATACCAAAATATCTCTTTCATGTTACTATCAAATATGCTCTCCTGAGTATTAATAGAAAGGACAAGCCACCAGAAAGAGGCAGCTGATCCCAAGCTTGCCACTCAGAATATTTTAATTTGTGCCTTATTTTAGACTCTTTCACCTTATTTTGAAAAAATTTGTATCACACAACCCCCAATATTTTCTTTCTAAATATTACGTAGATTTTCTTTCTAAATGTGCTGCAAAGTTTCTTGAGTATATGAAAGGATATTACTTTGTCTCTCTTACTGTTTTTCACTGAATTTGTGAGACTAAAAAATTCAAAGCAAAAGTAGAATGGTTGAAAGCACTTGGGTTTTTCTGAACACATTTTGTCATACTTTAAGGATAAAAATTCTTATTCAAGATTTACTCAGGCAATTTTTTGAGGAGCAGCTGACATGATTTGGTTTTTTCATCCTGGAGGAGACTGTAGAGAGCCCTCATTGTGGTCTTCAACATCCTCAGAGGGGAAGACGAGGGGCTGGTACTGATCTCCACTCTGGCAACCAGTGACAAGACCTAAAGGACCAGCATGAGCTTGAGTCACGAGAGGTTTAGGTTGGATATCAGGAGAGGGTTCTTCATTAAGAGGGTGTTTGGGGACTAGAACAAGCTCTCCAGGAAAGTGGTCACGGCACCAAGCCTGACAGAGTTCAAGAAGTGTTTGAACAATTCTCTCAGGAGCAGGGTGTGATTCTTGAGATGTCCTGGGCAGGGCTAAGAGTTGAACTCCATAACCCTTGTGGGTCCCTTGAAACTCAGGATATTCTATGATTATGTGAAATAACTGAAGTTATTTTCACCATGTACTTCTAATATGTACTTCAAATGTTCTTTAAAATATCAGGCTCAGATAATTAATTGTAAGGATTACAGACATTTTTTCACATTCAATGTTCAAGAATGTATTTCTCTGTGTTCTGTACTTCAGATATACCCTTTGAAGGAAGAAAGGAGTCCTTACAGGTCTTCAGGTGTTTATGGTATTGACAGCTCTCAAGGTTAAGTGCTGAAGTTTAAGCATAGTAGTACTACAAATTATTTTCTTCACTTGTATCTCTACAATTTTCAGTACCCCTAAGAAAATATTCTCTTTAGCTCTTTGTCTATTCCTATTGTTACTATACTACAGTTACTATACCTATAGCTGCTCTTAGAATTCACCAGAGCAGTGCAAACACAAATTAAGAATAAAATTTTCCAGTAAACACAGCATTAAGCTTTTTCATGCATGCTACTGCCAAAGGTAATTCTGAAGGCTCTTTAGTCAGTACATGCTTCAGAACACAGTAAAACGAAATCTTTTAAGGCATACAGTCACAGGCTCTAAAGGATATCACATAGAGCACAATGACATTTAAAGAGGCTTCAGAAGTTCTGTTAAGTGCAACCTGTATCTAAGTCAAGGCATTATGTCTCAAACTCGCAGCTGTACGTTTTAATATTTTGCTTCAACATGACATTAACTCCCTTTGGCATCTTTCGAAATCATAAATCCATAAAAATCAAAAGTTTAAATATTGTCAAGATAAATAAAAGTGTAGTGATGTGCCTGGAGGGACTCTTAAGGTCTTTGATTCCTTTTAGAGACTGTCACCAAACTGAGGAGAAGCTGGGCTGATTTTCCTGTTTCTAATGGAGACAGCACAGTGCTGGGTACTGCCAGAGCTGAAGCTGTGGGAATGGGAAATGCACTGCTGGGTCTGATGCCCTGGTCAGTGCACCATATGCCATTCTTTCTTCCCACTCATCTCAGTTGCATTGTATTTTTTGAATATGAGCAGTTATGCACAAGAAAACAGGAAAAGGAATTAAAAACCTGAGGAAGATTTGTCCATATTGTGTCCACAATCTCAATTTCTCCTGGACCAAGTGACTAATTTGTAACATGCAACAGGTTCAGGCTTTCCCTCCCTCTCACTGTTAAGTGACAGCAAGGAGGAGTTTGCTGCAGAACTGGGACCATTGCCTGCTATTCAGCCTACAGGATTTTCCCTGTAAATGGATCAAAAACCTATATTCATAATTGCAACTGTTCTTTTGCTGAAATGCCAACTTTTTTTCTTTACATTTGTTTCTATGAAAAAGTGGGACATCTAATGAAAACATTTTCATAAACAGAGGGAGGAGGGAGTATAAATCAGCTCCAAAGTGAAGCTATTGCCCTAAGTGTGTTGTGCTCTGGAGGAAAAAAAAACTGCCTTATATGTAAAATTCTTCATAAACTTTTCATGCTATACTGACGACTAATTAAGACAATCAATAATGACACACTGACAAGTCTGCTGCTTTTACTATCATAATGAATTTGCAGCTTCATTCATCTGCCTCTGTACTCAGGGGACACCAAACAGATTTGTACTAGACCATTAAGTACTGTTGATTTTTAATGTAGATCAAATAGAACCAAGTCCTACCCAAAGACAAAAAGTTCTAGGGTCTTGAAGGATACAGAGTTTTATCTCTTGTATGAATCCCCTCACAGTATTGAAAAAAGATGGGGAAGCAGGGTTTGCACACACACATATACATCCATATAAACTGCATGCATATTTCCCTTTGAAAGTGAGAACTAAATAAGGAGACAGAACTGAGAGTGAGAGAAAGTGAGAGTCTCCATTCTTGAAGATTTTCAGAAGTCATCTGGACATGGTCTTGGACAACCATATGTGGGTATTCCTGCCTTAGCAGGGGAGTTGGACCAGGTGACCTCCAGAAGTTCCTTCCTGTCTCAACCACCCTGTTACTCTGATTTTGTAATTTCTACAACAAGAAATAATAACAGTAAAAATCAAAAAAAATGAACCCTACTCTGCTGAAATACAAGGCAGAAATTCAAATTTTGTTATCTCCTTAGCACTACTATTATTTCAGAAGAATTAAAAAGAGTAAATGTGGCACACATAAAAGTCCATCTCTCCATTCATCCATCTGGAATGTGCTCTGACAGCACTTGTCTCAGAACATGGTGGCAGGATGTAGGGGTGTCAAGAAGGTGATGTTTTGTGTTGCCTCTCCTGCCTGCACCCCTGAGTTAGGATCTATCCTCAACTGCAATTCCATGTTTGTTTTTCTTTCTGCTCTGCTTTTGTGCAAGTGGAAATTGAGTCCCTTGTCCTAAGCTGAAATGGCAGCCTTCCCAAAGCTACTGTGAGCATCAGAGGAGTCTGCTGACTGTCAGTCAGTGCCTTCAGCTATGACTTTTTTTGATGCCATAATTGTCTCATGAAATGCTAAGGTCTACAGTGCAGAAGTAAAACTATTATTAGTGAATTTAAAATGTACTCAGTATCTGCCTA
The DNA here is from genome assembly GCA_013398995.1 of Alaudala cheleensis. NCBI lineage: Eukaryota > Metazoa > Chordata > Aves > Passeriformes > Alaudidae > Alaudala > Alaudala cheleensis. The sequence goes on from VWYE01007893.1 coordinate 40,441, forward strand.
CACCTTCAGTAACCAAAAGTTCAACTGGCAACTTACCAACTCCAAGAAGAAAAGGATCTTAAATTGATATAGGAAGATCCTCTAAAAATTTCCTTGCAAATATCACGAAGCTTGGGGTACAACCGTTAAAGCTGAAGATTTTGTAAACTCTAAGTGAACTCTAAGTGAACCTGTAAACTAGGACTTTGTTAGCACATCTCTTGGGCATCAGTACTAAGTATAAATGCTTTACTGTCCCACAAAAGAAAGGGAAAAAAAGCATCTGCAGAAAAAGCAAATGAGCAAAAATATACAAACCAGTGATGCAGACATCTGCTTGTGTTAAAGTATTACAGAGAGAAAGGTCATGAGAGTGAGAACAAGGTCCCTTGGCCCCAGCACCACTCAGCCTTATGCGTCAGCATTTCAAAAATAAGATGTTTGCTTTATCTTGCTTAAGATACCTAAAGGTCATAGGATAGTAAATTCCATGTAACAAAAGTGGCTGATTGGATACAGTGTATAGGGGTGGCCAAGCCTAGAGATGTGATTAATCAAGTTCAATACACTATTTCCAAGAACAGTAAGTGCCACATGTTTCAGAGAATATTATAAAAACAGCCTGTCATGGACAATTCAGGGAATTATTTCTTCATGGAGGAAATAATCTGTCAGGTTCTGGGTCTTAATCAACAGAACCAAGGGTTGATCTGTGAATCCAGTCCCTTGCTATTTTAAGCATCCACAGTTTGTAATGTCTTTCAGGAAGTGATCAAAAAGAATTGGTTAAGCCCTGAAGTGTGACAGTTTGTCTCATTACTCTATGTGGATCTGTCTCCAATGCAACTATGATATATCTATGCATTTCTTTTTCATCTCTGAATTCCTCACATCACTAATGTTTTATGACAAAATGCAGTACATGCTAATACCTTATATTTGTTGGCAGGCTTTAATTTTACATCCTTTCAAAGCAGCAGGAATGGAGTCCAGCTCAGATTCAGGAACCTATGTACATGCTGTAGACGACTCAGATTTGAAGGTTGAGTTCCTACAGTCCCTGAGGGAACTGGGTTGTTTAGTCTGGACAATAGGAGGGTCAGGGAGAACCTCATTGCTCTCACTTACCTGAAGGGAGGTTGTAGTGAGGTGGGGGTTGGTCTCTTCTGCCATGTCTCAAGTGAAAGAATGAGAGGAGATGGCCTGAAGCTGGGCCAAGGGCGGTTCAGATGAGATATTAGAAAAAGTGTCTCACTAGAAGAGTGGTTAGACATTGGAATAAGCAGCCCAGAGAAGTGGTGGAGTCACTGTCCCTGAAATTGTTTAAGAAGGATCTGGATGTGGCACCTGGGAATATGATTTAGGTTATGGTGCCACTGGGTTGATGGTTGGACTGGATGATCCTGGAAGTCTCTTCCAGCCTCAATGATCCTGTCACAGCCACAGTTAATTTAAACATGAGCAAAATGCAATGAAAAGCAATGGGAAGGTCAGAACCTGTACTTCAAGGACCAATTTTGAACCTGGTCAAAGACAAGGCATTTGACTTAAAAACTCAAAAAAGCCAAATCCACAGACTCAAGATACCTCAGCTGGTCTAAGAGGTGACAACACATAAAAACATTGCTAGCAGTTTACTTCTGATTTTTCTTAAAAGCCAATAAGTTGCCTCAACCACCTCATGCTGTGCTTTTCTCAGACTGGAATTTTGGGATTTAGCCATGCATTTCTTGAATTGTTGTTGATCTATTTATGTGCCAAAACATTTTCTATGTGTTAACTACAGATGCAAACATGCCGTTGGTGTGCCTGAGCCCAGGACTTGAAGCACCTACATGATGTTTGAACAGTTGGCAACTAAGCTGACTGAAGAAGAGAGATTTCATTTAAAATTAGGAAATAGTAGATAATTTCTAATCTGCTTGTGGTAGGCAATTTTGTATTAAATGTTTGACAACTTTAAGACTGAAAACTTTTCACTGAACTTTTCTTGATTTATGAGTCTCATAATTATGAAAATGAGGCCTTTTCATAGTTACGAAAATGAAGCTTTTTCCTTATTTATTCAAACACAACTGTAAAAGAATCTTATAAAGACTTAGAGAACTCATTTAATTACACTCAATTAATGTTAGAAATGTTTGCACTGTGCAGTCTGAAAATTATAAATCAGTTAAAATAAAAATTTTAGAGAAGAGACTAGAATCTATAATTAAAACTTTGGGTGCAAATTTCCATCTTACATCATGTGAATGTGGGCTCTATAAAACTTCACAATTTTCTAGAGAGAAGCTTTAAAAGGTGATAACATGGAGTGACTGGTGCAAAGAAGAAAGTTAATAGCTGTGTTGTAAGCCTGGAGTTCAAATAGGTCATGAGTGTGTCAATGTGCACAGGTGTGTGGGGTTGAAAATTTCTGATTAAACTGGTTTTGGTACCAAATAGAGTCTTGGCAAAATGCATATTTTCTTCTTAATAAAAAAAATGTATTGCAATGACTTGAAAATATCCTCCTTCTAGTTCAGAGAACTTGTATTTTAGTCATCTCCTGTATTAGTTCCCCACTACTGGCTGCTTTCAGTGGTTAACTTCATTTTCAGGTAATTGACTGTCATTATGAGAAGGGCTCCTCCCTCACCAGAAAGGTGACTCTTGCTTCTGTTGTATATAGAGAGGAATGGAAATTTAAGGCAACCAAACTACAACCTCCATGTGATATCATGGAATTACTTTCAAATTGAGAAGCTAGAAGCTTTTAGTATGATTTCTGGGAGGAGGGCAAAATAATTAAATTCATGCTTGAAGAAATACCAACACTTTTAAATACATTTCCTTTGCACATTTTTTAAAATTTATTTTGGTAACATCTTGAAATGTCTATCAACTAAGAGGAGAAATCTGTGTAGTCCAGCATCAGACAGGTGCAGATGGGCATTGCAGAGTTACAGATGTCAATTTGGGTTGTTAAATTGCACTTCTTTCACAGCTACAGTGTGCTGCAGTCACCAGCCAGCTCTGCTGTGGTTGCACTCCTCCAGAAGCACAGAGCAGCCTCAGCCATGCTGAACTGGGCAGGCTTGCAGATGTTTGGCATTGCCAGAATGGTGTGAAGTCACAAATTGACCATGGGAATCAGATACAGCAATTTCCCTTTCTCACAATGCAGCAAAAATTATAATCCCTTTATTCGTGTTTGCTGACAGAAGTCACATTTCTTGACCTTTGTTGAAAAAAAGCTTCACAAAGAAACTGCACAGGCCCAGCTACTCAGTTACTGTGCAAAACCCCTGAGATGTAACTGGCTGCTCTGGTAAGTGTCTGTCATCTTCTTAAACACAGAGCAGAGTAAGAGTCAGCAGGGAGGCTGAACCCTTTCCAGGAGGGCTCTTCCATTCTGACATGTTGCATACAAAATTGGAGAGGGAGTGGTATAAGATTATTTTTCCATCTCAATCATGGTCCAGTCTCAAACTGACACTGCAGAGTTTTAAAGCCATTTCTGTTTACAAACACTAGGGGCTACACCATAGAAGTAACAATGGTGTCACAGCTGTAATATCTGTCAGTTCCAAAGGAAGCTGGGCAATTTTCTCAGCGCAGAAACATCAAACTTGCAGCCTCAGTTCACTGCAACCTTATGATCACTTGGTTTATAAACCTGCCACGACAGCTTACTTCCATAAACTCAAATTGAAATTGCTTTAGTGCAATAATGTCTGGTCTATTAACTTACAAATTGTCTTGATCATTTGAAAATGGCAGGAGTTGTATTCCTCAACAAAATCAGTAAAGTAATAATAATAAAAAAAAATCTCTTTCTTCTTGCATGGAAAATGTTAGCCTACTGCACATTATGTGATATGAACTCTACAGCACAGGGAAGGAAATCCATGTTTGGTCTGTTTGGTAAATAAGCCCAGAGCCCAGAGCATGCCTGAGCCACAGGGACTGGTTTATAAGTTAAAAAATCATGAGGTTTCTGGGAAGAGAGGTGCCAAGTCTGATGACTATTTGATGAGAAAATTGCTTATGGAGAAAAAATTTTAATTTGCTATAAGTGAATTTTGAACAAGTTTCATTTTCCCTAAGTATTTATGGCAAAAGAAAAATCAATTACATATCTACAGAAAGGGAAAACAAAACAGAAAAGATTGTGAGTGATTTTCTCTGAAATTACAAGTCAAGAACCAGAAGTTCTTTCAGTAAGTACTGTAATAAGTATATTTTCTTCAGTAGCTACCAAGAGCATTTTGAAGGTACCCAGTAGGCAAATAGGACATACACCTACAGACACCATTCAACCAACTGTAACACAGAAGAAATCAAAGTGCTTTTTTCTTTTTGTATTTTTAAAACAATTGCAATATTCTATTGATTTTAAAAGTAACTTTTAAAAAATTTAAACTGTTTTTTCTGTTTCTACGGTTGAAATTCTCCTTGGTCTTGAAGTTGAACTACAACTAAACTCAGAAAAGATATCACTTCACATTTAGGGACATCTATTGGCATACAAGTCACTTATATCAGCCGAAGACAGAAGTTATAAACTTTGTAGTGTCTAACTTAAACTTCCTTTTAATTTTTTTTTTAAATTCTCTTCTTTAGTTGTGTTTTCTTCTCTCCCAAAGCTTTTTAACAAAGCACACATCAAAGACAGAGCCTATGATGATGGGTATCCGGTGTGATTCTTCTCAGCACTCACTGGGCTTTTCCTAGCATCTCCCAGTTGCTTCTTCCTGACTGTATTCATTATCTGCCTTCAAAGCATTCCCACAGACCTGCCTTCTCAGGAGGATCTAAGAGTTCTTACACAGCTCCCACTGTGCACTGGCAAAATCTGTTCAGGACTGTCTTCACCAATTTGTGTGAGCAGTTTCATTTCATACATTTCTTCAACATTTTTAAAATTTAAATAGCAACTTCGGTTTATTCAGCCTACACTCATAATTAGTTTCCTCCTGATTCCTTTTTGCCTCTCATTTCCAAGTGGAAAATTGTCACTCAGAGACACTCTTTGTTCTAATTTAGGAGCAAGTTGCTTCTAAATTACCTGGAAGGATTGACTGAGTCCAGATGAGCCTGACTTGAAAGGGAAGATGTTCCGGTTTCCTTTCAGCTCCTTGCCAAGCTATCCAGCAGTCTCGATTTTTTATATGTGATTATTGACTGATTAACACCAGTGTACCAGGGCTGAGTTCCCAGTCCACAGTGACATGTTCAAGAACCACCACATGGCATCCCAAACTTTCCCAGCCAGTCAGCCTTCCAATTCAGGGTCAGATCAACCAACTCCACCGAGAAGACTCGTGCAACTGCACTGCTGTTCATGCTGTTTTGTACCTGTAAATCTGCTTGCCCAGCTGTGGAAAGCTACACTAACCTCTCAGGGAGCATTTACTTACACAGGTATGAAATGGGTTGCAGAGCAAAGTGCCCAGCTGCTGAATCAGGGCTGCCATCTCACTCATGTTGGGAAAGGACATTGCTATGAGATTTTACATGATGGAAGCGGTGCAGCGCAGCAAAGCTCTTGGAATAAAAGAGTTTGAAGAATTAATCAGCTTGTTTTGAGGCATGTTGATGGCAAAGGATTTGACTTGAGGCTGCTCATGTCTGACATTGACTTTGCTTGCACTGGAACCATTCACATGGAAGACATTTTGCCCAGTGTAACTTACAAAGACAACCAAGACCAGGATATCTCAGGCTGAATTCCCTTTCCTCCCCCCTCCTCCTTTGAATAAATGAACTTCCTTACACTCTGACAGACTAGGGAGATTAATTCACCATGTGAGTGCACAGTATACCTGGCAGACACGATAAAGGCTGGCTCAAAGAGCTAAGATGAAACAAAGGCATAAATAACACTGGAGAAGGACAAAATATGGGCAGCCATTTAGTGGTGACAGTAATTACTTAAGTAAATGACAAAACTTTAAAGAAACAAGAGGAAGATATTAATGAATATTTAAGGCTGAAACATGTGAGTATGTTGATTTGTCATTTGAAAGGTTAGGTTCCTGTATTATCTTGCTGTGATAGACATGCCAATGGCTATTAAAATCTGTTGCAGGATGAGCTGTTACTGGTTAAGGGCCAATTGATGCCCAGATGTACTGAAACCAAGAGACTTTTCATTCACTCAGGGAACCTAAAAGGTTTTCATCATTCCTGAGCCTAGCTACCAGCATGGAAACAAGTAAATAGCATAAAGCACTCCAGGTACCTGAAAACATGAACAGTGCAACAAAAGCTCATGGGACCTAAACTGGAGTTAACAAAGACTGAAAAGCATGTCCAAAGATATGTATTAGCTGTCCAGATTGGCAGAACATTGTAAAGTGAATGTAAATAAAATGTCAGATTAAATTGAGTGTATTTCATTCTATATTCAAGGGATGCAAAACTCAGTGCTTGACATGATGGGCTCTGGAATGTCTGTTACAACACAGAATAAAAATCTTGACTTTATCACAGACAATTAAATTTTTCTTCAGTACCTACCAAAACAGCAGGTCATTATTCAAATTAATTAGGAAAGAAATAGAAGAAGGCAAAAAATCCCCAAACTTTATTATGCCCCTATGTAATGCATAGTTTGCTTGAAGCAGTCTTGCTCCTTATATATCAAAAGTTATAAATGTAGAGATAAGCTGAAGAAGGACAAGAAGATTGATCAGAAATAAACAATAGCTTCTACATGGAGAATGATTTTGCCAATCAGATCTCGCCAGCATAGTAAAGGTATGGCTAAGGGCAATATGACAAAGATCTGCACAATGATGGCAGCAGAATAAGGGGCAAAGTGTTATGTGCACCCATTTCCTTTCACACTTCCCTAGATACCTGCTTTTGACTGAAATCGCAAATAGTTTTTGGGCTAGGAAGCCTGGATCTAATTTAATTCAGTCACTCTTAAGATTTTAACTAACATATCACATGGAACTCAGCAGCTGTAGAGGTTACATAGCTCAGTGCTGCACAACAGTGTTATCAAATGTTAGGGGGGTTTTCTGCCTATTTGATTAGCTCATATTTAAGCCTTAAACAAGTCCATTCTACCTGAATTCAGAGGAAAATGTGAAAACCATTTTATATTACAGCTTATCCCTTTCTTGACAAGTAGAGGTCATTCTTGACTGGTATAAATGATATAATCTTCATTTTTCTCTTACTTTCACTAAAGAAAAAAGCAGCAATCTCACAGATCCACAGTTAGTTGACAATTTTATCTCTCAGCTTTTTTTTTTTTTATTGTGCTGAGCACATACGTATCTCATGTCACATCTCCAATAAAGGCCATCAAAGATGACCTTTAAATCTAGAAAGGGATTTAGAGTGTTTTATATTGCAGAAATTTAAAAAATATGATACATGCAATGCTGAACACAGTGGTATCAAATAGTTTCATTTATTGCAGTGATATGTTTCAATCGCAAGTTTTACCTGGAACGAAATTAGGCAATGAACCAGCACTTACTCACTTGACACACTTTGAATGATCCAGATAAATGCTCAGCAGCAGGACATGGGCTACTTGCAGTTAGTCAGAAGGTCTCTTCTTTGTTCTCACATCTGACTAATCTAGGTTTGATATCAAGGGAAATCATTTAAGTTATCCAATGCTAGAGAAAGAGATCCTGTTTTAAGATGAGGTAACTGGGAGGATTCAATCTTATGGCAGTTAAATACTATTAAATCCTATAATATGCCATGCTGGGTAATTCAAAGAATGTTTCAGTTTGAAAAACAATTACATATTTTCATTATAAATTATCACAGGTGATGAAAGAAATTGTAGTTAGTTTTGAATTAACCATAGTTATTATTAATATATTTTAGCAATTCCAGTAAAATTCACCAAGAATTTACTTTTTAAATATAATTCAGAAATACAAATTCTTCTGCAGAAAGAAAGTAATGATATAGAGAAATTTTGGTAACAGGCATTAAAATATTTGTCTCTACAAGTTATTTTCTCTAGTGTAGTGAGCTATATCCCAGTAACACTCAGGAGCTCAGCACTGGAAGGGCAACCTGATTTCCAGTGACAAGGACAGATTTTTGCAAGTATCAATGATCAGTAAATAGGAAAGGGTTCACAGAATATCTGCTGTCCATTATTAACTCAACACCCTTACCAGCATGTTTTAATCTGAAAGCCTTCTCAGTTTCTCATTGGTGAGGAAGAGATGTTATGCTTTAAAACAATGATGGGATAATAAAAAGCACTGGAGTGGGGGCAGTCTGAGTGCAGAAGAGAGAAACCAGTAACTTCTAGAAAATGACATCTTGTTTTTCCCATTTTAAAAAGTCCATATCTGGTGGGGAAAAAAGCCTTTAGGAATGAGAATTAAAATGCAGCTCACATGCATCCTAGAAGGACCAGAGGTCCAGCTGCCAGCAATGTTTGTGACTCCGTCCGCTTCTTCCACTTCCAACAGAATTCACAATGCTTTGTGGCAGTCTGGAAAGATCAACAAGAGGGTGGCTGACAACAGTCATGTTGTCTGAATGGAGGCTTTGATCTGAGATATCCACTGTCCCAGGTTTTTCCTCCATATTCTCCTTATGCCATTAATGCTTGAAAAGGATAATCTCTGAACTTCATAGCCAGATGAGAATACTTATACTCTTGCAGAGATAAATGCTGTTTAGCTGTTTTCAGACACTGGCATTCCTTATTTCCCCCAATAATGCAAATCTGACCTCTTTATTGTAGGGTTTTGGTCTGTTTGAGGGATTTTATCCCTGATTATTTTATCTTTCATTTTCATCCCAGTGTGAAAGGTAATTTTAAAATATTTATCTACCGTCATCACTACCCATCCCACCAGTACCCCAATCCCATGTGAAAGACTCCAAAGAAACATGCTGTTATTTTCTGGAATCACAGAGAATCACTGAATTGCTTTTTGGAGTGCCTGACCTCTTTTAGCCCTAGAAGTTGAGACTAAAAAAACATAAGAAAAAAAACAAAAAGTAAATAAACAAAACCCACAGGAAATCTATTCATTAAGTGAATTAAGTGCAGATGCTGAGCACAAGTCTCAGAGAAACTGGAGTTCCCACAAGCCTAGTATCCCTGTAGGTACTAAAATTGTTGGGGCCTTGCTTAGTTCCATAAGTCCTTCTAAGCTTCTGCTTCTCTAGAAGCAAAGCCAAGTATTGCTCAGCAACTCCAGGAATTTTCTGCACACTGTTGTGGTTTGAGGGGAAATACGTTTCCTAGGAAGTTGTAGTCTCTAGGAAGTAGTTACAGAGGTTAGACACGCCTCTGAGAATACAAGGAGTTAAAAAGTAAGAGTTTCCGGAGAGCTCTGGCTCTCTAGTTCTGACTGCAAAGTGAGCACA
>VWYE01007895.1:0-28679 GCA_013398995.1 Alaudala cheleensis
GCATTTAAAAAGTGTGATGTACACACTTCAGTCTTTTAAGTGACATCCTTGAGGGAGCTGTCATCTCTGCTATTTAAATAGTTATGGACTGCAAATATCAGCAGATCTGTAGCCCTGTTGTAGCATCTCATTAAAAATAATCCCATGAGTAAGATGTATGATAGAGCTCAGTCATTACACACTGTGGAGCATGAAAAGAAGCTGTCATCCTTATCCTGGCAGCCAGGAAAACCTTTGAGGCAATGAGAATGATACTTCCCCCACTCTTTTTCTCTTTTTCCCATTTAGCTTCTTGTTACAGCTCTTCTGGGACTGATTGTAGGTGCCATTTTCTTTGGACTGGAAGAGAACTCTGCTGGACTGCAGAACAGGTCAGTCAGTCTAGGAAATGGATATTGAAAAATTTGATAAAGCTCCCTTTAAAGGAGCTTAATACCTCTGTAAAGCAAAGCTTCCCTTCACATCAGTAAGGCCAAGCCTGTGTGACTTGGAAGTGAGGATGTGATTCTGTTCCTCTGGCAAGGTCCCTGCAGAACTGAGAGGGTTAAAATACACAGACTTATGGCTACATAAAGGTACTTTACCGAAGTTGTAATCTTGCAACTGTTTCTATTCACACACTTGAATTTACCAGCTGTAAGAGATTTCCAAATTTTGCTGCTCTATATATCATTTTGACAGCTGCATGTACCTCACCTGACACATGAGTATGCCACTATGAAACCTCTGGGTTCTTAATCCTGAAACACTTCACAGTATTTGTTTAAAAACAGTTTTAAATTGAGTAGGAAGCACCTTAAATATTTGTGGAAAAGGTGAAAATTGCTTCTCACTCTGTTTGTTTGATCCCTCACAGTTTGCAGCAGACAAATGCCTCACAATCTGAGAATCTTTAACGTTTCAGGAAATTACATCAGGAAAAAAACCCAAACCACAGCCCCTCAAAACTACAGTAGATTTTCCATCTTTTGGCTGCATCAGAGAATGTGCTGTCATTGCATGCCAAAACCAAATAATGACTGTACCACATCTATGTCAGCCTTGTTACAGACTCAGACTCGTAGCCAAGACTTATCCCATGAATTTTGGGATGGCAGGTCAAACACTGCCAAACTTCAGGCACTGCAGGTGGATTTACATACTCTGTTGTAGAAACACTACATTTGCATCCCATTGTCAGTAACAGCTCACTCTTCTGCTGTTTTGCAGAGTGGGTGCAATGTTCTTTCTGACCACCAACCAGTGTTTCAGCAGTGTCTCTGCTGTTGAACTCTTCGTTGTGGAAAAGAAGATATTTATGTAAGTAAAACATACAAAAAGGTTACCAGGCTCTGCTGTCAGACTGTGAGCTTGTCTGACATGCTGAAAATCTTATCTAAGTACAGCTAGTGCAGAATTTTCAAATTATTTCACTGACAGTGCCCATTGCAAATGTACTCTGTTAGTCTGCTAGTGAGTTGTCTGCAAACCCCCCCAAAAGGTACCTGTGGTTACAAAAGGTTCAGAGTTTAAGGTTATTGAAATAGTGGGGAAAAAAATCCCTTGAATACTCAGTTTTGGCACTGATTAACAAGTGTGTGATTTGCTAGTGAGGGCAATAAATATCATCTAACTGGATTCCTTAAAGCTATGCACATTATGCTGTATAAAATAAGAAAATTATTCAAACTTTACCCTCTCTGTCTTGATGACATAACACATAAATTTACTAAAATTACGTGCACAAATACCCATGTTCATTTGCACATGAAAATGTCACCAGTTCTGTAGTGTATAGGCTTACTGAAAAGTTGCATTATAGCCTAAGTATGAAAGATTTTCTTCCAGTTTGAGCTAGAATTCCTTTGTCAAGAGGCAAAAATCAAACTGGTTTTTAGTGGTTTGTAATGTGCTCTATCTCTGTGTTCCAGACATGAATATATCAGTGGGTACTACAGAACATCTGCCTACTTCATAGCAAAGCTAATGGCTGATTTGATACCCATCAGGACTCTGCCCAGCATCATCTTCACCTGCATAGTTTACTTCATGCTAGGCAAGTATGGTCTCCTACAGTTCCAACCCCCTCAATAAATCCTGGTAGGTGCATACAGATGTGTGTGCATGCATGGATATTCATATAGGCTAAAGCCCTACACTGTCATGGCAGTGGCTACTGAGCTTGCTTTTAGCACACCATGCTGTTTTCTACAGAAAAGACATAAAGATTTAAGCGTTCATCAGAGAATCTGTGATATGTCTCATCTCCACTGTCCCTAGAAGGAAGCCACAACCATTACTACATAGTTTTGATTTATTCCTTTCCATCTGTGGCCTTCTTGGTTTCTGATGACTTTTACAAGATGCTGATCCTTGCAAGAACACCTAAAAGAAAGGGTTTTGTTTTAAGATCTTAATACTGTGTGAATTAATACCAGCTTGTTGGCTTTGGTCCAAGTTTTTTCCATGAAGAATAGGAAACAAGGCCACATCAATAAGAGGCTCTCAAGCCATGAAACTGGAATGAAACAGACCTTGCTACTGAATCCATAGCCACCTCAAGGCTGCTAGGTTCTTTAGGAGAGCTCTCTGCTGGAAGCTAGTAAAATGCTGCACAGCTGTTACTCATGGAAGTGCACTGGAAGTTTCTCTCCTTTGATGGACAACTTGCAGCCACTTTGGATATGTGAAGTGCAATACTTCTATACATTCTACTACCTTCAGTCTAACTGCAGTTTTGGGCATACTAATTCTTGTCTTCCACTGTGAGGACAGACACATAAGAGCTGTCACAAGCACCACAGCAGCCTTGGGCCTCAGTGACACAAGCCTGTGCTGGCAGACAAGCTGTAATTTGTATGCAGGACACACTACGAAAGTCAGGATAGTGTTCAGGTTATGGCAGAGCTTTCAGCAGGACCATTCTGAAACCCTTCTTGTTCTGATCTTTAAGGTTTGAAACCAACAGTAGAAGCCTTCTTTATAATGATGTTCACCCTTATGATGGTGTCCTACACAGCCACTTCCATGGCCCTTGCCATTGCAGCAGGACAGAGCGTGGTCGCGATAGCAAACCTACTCATGACTGTCACATTTGTTTTTATGATTGTGAGTAGCTCTGTTCAGTTCTCTAGACTGGAGCATGAAATCCCAGAAATGCTGAAATCCCAGAAATCCTACTAGCCCAGAGTTCAGCTGAATTCTGCAAGAAGTCTGTGGGGGTCAACATATCCTGATTTGTCTGATTTGAGGGTCCTGATATGGTGGGGTGGAATATTCTGATTTGTCCTTTGAATGAACAAGAAGTGGGTTTACTGCACAGGGGAAAGCATTCCTTCTTACTTGTTTTGGGGGAAGGAGGTGAGGTTACGGCCCCAAAGCTTGGTAGCATGTCAGTCCTTCCCTTTTGTTCTTCTGCTGGAAGAGTTTCTTCCTGTAGGAATGCTTTCCCATTCCTTTTTATCAGAAGCCAAGAGCTAGAGAGGAACATGTGATGAGTGTATGTAATTTGTAATCTGGTTTTGTTTGTTATGCCTTTTTTTAAAATTTTTTTAAATTTTTTTTTATTTACTGCCTCTAGATTTTCTCTGGGTTGCTGGTCAATCTCACAAGTGTCCTGTCCTGGCTTTCCTGGCTCAAATACTTCAGCATCCCTCGATATGGAATGACAGTAAGTGCTCTGATTACCCGTGTACAGACCTGGAAATGGTTTAGCAGAATGGAATGTCTTTAATCATGATAAAGAAATCTTCAAGTTTGATGGCCTAATGAGCAAAAGGTGTAAGTACAACAACCTCAGACTGCTGTGCTGTATCTTGATACACGAAGGGCTTCTCATCAACCAGCACCCATTGCTGTTTAGAGGAGCTCATTTCTGTAATTTGGAAACACCTCATATGAGACACACAACTACTACATCCACTGGACTTCAGATGGACAGAAATGTTTCAAAGTAAAGAACAATGCTATCCTCACCCAAAAAAAGTAAAAATCTTCTATTTGCCTTTTCCATCATTCAAACAAAAAATTTGTCAGGCTAAAGCTTTTCTCCTCATTTGTGAAAATTTAAGCCAGTGATGTTTTGCAGAGAAGTTTGGGCTTTACTATGCCTGTGCAGAGATAGTCTGGCCAGGGGGAGGTGGTAAAGCCTGTTGTGGTGCATGCTTTACCAGGTGTGTAAAGGCTGCACAAATTCCTCTCTTAAAAAAGAAAAAAAGAACTCTGCTTCTCTGCTAAAAACTGGGGATTTGGCAAATATAACAGTGATACCAACATATGTTTAGAATTAATTTTGATTGCATCATATCTCATCTTGTTAATATATCACTCCTTTACCTACTAATTTCTGCTGTCATTGTTTCTTTTATTTTAAAAGGCTTTACAGATCAATGAGTTGACAGGTCTGAACTTCTGTGGCAGTAACAACACAGTTTCAGGCAGTGACAGCAGATATCGACAGATAGACCAGATGTAAGTATTTTGGTACACTGAAATGAATCCCACCATCAGTAACTTTAGAAGTCCTAGAACATCAATCTGAGCATCAGAGATACTCACTGATGACCAGAGAATCTGTGAGTTTTTACATGGAAAAGGAACCTTTGACTGGGTTTTTTGCATACTGGCTTGTTGCCATATCTAGTATTTATAACACTGGGAATATCTGGCATTCTGCTTCTTTCTTTTCTTCAGACTGTATTTAGTGAGAGCTATGCACACACACACAATTGCACAGCCTCACAAAATCCATTTCAGCTTCCTATGTGAAAGTGGAGCCACAAGAAAAGCAAATTTACAAATGGAAAACCAACCACTGACATATGGCCAGTGTTTCCCTGGCCTGCTACACACACATGCAACCACACCACAGCTTCTAGAGCTCTTCCCAGATCCTGCTGACTGGTTTATAAAGAGACCAAGCTTACCAATGTGTGTGTGTTTGTCTGCAGACCATGCACTGGAGAGCAGTATCTGAAGAGCCAAGGCATTGACTGGAGCCCCTGGGGCCTGTGGCAGAACCACCTGGCCTTGGCTTGCATGACACTCATCTTCCTCACCATCGCCTACCTCAAGCTGCACTTCATGAAGAAATTCTCTTAAAACCAGAGGGGAAGACTCCATTCCCACTGTTCAGCAGTTTGCTGAGTGACTCTGAGACTGACTTGATTATTTTTAAGAGACCTTCCTTTGTACTTTTATTATTAACCAAGTCAATGGCATGAATGCCATCCTTGTATATGAAATACTTACTGTTAATTTACTCTGCCAAAATGTCCAGCACAGCTCACTCCTTCTTTGCCACAAAAAAGTGTACAGCCATCCATTTTTTCAAGATACTATTCAGTCTTCCTGTATGTTTTAGCTATGAACTTGTCAAACACTGTATCTAATATTCAGTAGCTTAACCTGAAAAAAATAGTGGTTCTGTACTTTAATTGACACCTACCTTCACCAGGAATTAATTCAGTCCAAAGTGATGCTTATCAGGACAGCAACACAGTCTCAGCTGCTCACATGGTCACAGGATATGTGAGACAGGGACAAAATCCCTTCCATCCCAGTGCCTTTTTCTATTTGGGAATCATTACTGCTGTAGAATGTACTTACTGATGCCATCAAGCCTTTCTTGCCTCACTCAAGTGGTAGAAGCGCTGTTTTTTTAAATAAAGGTGCTCTTACTTACAGTGCCAGTTTCCACAATCCTTGTCCTGAAATTCGTATTTCCTCTGCATAACTGCAAGTCATCTTCACTGCCCCATTCATTCTGCTATCATGAGTAGTTCTTAATCATTTTTATGGTGACCAATTTCAAGTGGATGACTAAGCAGGATGGTAGCACCTTTGTCAGAGTCCATAGATTGGAGCAATCCTTTCCTGGCAGGCCAGCTTCTCCCTGGCTGGTGCAGCAATGCTACCTTTTATCCTTCTTTATCTGCAGAGTTATGCATAGTAAATGCATAAAAATGCATAGAAGACAACTTTACAGCTCTTTCTTGGGTTGTTGCTGTTATCTTGTTGCTCCTGCAATGTTTGGCCTGGTCTGTGTAGGTCATAAAAAAAAAAAAGTACAAGACCTTGCTTCTAAAGAGATTTAGAAAGATAGAACACCCCCAGCTGGAAGGGACCCACGAGGAACATCCAGTCCAACGCCTGGTCCTGCACAGGACATCCCTAACAATGATACCCTGTGCCCAACAGCATTGTCCAAGCACTTCCTGAACTCTCTGCTTTCACTTACACCACCACTCCTCAGGAATGGTTGTAGTTCTGTCCATTGGGCAGCTCACATATGTTGTAAATTTAACATCCTCATAAGTATGACATGAGGATTCATGTTGATCTGATCACTACTTATTTATTGTTTTGTTGGTAAGATGCCATGCTGCTGGGGAAAACAAAAGCTTCAGAGAACAAAAAATTGGCAGAGAGTGTTCTGTAGCTTTAGCTGAGCCCTTTATAAGCAGAAGGAAGCAGTGAGGAGATAACAGTTATGTGGTTATTCCAAAAAAATTGACAAGAAGTCCAGGCCCTGGTACTACAAAAAATGAAACAGGAAATTTTGCCTTTGGAAAAAAGAAAATCATCTCAGTTTTTAAGGTACAGAAATCTACAGCCCCTCTAGCTGCAGCTGGTCCTTATAATTCCAACAAGTTATAAACTTGTTATCACACAGACTGCATTCCAGTCATAAAAGAAAATAATTTCATATACAGTTTCTGGTTTCTGAGAAAGGAAATAATCAAATTAACTTGAATTACTCACATTTTCAACAGGCTTTGACACCGTATTGCACAGATAATATTTACCACAAAACTTCTAAACTTTTCTTGCTTTCTACCATTTATTTCAGCATCTATAAGAACATATTTACGTAAAAAATTTTTTTTTCTTCCAGTACTGTCCAACACTCAGCTCTGTAAACTTGTGAAATTCTATACCTCAGTTGCAGGAATTACAGTAGTAATGTCAGACTTCTCTGTCACACTTTAAACTCAAAATGTATTTTTCTCTTCTAGTCCAGCACTGCATTTTACAAGTTCTAGTGAAAGGTGCCCATGCCCATGGCAGGGGGTTTGGCACTGGGTGATCTTTAAAGCCCTTCTAACCCCAAATTCTATTATTCTATGATATATCTGGTTCTCCCCTTTAGTTTGGGGCAGGTAAATACAAGCACGAGCCAGGAGACACAATATCCCTACAATAACACTAGCATGTACTTTTACAAGCAGTGTAAGCAGAGGGGAAAAAGATTATCAGGAGAAAGGAAATGAGTCCATAATCCCCCAGGTTAAAAGGCTTTGAGTATGTGTGTGTGCCTGTATGTTGATACCANTGTTTTCATGTATGAAAATTCCTCTTTACTTTGCTCACACTTTGACAGGAAGTGATTTACTCTGAACTCTTGGAAACTTTAAAAGACTTACTTTTAGTTAGGTTATAGAGTACTCAATCTACTTCGAAGATTTTTCTTTACATCCTCCATCTGAACGACTTCAATTAAAATACATCACAAGCTGAGGGTTGCTACTTTCTAAAGAGTTATTAAACTCATATTAGTGTGAATGAAACTTTATGATAATAGTCCTGTAAGATACCACTTTAAAATTTTATTGCTTTCAGCACAGAAACTAATGTTTTGATATTTTCTGTGCCAGTAACTGAAAGTAATTGCTTTTTCCTTGTAGTGAATGTTCATGAGGAAACCAACAACAAGATTGCAAACTGGCTAGATAGACCTCATACATCCCCAGTGGAAGTGGTCATGTCCTAGGAAGAACATTTAAAACATATACAGATATGTGATGCCATAATTCAGAGGAGCCTGAAAAAGCTCTATATTTATTTTTTAAGAAGAAGCAAAAAGTAAAAGGCAACCTAATGCTAAGAGCAGCCTAAGGAGTAAACCTGTATTAATTGAGAACTTTCAACATGCAGAAGGGCACTGGCAAAACTGAAATCACTGGTGTTCAATTGTACTCTTCTAGCTTCTTCTTTGTGCTAAAAAGATTTAATAATCAATAATATCAATTGTTGGAGCAATTCTTCAGGAATAAATTATTTCAGTGAAATATGAAGCAGGTCAGTAAGCCTGGTGGCAGAGCAGTGTGAATGGCTTTTGATGAGGAGGCAGAAGGATGGACAGTATGGAAAACAAATTTCATCTTCAGAATTACAGCCTTATTTTCAAAACTGCTAGTGAGATGTTTAATTAATTGTGTAACACATTTACACACACTTGGACAACTGCATGATACAGGCTGCTGACTTTTCAAATGACACATGCAAAAGGCCCATGACACTGACTTGGGGATTGTGACTCATTTTTCACAGTGTACCAAGGGTTTATAAATTGTATCTTCTCAAGGAAAGATTTAAACAAGTGCCTGAGTGCCTGCTGACCCTCTAGTTCTCATCATGGGCCTGCATGTTTTACTGGTGGAGCCACTACCACTGGCTGGATGCTTTGGGCTGCATAAAAAAATATGTCATCATCTTTCTTGACTTCTGTGCTGGTGGATGAAATAAGAGCCTTGTAGGCTGCACACTAACCACCTGTGAGGAAAGACATTTGTTTTATTTGGGTTTTCCAGGAGGCATAGAGAAATGTGCACGTAGAGTAGCATCCCACTAAAGGAGAGGATAAATCAATAAGAAGGGTCACAGCTCTGCGTTGTTCCAGTACAGAGGAAGGACTGAAGAAAAATATCATAAAAGACAGAAAGAATTAATGTCAGGGTGGGCACTGGAAGCTGACAAATAATAATGATAATGAATATGTCCACTAGAGAAGGAAGAAAGAAAACAATTAAGATAGCAATATGACAAAAAATTTTAAATTATCTATGTCTATCTCTTGGCTTTGGAGACTAAGTAGTTACAGATTAAGAGCTCAAAACAAGTTTCTTTACATGAAGAAATAGGCTCAAGTGCTGCCTAACCTAGCTTGCTAAAATAAGTAAACTTGCTTCTCCAGTTTCATGTATTTCCTTCAAATTTCAAGAGAAACGTTGCCTCCGTAAGGTTTTGAGTCATGTCTGGTTCATTCTCAAGAAAGCTGCCTTGCCAAAATCTTAGTCACCCTGCTTCTTCAGGAACACAGCACTGCCATTACTCCCTCATTCCCCAGTGTTATGAAACAGCCACCTGCCTCCTGGCTGCTTTTCCACTGACCCAGTGGGCACAGAGTCAGGTGCTGAGGATGCAATATCCTGCTGTGAAAGGCTGCAGACAGGCACTGCAGGCAACATGATGGAGATTGGATACACACCAGCATCAGTCCAAGGTGAGCCAAACATCCTCAAATGATCCCTGTCATGGATTTGTAGTTGCATATTTTCAAATCGCAAATTTTCTCTGGGATGCTGATAAACACTGCAAGTATTCAAACTTTTATTTCCTGGATGAAAAAGTTAAGTATTCCTTGCTATAGCCCCAGGTTTTCTGCACACTTTATGCAAATGGTCTTCCAAAAGAGAACATCATGATTTGGAAAATTAAAAAAAAAAAAAAGGAATAGTTTTCTCATATCAACTGGTAAATGCCATTTTTAATAAGCATCAACTTGCTGCCTCTTGAACATTCAGGGAAGTGCAAGAGCTCATTTTGCATTCAGCTGTGCCTTTTTACACAAAAGGTACACAGCAGGAGGAGAAAGTATAATCTGATAATTTAAATAACAGCAATTCTGACAAAGACTCCTGAAGTTGCACCCCTGGGTCTTCCATGTGAAACACTTCTATTTGCTAAATCATCTGTGATTATGGTTCTTACAGACATGAACAACTTCTTCCAACCTCAATATTTCCCTCCTTTCAAAAAATTAGTTCTCCTGTCAGACTTTATTTTCCTCTTCCCGTGCCATAAAAAAAGAAAGAAGCTTCCCAAACATAAATGCTTTTTCTCTCCACATCTCCCTCCTCTTCTTGCTGGGCATGAAATGACAACCAGGCAAGACAGTTAAAGCCCTGGTCAAGCCTGTTTCTTCACTTAACTGTTTCAAAAAACCAAGCCANTGTACTCTTCTAGCTTCTTCTTTGTGCTAAAAATATTTAATAATCAATAATATCAATTGTTGGAGCAATTCTTCAGGAATAAAGAATTATTTCAGTGGAATGTGAAGCAGGTCAGTAAGCCTGGTGGCAGAGCAGTGTGAATGGCTTTTGATGAGGAGGCAGAAGGATGGACAGTATGGAAAACAAATTTCATCTTCAGAATTACAGCCTTATTTTCAAAACTGCTAGTGAGATGTTTAATTAATTGTGTAACACATTTACACACACTTGGACAACTGCATGATACAGGCTGCTGACTTTTCAAATGACACATGCAAAAGGCCCATGACACTGACTTGGGGATTGTGACTCATTTTTCACAGTGTACCAAGGGTTTATAAATTGTATCTGCTCAAGGAAAGATTTAAACAAGTGCCTGAGTGCCTGCTGACCCTCTAGTTCTCATCATGGGCCTTCATATTTTACTGGTGGAGCCACTACCACTGGCTGGATGCTTTGGGCTGCATAAAAAAAAATGTCATCATCTTTCTTGACTTCTGTGCTGGTAGATGAAATAAGAGCCTTGTAGGCTGCACACTAACCACCTGTGAGGAAAGACATTTGTTTTATTTGGGTTTTCCAGGAGGCATAGAGAAATGTGCACGTAGAGTAGCATCCCACTAAAGGAGAGGATAAATCAATAAGAAGGGTCACAGCTCTGCGTTGTTCCAGTACAGAGGAAGGACTGAAGAAAAATATCATAAAAGACAGAAAGAATTAATGTCAGGGTGGGCACTGGAAGCTGACAAATAATAATGATAATGAATATGTCCACTAGAGAAGGAAGAAAGAAAACAATTAAGATAGCAATATGACAAAAAATTTTAAATTATCTATGTCTATCTCTTGGCTTTGGAGACTAAGTAGTTACAGATTAAGAGCTCAAAACAAGTTTCTTTACATGAAGAAATAGGCTCAAGTGCTGCCTAACCTAGCTTGCTAAAATAAGTAAACTTGCTTCTCCAGTTTCATGTATTTCCTTCAAATTTCAAGAGAAACGTTGCCTCCGTAAGGTTTTGAGTCATGTCTGGTTCATTCTCAAGAAAGCTGCCTTGCCAAAATCTTAGTCACCCTGCTTCTTCAGGAACACAGCACTGCCATTACTCCCTCATTCCCCAGTGTTATGAAACAGCCACCTGCCTCCTGGCTGCTTTTCCACTGACCCAGTGGGCACAGAGTCAGGTGCTGAGGATGCAATATCCTGCTGTGAAAGGCTGCAGACAGGCACTGCAGGCAACATGATGGAGATTGGATACACACCAGCATCAGTCCAAGGTGAGCCAAACATCCTCAAATGATCCCTGTCATGGATTTGTAGTTGCATATTTTCAAATCGCAAATTTTCTCTGTGATGCTGATAAACACTGCAAGTATTCAAACTTTTATTTCCTGGATGAAAAAGTTAAGTATTCCTTGCTATAGCCCCAGGTTTTCTGCACACTTTATGCAAATGGTCTTCCAAAAGAGAACATCATGATTTGGAAAATTAAAAAAAAAAAAAAGGAATAGTTTTCTCATATCAACTGGTAAATGCCATTTTTAATAAGCATCAACTTGCTGCCTCTTGAACATTCAGGGAAGTGCAAGAGCTCATTTTGCATTCAGCTGTGCCTTTTTACACAAAAGGTACACAGCAGGAGGAGAAAGTATAATCTGATAATTTAAATAACAGCAATTCTGACAAAGGCTCCTGAAGTTGCACCCCTGGGTCTTCCATGTGAAACACTTCTATTTGCTAAATCATCTGTGATTATGGTTCTTACAGACATGAACAACTTCTTCCAACCTCAATATTTCCCTCCTTTCAAAAAATTAGTTCTCCTGTCAGACTTTATTTTCCTCTTCCCGTGCCATAAAAAAAGAAAGAAGCTTCCCAAACATAAATGCTTTTTCTCTCCACATCTCCCTCCTCTTCTTGCTGGGCATGAAATGACAACCAGGCAAGACAGTTAAAGCCCTGGTCAAGCCTGTTTCTTCACTTAACTGTTTCAAAAAACCAAGCCAGGAAACACAGCTGGCCTTTATTACACAGCTGTGGCATCACAGGAACACTGAGAGAAGTGGAAATTTCTTCCCAGTGCTTGCCAGCTCTGCCTTCCTGCAGCACAAGGTTTCTGGTGGCTGCATCTTCCTGCACACAGACGTCTGAAACTTGGGAAGTTGGGGAACTCAGCCTGGCAGCATCCACCTCGGCTCCAGGAAATGCTGATGGCAGTACAGAAGTGTGCTCCCCTCAGGCTTTGCAATGATCTGGTAATTTCAGGTGTAGCCTGAAAGAAGCATTCTTTTCCTTTGAGTGTTCCTCAGAGTTCACATCACAGCACTCTCCATGCAACAGTGAAAAGCAGCAGCCTGAGCAGAACACTCAGGCATTTTTGGCAGTGTTCAGTTTTTATTTCAAAAATACCTCAAATGTGACATCCCAGAAAACAAGGCCCCACTCTTCTCACTGGTAATTATTTTTTTCAGAACTAAAAGTCTTAAAAACTGAACAGGAGGTAAAACAAATTCTAACTTTGTAAGAGTTGAATATTGTTAATTTGTTTTTTATTAATAATTCCTTCATGAGCATTTTGTTCCCCCTGAGTCTCTGCTAATCATTAACTCTTTCCATGACTGAAATAAAGTGTTAAAAAAGGACTGTTTAGGCAATGAAGCAGTAGGATAAGCCCAGTCCTCTGTGTTCATTTACAGCCTCTACTCTCTTTATTAAGTAATCTGAGAATAAGGTATGGGATAAAGGTAACACAAATAAAATATAGGATTCTTCATGTTCCATTTTAAACAAAGCAAGTATAGGCACAATGTTTGATTTGTAGATTATATAAAATGTTTATTAGGAAGTAAAGTGCTCAGTTTTACAGATCAACACATTCTTGATCATTGTAGAAGACTTGCATAATTAACAGCTTCCTAATAAGACCAAACACTGTCCATTACTATAAAACTGTACCTCTGTAATAAGTGACAAATGATACTATAATCTAAAAGTGAAAAATGCATCAATAAAATGTTTGTGACATCTGTCAAGTGGCAGTGCACCTACTGCAAGGCCCACTGTCCACACACACGGGTACCCCATGGAAACTTATTGCACTTCAAGATGAAGTTTGTTATCAAGTAACGACACGTTACAGAAACACACCCCCACAAATACAGCTATTAATGCAAACATTTTCATAATAAACATATATGTACAAATGAAAGGTGAACTGAGTGACTGAAATTTACATTTTGAAAGACACATCTTGGATATGAATATAAAGACAAGGCTCTGTATATTTATATTGCTTTGGTATCGTATTTTCTATTTTCCTTGCACGCCAGCTGGCCACAATAACAGCTGGTGTTTCTCTTTGGTCTGTTTGTTTACAGTCAGAAATGCAGTTCAACACCGAAAAGCTTTCCTCAGAAAGATTTCTGAGGTGTAAAACCCTTCAAAAAAGGCAAGAGAGAGCTTAATCTGAATGCCCTCATCCCACACAAATGCCCTACCCACTGTGTGTATACTGCTTTGGCAAGTTCATGAGGACTCCTGTGAAAGGGTATGAATTTCTCCCCAATACAGGACAAAATAACCCACCCAAGAACCACAGCCTGTTCTGCCTAATTCTCTTCCCGAGACACAGCTGAATTCCAATACTGAATTTCCTCCTCTTCCACCTTACACTAATTAGGTTCCTGTGCGTTTGGTCTCTCGGAAAATTAAAAATGGAAAGGCGTGAATTCTATTCAGTTTAATCAAGTTCCCTGGTCAGAGGAAAGGATTCTGAGCCACTGCTCATCCAGGCAATGCCATGGCAAGAATACACGGAACATGGAAGCTTTGGCTAAATAGCAGTCCCACAAGGATGAAGAGATAACAGCTGCTTGTTGAAACAGAAGGCACCAAGAATAACACATGCTACTTATACTTTGTTAAACTGGCCTCTTTTTCCCCTGCATACCCTACTAATAGCTGAGATGGGGTTTATTACGTAGCTTTCCTTTCTCTTTTTCACCAGCTCTCAGTCTTTTAACACCAGACAGCTGCCATCTTCAGGAAAAAAGCACAGTTGACAGCCTCCCCCCTAAACCAGCATTCCTGATATGGAAACATATTGCTAGGCAAAACCCCAAACACTGCCTCGGTGCTCTCTGCAGGAAACCAACAGAATGTCACTGTTGCGTGTCCTTTCAAAAACAAAGCTTCTATGACACAAAGCAGAGGGAATTAAATACTAAAAATCCATGATTATACTACAAACACCTTTCCCAAAGGAATCCTGTGCTGCACCTCAGCAGAAAGGTCTATGTAGAAATGAACCTAATAATTTTACAAGCAGTTTAGTTTAATGTAAATACAGACCACATAGATTTGATTGGAACTTCACATGGCACAAGATCAGATTTTCCCAAGTTTCAGAAACTTCTCTGCCCCTTTCCCTGTCACACCCAAGGAAAACTTAGTGTTTTTCAATTTTGTGTGCTTTTAAATAATGTATTTTATGCAAAGTAGCTGTATTTATCCAAGAACTTCTGGAATGTTTATCCCAGGAGCACTTAAATAATGAAAACAAAGCATTAAAAAATGGGGACTTTGCAACATAGCTGAAAATTATTGTTAGTTGGGTGCGAAGAGGCAGTTCTCAAATATTTTTTCCAGAATGCTAGTTATAATGCATTCAGTTTCTACCACAGAATAATGTCATTTACAGTTGTACAAACTAAGTGCACTTTCTTCTGCTTAAAGAAATGTACCCCTCAAAAAACCCCCAATATTTTAAATTAAGTAAAATATTAGTATACCAAGAATAACTCAGAAACGCAAGTAGAAACTCATATTAAAAAACAAAAAGTGCTGTTTTACCTGTCAGCTGTTATAATGAATAAGACAAACTGATGCCATATTATTTTAAAATTTGCTTTTGAAAGCCTTTAAAAACTGTACTTTCCAAGAGGAAGCAGAAAGTTAATAGCCTTTTAGTGTGCCAGCCACTGCAGATTATTTTGTCTGAAGCTTGCTCCCCTCACACAAGTGTTCCCAATAATATTTTCATGGAATCTGATTTCTGTCCTGGCAGATTTTGCCCCACCTGACATCCATTCAGTTTCCTGCATTTTTGTCTCCAAGGGTGACACTTGTGGGCCTGATATTTCTAAATCTAAAAGATTTTAGCCTGCTAACTTGTTCCCAAGGGAAAAATTCTCTGGAAAGCTTCTTCTCAAAACAATCTTGGCAAAACAACTTTCTTTCTCAAAACAATTCCTGCCAGGTGGTGTTTTGCTGTTTCTCTGGTTTCACCAATGGGCTTAGAGAGGTGTGGTTCCTATTCACCACCTTCTGAAAATGGAGTGAAATCAGAGAATAAAGGCTTTTTGTATTTTTGCCGTCTGAAATTGGAGTCTTCCATCTTTTATTCCGTGCCCTGCAGCGACAGACACTCTCACTGCTGTCATTACACAGGCTTGAAATTGGTTTATGGAGCGACTATTTACTTTCCCCCACCAGTGAAAGATGCCCTCAGTGGCCTGCCCAGAACGACCC
Organism: Alaudala cheleensis; assembly: GCA_013398995.1. NCBI lineage: Eukaryota > Metazoa > Chordata > Aves > Passeriformes > Alaudidae > Alaudala > Alaudala cheleensis. Next base: position 15,559 of record VWYE01007895.1, read on the forward strand.
CTCCTGAGGGGGGGTCGCTGAGGGGGTGTTTGCCGGCTGGATACTGACCTGGAACGTCGGGATCACCTACAAAGCCCACGCTAGGCATGGATGTTGCTCCCCCCGCCGCCCGCTGCCGCATCCACGCCGTCGGACTGCGAGGAGGAGGGCCGGGAGCTGCGGGGGCGCGGCTGCCCGCCCAGCCCCAGCGGGGTCCCCAGACGGTGGCTCAGCTGCGAGGCCGCGTCGTCCGACTCCCAGCGCTCCAGCTCCTCCCGCACCAGCCGCTCCATCTGCTCCCGGTGCGTCTCGCTCTCCCGGCCCAGCCTTTCGTCCTGAAACACACAAGGTGGAAGTGGCAGCTGCCAGGACTGCAGGCTATAAAGCCCTACACAGCCACAGGAAATTCTTGTACCACTTGGGTACTTCCACAGGCTAATGGCTCCCACAGCAAAAGGTTTTATTTCCAGGGGTGAAGTGCCCAGGTTGCCAAAAGGCCCTCAGGAAAGAAGAAAGGGGAAGCAGTAAAAAAGTCAGGTAATCCTGGTGACAGAAGTGACCTACTCCCACCTACTGCCACACGCANCCTTCTGAAAATGGAGTGAAATCAGAGAATAAAGGCTTTTTGTATTTTTGCCGTCTGAAATTGGAGTCTTCCATCTTTTATTCCGTGCCCTGCAGCGACAGATACTCTCACTGCTGGCATTACACAGGCTTGAAATTGGTTTATGGAGCGACTATTTACTTTCTCCCACCAGTGAAAGATGCCCTCAGTGGCCTGCCCAGAACGACCCCTCCTGAGGGGGGGTCGCTGAGGGGGTGTTTGCCGGCTGGATACTGACCTGGAACGTCGGGATCACCTACAAAGCCCACGCTAGGCATGGATGTTGCTCCCCCCGCCGCCCGCTGCCGCATCCACGCCGTCGGACTGCGAGGAGGAGGGCCGGGAGCTGCGGGGGCGCGGCTGCCCGCCCAGCCCCAGCGGGGTCCCCAGACGGTGGCTCAGCTGCGAGGCCGCGTCGTCCGACTCCCAGCGCTCCAGCTCCTCCCGCACCAGCCGCTCCATCTGCTCCCGGTGCGTCTCGCTCTCCCGGCCCAGCCTTTCGTCCTGAAACACACAAGGTGGAAGTGGCAGCTGCCAGGACTGCAGGCTATAAAGCCCTACACAGCCACAGGAAATTCTTGTACCACTTGGGTACTTCCACAGGCTAATGGCTCCCACAGCAAACTGTTTAATTTCCAGGGGTGAAATGCCCAGGTTGCCACCTGGGAAAGGGCAACTTGTATTCCACATGACAGATTTTAGCATCTACTCAAATAACACATTTCTCCCACTGGCCACTTCCAAAAGGCCCTCAGGAAAGAGAGTGAAAAGGGAAGCAGTAAAAAAGTCAGGTAATCCTGGTGACAGAAGTGACCTACTCCCACCTACTGCCACACGCAGTCCCAGAAGCAACAAAGGAGAATTAGAGCAGACTGGGCTGGATCCCATGGTCTCTATCAGACTAGTCCACAAAAAATATTGCATTAATCCCAACAGACACCAAGGGATGGAGGAGCTGCTTCAGCAACCACTGCTGTCTAGATCACAGGTTTAGATGGTGACACAGGCCCGCTGTAAGATGTTGTCATACCTAAATCTTGAATCATGTTCCCCAAATCTCATGTTTTAAATCTCATGTTTTCCTAACTGAAATCACTTACCCACTGCCAAAGCACCCACCTCCTCTTTACCACCATTCCTTCAATCCTGCCAAGCCAGGCGGTAGGAAGGAGTGCCAACAGAAAGGAAGATGTGCAGGTTATGACCACACCACAGTGAGTGAGTTTCCTACCTCTGTCACTCCATCTAACAGCCTTCCCAACACATCTCTCCTTTTCAGCTTGGCCCTCTCCATGGCTTCCAGCTTCACGATAACGGCATCGATCTTGGAGACGATGCTGCCGATGGAATGCTCCATGCGATCCACCCGCCTCATGAGCCTGAGGGCAACAAGTGGGAGCTTCAGTGGCTGGGACATGGCCCAGTCAGCACCCTTCTAGCATGTCAACACACAGAGCACACAAGGATGAGACACCACTGTCACCCAAGCATGCCCCTGACTGCCCACAAAACCAGTCCCACCGTCCAGGAGCAGAGCAAGAAAGTAAAACAGGGGCAAAGCACATGGGGAAAAAAGCCTTGCACTCTGCTTTTACTGCTCTTAAGGCATCAGCACGTAAATTTGTTGGTTCCAGTTACACAGTTCTTTATTCAGCTACTGTTGCTGTAATTAATTAATATGGAGATCCATCACTTCAGAAAAAATTCACACCCAGGAGTAACTTAATCTTATTAAAAACAACCATTAAAGTTCTCACTGACCCTAAAATAAACTCAAGTGTTTACTACTAAAGAACTGGAAAAGTCTTTTCTGGCATTATTATAATATGACCCTTTTCTCTGACTTTTCAGTGATGGGGTTTTAAGGACAGGGGGTTTGTTGCTGGCTTTTTTTTCATTTGTTTTGATTTTCTATATTCTAACCAACTCCCATGAGGCTCTCTAAGGCAATTCCAGTTCAGATATTATCTGAAAGCTACTAAAAGGAGTGACTTATGCACAACAAATTCATAACACTTGCTTTTATTTGATTAATATCAAGGAGAGAATACTATATAACCCAAAAAAGAAAACCCACAATGAAAAAAAACCCAAAAACAACCAAAAGCCAACATGCAGATTTGTCCCCCTCAGAAGGATAAACTTACACTTGGAACTCTTCATAGGAAACCCCACTAGAGCTGCTGCCCCTCCTCCTGGAGCTGTGTCCACTGTCTTCATCCTCATCCTCTTCGGAGTCGTCCAAGCTCCGGGGGAAGCTGCGGCTGCTCAGAGGACGTGGCAGAGAGCTCCTATCCAGGTCCAGATCCTCCTTTGTGAAAACACAAGCCAAAGAGACAGAGAGAGAAAGAGAGAGAAGATGTAAAAACTTTCACCTGTACATGGGGGGAAGGTGGTGTCAAGGTCAAAGAGCTCCTGTCCTCTATCAGCTCCCCTGTGCCTTTTTACAGCTCTGCCAGGAATGACAACAAAAGTGAAGGGAGACAAGAGGATTTTTCTGAGGCAGGAAACCAGCACAGGGAGCAGACTGGCAGACAGTGCTGGTGGCATTCCACTCCTGATGCTGAGCTCACCCTCTCTTTCTCCAGGTCATCTCTCATCTGCTGATGTTCATGCTCTGTCAATTCCTGGTCCCCATCCTGATCATATTTGGTAAATATTGCTTCAATCTCTGCATCCGTGTGCCCCTTCCTGAAAAGGCAGTAAAAGCAGTTCCTTTACTTTCCATTTTTCAGATGCTGAAAGAACTCTGTGTATTGGAAAACATTTCGCTTCAGACAGGCTTTCATCCTCCAGACAAAGACATCCCAGCATGGCCTATAAATTCACAGCACTGATAAAAACCCCTCAGTCCTTACCCTCCACTAGTTAAAGCACCAATCTTCTCTACACTGAACCTTTCTTCTTCACAGCTCCCTTCTATATGTCCTTCATTTGTACCCCTGCCATGGACTCCTGACTGTCCACAAACTCCTGCAGTGGTCTGACAGAAACATATACCATTTCCTCAAGGGCTTTAGGTCTCTGCTTCCTCAGAGATTTCTGTGTTTTTCTCCCCAAAACACAGAAATTCAAGAAGGTTGGACCCCAGAGCTCCAAAACCTTTCTCTGGTGTGGGATGCCAACACCAGCCATAGTTTAAATAGAGAAAAACACTCTGGTGTGTGTCTTTATCCACATGAGTGTACTTCTGCTAGAGGAAAACCACATCAAATGTTAACATCACGTGTCCCTGGGGATACTATTCAAGGTAAGAAGTAATAATTCCCTTACCCTTTGAGATCCTGCCGGAGTTCATCGAAATTGAGTTTTCCTCCACCTTGTCTCAGACTTTCTGAAATGTCATCAACAGTAGTTTTCTTCAATTTAAGTTTGATCATGGCTTTGTTGTAGCCCTAAAAGAGAAAGTGAGATTTTGCTGTTTTCTTATGAAACAAGATTTCTAATAACTTCACTGATTACAGAAATCAACTACCGCGCAATCTCATTCAGTGTGTTCAGTGTGATCATTCAAGGCAAAGTGTCAGATGGCTGAAGTACATTGTGATGGGAAGTCTTTAATCATTTGACTTACACTCAGCTCAGATTAATTTATTAACTGAGATGTGTACTGTTACAAGCTGCTGCCAGCTTTCCTTTGTACAGTTTATATAGTATTTTATGAAGTAAGTTCAGATGTGAGGAATAAGATGTCAAACAAACAAAACATTACATTTACCTTCCTGATAAGGTCAGACAATTCCATTTCTGCCTTCTGTTGTGCCATGTCTGATTTGACTTCAGAGTAGGTATCATTGATAATGGCCAAAAACATGTTCTGTTCATAAGAGAAAACAAAAATGTTGAAATTTCAAATTTCAACAAGACTGACCCCTACTACTCCTATGACCTTCTTGTACAGGTCTTGACATGGATTTTCTTTTAAAAGGCCAGAAGAAATTGGTAGTCTGTTTAAAAAAAACAAAACAAAACTAACATCCAGAGCTTGATACTGAAATATGCTGCAGTATAACAAATTTTAATTAACATCATTGCTTATTAACAGAACTGGAGAATTACTTTCCAGAGAGGATTCACAGCTACACACAGCAGTGACAGCAAACCCTGCAAGGCCAAAATTGCACAGGTAACAGCTGTGAATTAATCCAGGCAACACAGCTGGCAACAAAAATGCCTGAGGAATCAAGTTAACTATTCATCCTGTAATAACCAGCACAAACAAATATAGAGATACAGCTCTGCTTGCATCTCAAACTAAAGAAAAAATCAAAAATCTTAAAATCAGGCACTTGGCATTTATGGCATCAACTCTGAAAAGAGCTCTTTCTCATTCAAAGATGAAAATGTTGGGCTCACTAGCCCTGTGCCAAGCATGTAACTTAATCAAACCATGCTGTCATGGTTTGCAGAATTGCAAATTGCATGTTCACGTTCAAAACGAGTGACTAAATTTACTGGCATGTTCAATGTAGAAAGGCAGTGTTATCCTCTGTTTCCTCATGGACTTAAAAAAACGTGCTTTGGAACAATCTCTCACTGCTGTATCTTTATGCATTCATGCCCAACACCAGGGAAGTAAGAGGTAACTTGACAACTCCCTGCTGTGCTATTTTCTGCTGCTATTTTGCCCAGCTTTAGGAGTTGGTGCTTTCTGCCCATCTTCCCTAACTTAATTTCCAGGTCTCAGACTGATCTCAAGGGACTTGCATCAGCATTTCATTCAGGCTAAATGAGAGGCTGTACAGGTATTAAAAATGACACAAATTACAGTGAGAATTTTGGATAACCTGCTCTGACTTCATCTTCCAGTGCTTTTCTGTTGCCCCTTATTAAAAAGATATCTCTTTCCTTTGCTGGACACTAGACTGTTCCTGTGGAATGTGTGAGGTGCTACAAAGCAAACAGGATTTTTATGTTTTATGTGAACCTTTGGCACATAGTGACACATACATTATTTTTCCATTGAATGCTGGTCCATCTCACCAAACACTTAAATTTCCCACAAAACACTAAAAATTCTCTGCTTCCTTACTACTTGAACATCCAAGATGAAGTCTTTTCCCACAAATCAAATCTGAATGCCATTCCCCCTCATTTCAAATAGCAATAAAAAGCTGCACTAAGTATAAGGGTCACTAAATAGCATTAAAAATTATGATGATACAGGACTGCAAAGCTGTGTGTGGCATGCAAGAAGGAGGCTGTTGTAAACACAGCCAGGCACACATCAGAACACTTCATGAACCAAGAGACTGCATGGAACAGCACAGCCACATTTCACCAAAAGAGACAGCCTTGCTAGGTATGCCAACCAGCCACTATTCAAATTTTAGAAAGAAAATTATTACTATTACTATTATCATTAGTAGGAGTATTATTATTAACAATAATAACAAGAAGAAAATAAGGATACTATATTAAATAAATTAATAACAATCAATTAAAATATTATTTAGAAGATAATAATAAATTTTTAAAAATTAAAAATGTGGAGCACTACATGAGAATGACAACAAGCATACAATGCAAATCAATTTTAAATGAGGGGTAAAAAGGAAAGAGCCATGTGGCAGTCAGGCCCCTTCATGGGCCATACATTCACCATTATCAGGAAAAGCTCCCAAAGTAGCAGGAGGAATCAAAGGACAAGTGGTGCAAAAACAGCAACTGACCCACCCCACGTAAATAAAACATACATACCAAAAGAATGAAGAACATAAAGAACACAAATGTAGTGAAATAAATGGGTCCCAAAATTCGATTAGCTTCTTCAACCTCTGTGAAGTTGAAGTCTCCCAGAATGATGCGGAACTGAGTAAATCTTAAAAAACAAAACACATCCAGGAGTTGAAGAAAATATTACTGGAGCTGTGCAAGGATTCTCAGACTATTTTATTCCAGCAGTGTGACTGATGGGCTGCAGAGAGGTCTGCACTGCTGTAACACTTTATCAGGGACTGCAGAAACAATTCATCAGGCACATCCACAGGCATAACCAAACTCACAGCCAGGTGCCACGCACAGAACAAAACCATGGTGGTTACTTCTCCCTTTTGGTCACAACAGGGAGCAGAGCAAACTAACAATTACTACTGTGAGGCTCTGAGACCCACTCCTGCCTCTCATACACACAAAAAAAACCCCAATCCTCTCCCTCTAAGCTGGAAGAAGCTTGGCAGTTTACAGCACCATCAGCGTATTTCCAGTTCCTTCACTCCTCCACAACAAACCCTTTGCAACACTGCCCCAGTGTAAGGGAGCAGGGGAAATCAGCTACTGAACCACCTGCTAATTGCCTCAGTTACAATCAGGTTATGTTGCACCAAATCAACCAAGGAAAAATTGATTAGCAATCTCATAATAAGTCCTCTCTCTCTGTCCTGGATTCCAGACACTTCTAAATTTTGAGGTTGGCTTAGATGGACTCTGAGTCAAGCAACTATGAACACTGTCAGGAACACAGCCTTATGATGCATCCAACATTTCAGCAAGTATTTAACTACTGAGCATGGAGTCATTGCTTTGTCTAGGAATGTAACCAACTGCTGTAAGAATCATATCACACCAACCCTGTCATTTTTAGCTCACGGCTCTGTTTCATCTCATAGCAATAACACTGAGATAAAAATGTTATAAAAATGTATTTGCTACAGGTGATATTACCAGCAGTGTGAGTGCAGCTTATCTGCTTAGATGGATGCCACAGGATTTGCCTCTGATAAAGCAACTGATTCACCAATGCTCCAAAATCTTCTTTGCATTTTTTATACCTGTACTTACATGCAGTCCTGGAAAGTGCTGAAGTCATCAATTTGAGTGCCAAAGACAAGATAGGCCAACTGAGCATATGCTAAGAAAATTATAAAAAACATAATGGCAAAGCCAATGACATCTTTGACACATCGAGACATCGTGGTGGATAACTGGCTCATCGTTCTGTTGAAGTTAACAAACTTGAAAAGCTGTTAAAAGAAAAAAAGAAAAGAGAAAAGCTGAAAAGGAAGACAATTTCTTAACATAATTGCTCTCCACTCTTTTATGTGAGATGTCCTAATGAACATGACTGGAGACAAAGCAGAACCCAGTAAGAATTACTGACTTATCAACTGAGGAATAATAAAAACGTTTCTTAACATGTCTGCTGACAAAACACAAGCACTGACTACATCTTCTAGACCCAAAAAAGAGCTTACTAAACCTGTGGCAAATTACAACTTTGCTTTTCATCTGCAAGAAGTTATCACTGTTCTGGCTTTCTCACCATTGACTTTGAGAGAAACTCAAGTAAACCTTTTGAGGTTTGAGGGAAACATGAGTAAACCTCAAATAAAGTGTCTCATGAAACTTAGAATACTGCTTACATTCTATTGTTAGAATAAGGATATGTGTCTTGGAATTACCTTAATCCAGACAAAAAACACAGTGACTGCAGCAATGTTGTTGAACTGCATTTGCCAATATGCCAAGGGTTCAAAATTGGGGAATGAGTTCTGATCTTCCAGCAGCTTCTTCAGGAGCATATCAACAGTTGATGTCCTATAGATGCTAATTCCTATGGCTACCACAGACAGCTGAGGACAAAAGAAACACACAAATTTACAAAAGATGATTAGGGTTTTATAACAACTTGTTTGAGACATTTATGTCAGATAAAGTTAAGATATGAGGAACTTCATGCATTTTACAGTAAAACCACTATAGTGCTGGACTACAGAGTAATAGTTTGGGAGTAAGGAGATTTAGAAGTCATTTCCATGCCACAGGTGAAGAACAAGACAACAGTGACACCTAGCAGGATTAGAGAAGTGATGCTGTCACAGAGAAGAAAATATAAGGAAGGGAATATGACAACTCAAACAGACAAAGGTGAAAAAGAACACAGAGCAGAAAGACAGCAGTAGCCAAAAAGGTACTACAGTTTCCCCAGAGCACAGACTGAGCAGTATTGCTCAGAACAAGCAACAACAGAGAAGATGCAGTTTTACCACAGAGGTTTCTTGCTTTGACTTCTGCAAATGTGCTGTTCATTACTGTAAGTGAACACTTCACCACATCTAGAGAGTCATAAGTACATAATCCTACATTTAAACAATGCCCCTCAGGCAAGGCATAAACATAGAATTCTGACCTCTTGTGTGAACTGAATTTTACACTCACATTTGAATACTCTTCACTGACTGCAACAGCAAAGCATCTTATCCCTGCCAAACCATTAAGTGTGAAAACCAGCACAGAGCTCATGTAAACATCCTCCTAAGCAGCCCTTCATTTACAAAGCACTGTGATGCAAATATGATTTCCCTGGATTACAAATACTGGCTTCAAGACTTGAAACCTTTGATTCATCCAAGCCTGAAGATACAAAACAAGTGTGGGACTGGAACTGTTTCAGCATTTCTGGCTTTGTATACTTTTGGTAAGCACAGCTTGATCTGAGTCCAGAGAGAATTGTATTATGCAGCTTTATATCCAAAGCTCATATATTCTGGCTCATATTTTCTCTACAATTCAGAGGCACTTCTTCAAACTCAGTATTAGCTGGTGAGTATTTAATACCACAATAAATCTCCTTGTGGTTCTTTGCAAACATATTCAAATCCCAGTCCCATTCCTTGAAATGCAAATCACTTCTATAAAGCAGATGATTTTCTTACTTGAAAGCCAGTGCAATAGTCTGTACCAGATATATAGAAGAGAGGGCAAGTTTGTCACCTGCAATAAAAGCTAAGTCTGTAGAAACATAAACTGTGAAAAAGCATGATGGACAAATACTCTAACTTTGCACCAGGTTGAAACCACTGAAGACAGAAAACAAACTCTGCAAAACATACCAACATTGCAACAGAGACTAAAATTGTCTTATCCAGACTGAACAGCCTAAGAGTCTGTGAGTATCCTTCCTAAATACAGTCCTATACCTTAAAACCACAACAGGAACACCGAGACATTCATGTCTCCCACAAAGTGCACTTTAGAAAGCACTGACTTTAGCCTGATTACAGAGGTTACTTACCACAATGATGAGGATATCAAGGCAATTCCAAAGGCTTCTGAAGTAGCGCAGTCTATGAATGCGAATTTCTAAGGCTTCTTCCACCACATAATACAGAACAAAAAGACAGAAGGACATTTCACAGGCTGCCAGGAAAAAATCAAAAGTGGAGATGTAATGAATCAGCCTCACAGGCTGAAACTGCCAAGATGTAACCAGGCCTCCAGTGGCTGGAAACTCCACTAGCAACCTGCATTTAAAAAAAAGGCAAAGAAAAAAAAAAAAGGGTTTTTTTTTCTTTTTTTTTTTTAACCAGAATTGATGAAAAGCACTAGTAAAAGACACTTGGGTTTATTTGTATAATTACCTAAATAATAGAAACAAACCCACATATGATTCAGAGAAGACACCACACAAAAGTCGTAAAAGTTGACCACACTCAATTTTGACTGAAACTGAAAGACTTTCAGGAACAGTGAGGAAACAGAGACAGAAAGATTTGTTTTCATCTGTGCCTGTTTCATGCTGTCTAAATCAAAGGCTGATGCTCTATACCCATGCATTTACTTGAATAAGCCAACTCTCTAGAGAGGTCTCCTGCAAACTGCACCCAAGGTGTTGTGGCACCAGGAAAGCCAGGACAGACCCCATGAGGAGTCTCACTTCTTTGACAGGCAGTCTCACTTCTTTTGACAGTATTTGACAGGGAGGCATGGCACTTCAGTTGTCTGTCCTCTTTACACAAAACATACACTTACCTATGTTCCCAAAACAAGAAAACCCCAAATCTACAACCCACACTGTGCCACTGAACACTGTCGTGGTTCTGTTCATACCTGACCACACAGAACAGGTTGATGTTTGCATTGTACACAGAGAAATCAATGAAGGCTGCTCTGGTCCCTCTGTCCAGCCACAGGTTCTTCTTCAGGCTTGCAATCTGCAGAGCTGTCACTTCTCTGGTCCTGGAGAGGTCTTGGTAATAACCAGCCCCACTGTAAGTGGCAATCAAGCCCCAGTGGCTGCTCCCATTCAAATCCTTCTCGTTGGTGTATGTCCAGCTAGTTCAGAAGTGAAAGAGAGCACACTGATCTTTCCACCTTCAACTTACAATTAACATTACAGACACCAACAAAACCTGACCCAAAAACATGTATTAGTTACTTGAATATGCTTTAATTCAAGGCATAAAACAAAGTTTTACGCTACAAACTTTTCATGTAACCCCTGAGAAAGAAGTTACAAAGTTCCTTTGACTAACACCATAAAATTAAGACAGAAAGATGTGTCAGAAGTCCATGAAGAAGGAGTATGGATCTACAGGAATGTTACGTACGCAGTGCCATTCCGGAGCCCAAAAGGAGCAGTATCTTCATTAGCTACGGAATAGACATCATAGCAGTCTTTGATTTCATCCTTCAAATCTTCAGGTATGGAGCATGAACCATTCCTGACTTTCAGCTGCCGAATGCGAGGCACCCCTAGGAGCAGGTTCTCATAATAAATGAAGCTTTTGTTTTCTGCCATGGTTTTGTTGTTGTACCACATCTCCCAGTAAAGACCATCCAGCAAAGGGCCTTCTGTGAACTGAGGAGCATGACATGATTTTAGTTTGCATGTTGCCAGCACTGTTTTTGTAGATCTTCATCCCACAGAAGTGTTAGATTTGTAGTTAATAATTTTTCTGACATAAGACTTCACTATTACCTGTCCTCTAAAGACATCCCACATACTTGCCCTACCCTGCCCCACCAACATTATTTGAGTTCTAAATTTTCACACATTAAAGGCCTTCTTTGTCCCCTAGCTTTGACATTGTGCACAAAGATCTTCATGCACAAGCCTGACCACATTAGGAAATAAGATCCTGCAGATTAAATTTACGGCTCATGACAGAACCAGTGAACCACAGCAACAGAGATATAAAAACTTGGGTTTAGATTACCTTCCAGAAGTCATCCATTGTGGACAAAGTTTTGAAATCAGTTCTCTCCATTTTTGACACAGGTGTTTCCAGGAAGAGCTGAGACATGACCCTCGTATAATAGTACATACTGGAACTCACTGTCCCATAAGTCACTGCAGAAGATTGAGTAAGGAGTGAGAGATAAAGGAATGAGGGAAAGAGAAAAAAACAGAAAAAGAAAAAAACAGTACTTTGTCTGTTTTGAATACATCAGGTTGTATTTCTATAGATTTTGTAGTGGAACTATTAAGCTCCAAAACAAAATCCACACCAAGCAGCATTTATTGATTAAAATACGAAAAGCAGTTTTTTGTATTTTAGAAGGTAGACTGATCAATCAATTTAAAATACTCTCTTCTCCTTCCCACATCTCATTCCATTATTAATCCTTCTACCAAAGTTAACCCCAAGGAAAACAAAGGCACAATTCAGCAGCCTGAAGAGAGGCAGGCAGTGCCTTTTTAGGTGGCTTGTGTTATCCAAGGCATGCATGGAGAACTGGCACAGATGGCATTAACACCTCAGGACAACTGTGTTCTGCCTGAGCAGATAATGACAGTCAACCAGGATACTGCAGGGCACTGGGAATCACAGGGATTAGGAAATGAATTTCCAGCACAGATGTGCAGTGCCCTTAAGAGAAAACCCCTACAGAAAATAAATGGCTATTACTCCTTTTCCTCACACATGGCTAAAGATATAGCTGAGGGCCACAGAGCATAAATTATAAAATGATGTACAAAACTAAGATGGATTGAGGAAATAGTCTCTGGCATGGGTATTTTTACCACCTGTAAATACTTGAACCACTCTATGGCTAAAACTTAGAGGAGTCTGAAAGCTTAGGCCTACACTGAACAATCACTGTCAGTTTGGGCACTTTTATAACATTTCTAAATTTTTTGTTTCCCTTAACAACCAGAGAGCAAGAACTATTTTTAATAGACTGCTGCTGAGCACATGGAATGTATCACATGACTGTGCACTACCTGGACTCTCTCTAAATATCTACTCTCCAAACCACAAGAGAACAAGAAATGCCCACAACATTTGGCCTGCACTGGGAAGCACTCTCCTAGGGCATGCCAAGCCACAGACCAGACTGACCTACAGTTATTGCTTATGTGAAAAATAAAAACAAAATTTAAAAATACTAATGAGTTAGCAATGTTCCCAGATTTTCAACACACTACATTTTTCCTTTATTCTGTTAGCAAAAATGTTTTTCTGCAGCAAAACAAATAGTTAACAGCCTGTTAAGAGTCAAACTTCTGCTGAAACAAATTTCATTTTAAGGCAGGCCCCTCACTGCTACACTTCTCCTGGAGGTACAATGTGCCAGACACAAGCAGCCTTGCACTGCTTTGCTCATAAACCTGCCCCATGCTTTCTTAAATGACTCAGGAAGGAAAAAACATGATGTTTAATAGATAAACACACCTGCAGCACAACATCAAAACAGTTGTGTTTGATTCTGGGCTTTTTAGTAATTCTGCTACATTCAAGCAGAGCAGACTACCTCTCAGAGACAGTTTACCAATTTTTGGTTTTGCCTTTGCTTTTTCACTCCGAGATTCCCT
>VWYE01007897.1:0-13623 GCA_013398995.1 Alaudala cheleensis
AAAATTAAAAAAAAAAACCCGCACAGCGTTCCCAGGGCGAGTTCCAGCTTCCCAAAATTATTTCTACCGCCCGTGTTCCCCCGGCAAGGTCGCGCCTGGGCCGCGCACAACCCACCGGGAGTCGCAATGTGCCAGGAAAAGTCATGGAAAAATTCCCAGCCCGGCCCCGAGCGCGGCTCCATCCCCGGGCAGGGCCGAGCCCTGCGGAGCTCCCGGAGCCTCCCGGGGCAGCACCGGCGGCCGCTCCGCGCTTCCCGGCGAGGCGGGGCGGAAAAAACGCCCCCCGAAATCCCCCCCCCAAAANCCGAAAACCCCCCCCCAAAAAAAAAAACCCGAAATGTGAAAATGTGGGAGCAGCGAGCCGGGGGAGGAGGAGGAGGAGGAGGAGGGCGCCGGGATGGGCTGAGGGAGTGACGTGGGAGCCAGACGGGATTTCCTGGAGCGAGCGCGGCCTCTGCTCCTGCCCGGCCCCGGCCCCGGGGGCAAATCGGGGAAAAACGGGGAAATCAGAGCCCCGGGGAGGAGCGGGATGCGGGAGGAGCCGGGGCCGGGGGGAATCGGGGAAATCAGAGCCCCCAGGACGGGCGGGATGCGGGAGGAGCCGGGGCCGGGGAAGGTGCGGCCGCCGCTCTCCCCCAGCCGCCCCTCCCGCATTCCCGGCCCCGGTTCCACTCCCGGCACAGCCGGGCACGGCAGCTCCCGGGGTCTGTCCCCACGAATGCCCCCAAAAGCCGACCCCGGTGTCCCCGCACTGGGAAAGCCCCTCAGAGCCGGGAATCCCAAATTCGGGAAGGGCGGCGGAGCCTCCCGGCGGTGACCTTGCAGCAGGCAGAGGATCCCTGGGATCCCTCGCCACTCCCGAGGCCGGGAATCGCCTCCCTGGGAACCCCAGCGCAGGGTGGGGACGCTCGTGTCCCTCTGGCACCTCCAAGGTCGCCGCTGCCAACCCCGGGCGGGATTTTCCCCCTGGAAATCCCCGGGACACCCGCAGGGGAAAAGCGGGAACGCGTTCCCAGGGCCGGCCCCGGCACCTGCAGCACCTGCAGCACCTGCAGCACCTGCAGCACCTGCAGCACCTGCAGCACCTGCAGCTCTGCCTCTGCGGCGCTCCCCGCACCCGATCCCACAGCCCCATCCCGATCCCACAGCCCCATCCCAATCCCACAGCCCCATCCCATTCCCACAGCCCCATCCCGATCCCGATCCCTGCTGCAGCACAGGCCAGTGGCTCCCGCTGCTCCCCGGGCACATCCCGGGCACATCCCCAACCAACCCGGGTACATCCCGGTGCTTCCCCCGGGCACATCCTGGGCACATTCCCCTGTTCCCAGTGCCAGGCAGGGCTTGGGGACAGCAGAGCCACACCGGGAGCACCTGAGGGCACGGAGCAGCACCGACCATTCCCTCCCTGAGCTCCTTCCCAAGGCTGGGAACCACCACTGACCCCTCCAGTTCCTTGGCACTGGAAGGTCCTGAGGTTGGGAATCACCACTGACAGCCCCCTTCCACAGCCCTGGCAGGACCCAAGGCCATGGAACCACCACTGAAACCTTCATTCCACAATCCTGGCAGGACCCAAGGCCATGGAACCACCACTGAAACCTTCATTCCACAATCCTGGCAGGACCCAAGGCCATGGAACCATCACTGACATCCCTATTCCCTGACTCTGGAATGATCCAAGGCCATGGAATCACCGCTGAAACCCTCATTCCATAATCCTGGAAGGACCCAAGGCCACGGCTCAGCCCCCAAGGCCCCACAGAACCAGGGATGTGCCCTGCCAAAGGCAGCCCTGCCAAAGGCACAGCAGCAGCTCCCCTGGAATCACATCCCAGCCTTCCCAAAGGGAAAAACCAAAGAACACCAAACCCCCTCCCTGTCCAGCTCTGCCCGGGCTCCTGGGGAGGAAAACTGAGCAAGGGATCAGATCCTGGGGAGGAGAACTGACTGAGGGATCAGACCCTGGGAGGAGAACTGAGTGAGGGATCAGACCCTGGGAGGAGAACTGAGTGAGGGATCAGACCCTGGGCAGGAGAACTGACTGAGGGAGAGGCTCCTGGGCAGGAGAACTGACTGGGGGAGAGGCTCCTGGGCAGGAGAATTGAGCAAGGCCCAGGCTCTGGGGAGGAGAGCTGAGCGAGGGCAGGCTCCTGGCCAGGCTCCAGCCCAGCAACCCAACCACCTGCTCCACACCTGGGCCGGGGCTCTTTCCCAACACTGCTGTTTATTCCCGGTTGGATTGACGCTTTCCCAATCCCCGGAGTCACGCGGGGCCCCCCCAGCTCCTCGCCCCTCCTTTCCCCGCTCCTCCGGAGCCAGGAGGGAGCAGACAAAAAGGGAAAACCAGCCCGGAATGACCCCCGGGGCGCTGAAACCGAGCCGCGATTGCGACATCCAACAACAACACCCACAACACCCAAACTTCTGCTCGCCGAGACACCAAAAACCCCCCCTTAAACCACCCAAACCCCCCCCCAAAAAAAAACCAACCCCGGTTCCTACCTCCTTGGTGAGATCCGCATTGACGGGCGCCGCCACAGCCCCCAGGTCCTCCAGCTCCTCCCCGAAGCCCTGCTCGGCCGCGCTGTCCCTGACGCCGCCGTCGCCGCCGCCTCCCTCCTGCAGGGCCCCGCCGGCGCCGGGCTGACCCCCGGACACGGAGCCCTCGGGATCCCGGTGCACCAGCCAAGCGCTGAGCTCCGTGCTGGGCACCTGCAGCCGGCCCAGGGCGCGCACCTGGCTGAGCAGGCGGCGGGAGCCGAAGAAGGAGTCGAGCTCCACGCTCTTGGGGTGGATGCCATAACCGCCCAAGGTGCTGCGCAGGTGGTGGAACTGGGTCTGCGTGTAGGCCGAGCTGGGGCCCAGGATGATCTCCCGCAGCGGCGGCAGCTGCGAGCTCAGGTACGTGTCCACGTCCACGCGCACGCCCACGAGGCTCAGCAGGATGGTGAACTGGATCAGGCCCTCGGTGAAGTATTTCTTCAGAGAGAGCATTTCTGGTGTGGGGAGAGAGGGGGGGAAAAAAAACAGCGAGGGTTGATCTCTGGAATCGGCAGCTTCAAAGCCTCCCAACCTGTTGTGTGGGTTTGGGCTTTGCTCTGCCCCCAGTTCCCGGCAGGATCGGTTTGTGCCGCTCAGGGCAGAGCCACAAAGCAGCAGGAAAGTTTAAAGAGGTTTTTTAGTCCGGCGAGGCTCGGTTTTCCTCAGGAAATTGGCGCGTGGGGAACTGGAGAAAATCAAAGTTGAGAGCCGGGAGCTCTCCCCAGCAGCTCCACCCTCGCCCTCCCTTTTGTTTTTATCCCGCAGACCACGCGGAGGGGCGGAATTCCATGTGACTTACTGTCCCAAAACTCCACATGCAGCGACTTCCTCTGTCCCCCCGCAGCTCCCCACGCTCCGGGACGGGCCCCGCTCCTTCCCACGGCTCCTCCTGCCCTCCTCCGGCTCCTCTTCCTCTCCCTTCTCTGCTCCCGACGCTTTTTGAAGGAGCCTTTTATGAGTCAAAGGTCCCGAACATGGGAAGGTCCAAAGACTCCTCCGCTCCCGGCTGCGATTTCATCAGCAGCTGAAATGTAACCAGAGAGCAAACACGGTAACACCGGGGCACCACCCAGCCGGCACAGCGCCTGCCTTCCCCCCCGCCACAAAATCCGAGGGGATTTCGCTGGAACCGCCGATTTTCCTGCCTGGGCCGAGTTACCTTCGGCGACAGCACCGTCCACGCTTTCCCTGCCCGAGCTATTCTTAGGCCGGTGCGTCAACTTCCCGCTGGCAGCAGGAACCCGGGCTCGCTTTCCTCGCTTTCCCGGCCGGGCCAGGGGTTTTCCATCAAACCGGGGCCCGCCCCGCTCCGCTCCGCTCCCACCTTCCCCGGGCGCGCCGGGCGGGGCGGCTCCCGCCGTGCGGGGAGAAGCGCCGGGGCCCTGAGCCGGGGGGACCCCGAGGAGCTCCGGGGGTCCCGGGATTTTGGGGNGCCAATCAGCGCCCGCCGAGGGGAGGCGGGAGCGCGGCGCGGGCCAATGGGGAAAGGGCAGCGGAGAGTCGTTCCCGCCTCCCCGGCGCCGCTTTGAATGGCAGGCAAACTGACCAATGGGCGTGCGAGGAGGCGCGGGCGGCCNGTCCCGATGGCGCCACGTGCGCGCCCCTTTCCCTTTAAGGCCCCACGTGACCTCGGGCCCCCCCTCACACGCCCCGCGCGGTCACGTGACCCCGCCCCACCCNGCTCGGCGCGGCTCAGCCAATGGGAAATGAGAAGCGGGGATGCGCTGCTCGCTCCCCTGTGAAATTGATTGACAGCACAGTTACCCAATGGCCACGAAACCTTCACTGAGCGACAGCGACGCGAACCAATGGGACGACGCGCAGGATTCGCGCGCTTGAGTGGCAGCGGCGCCCACCAATCGCTGCAGGGAGGCGGCCCCGCCCCGCGGCTCCGCAGCGGTTGCCACGGTAACGGCCCCCCGGGCCCTCAGCGGGGCGAGGCCGCCATGGCGGGGCCGGGGCCGCTCCCCGGGGGCTCCTCAGCCTTGTTCCCCTCCGGAGCCCCGCGGGGCCCCGCCAGGGCCGCCACAGCCCTCGGGGCCGTGATGTGGTGAACGCCGCCCGTCCCCGCGGGGCCCCGGGGGACACCCGGAGGGAGATTCGGGGCCGCCGCCCACCCTGGGGGCAGATCTGCGGTGCTGCCACCGCCGTGGCCCCCGAGGGGACACGGGGACAGCCCCGGCCTCGGCCAGGAGCGGTGTCCGGTGGTTTTTGGGGTGCTCAGAAGGTGAGGGACCGGCTGTGGCCCTTCCCGAGCCCCTCATGTGCCCCAGGATCTGCCCCAGGATCTGCCCCGGGCCGGGATCTCCCGCTGGATCTGGAGGAAAAATCCCTGTCCAGCTCCGCCGGCATCAGGCCTCGTCCTTCGCTTTCCCTTCCAGGGTCACCAACCCCTGATCCACCCATTAACCCCGTAACCTGATTAAACAACCACGGAGCAGGGTTCAAACCCCTCGCAGGTCGTTCACCCGTCCCCGCATGGATCCCTGTGGGATTCCTGCCCCTTCTCCCCTCCCCTCATGGATCTCATTCCTGTGGGATTCCTGCCCATCCCAAACCCCTGCCAGCCCCACCCGGCTCCTGCCGTTCCTCCGCTGCCCATCCCAGACGCCTCTGCCCTGCCCCAGAAACCTGCCGGCACAAACAGGATGCCACAGACGATGCTTCATCCAGGGAAATTAAAAACAAAACATGGAAACATCGGCGTGGGAGCCGACAGCTCGTGGCAGGGGGAGGTCGGTCAGGTTTTGCCAGGGTTTTCCAGGCTCTTTGTGACCCCCAAAAACCTGGAGAGATCCAGGGAGGCAGGGATGAGTCCAGGGAGACAAGGGAAGGTGTTTGGGAGGTTGGAAGTGCCCGGATCCTGGAGATTTTGGGTCATGCCCTCCCCAAGGCCTCCCTGGTTAGATTTTGGGGGTGATGCCCACCCTAAGCTCCCCCTAGGTTAGATTTTGGGGGTCTTTTCCACCCTAAACCCTCCCTGGGTTGGATGGTTGGATTTTGGGGATGTTTTCCACCCTAAACCCTCCCTGGGTTGGATTTTGGGGGATGATTTTCACCCTAAACCCTCCCTGGGTTGGATTTTGGGGGTCTTTTCCATCCTAATCCCCCCTGGGTTGGATTTTGGGGATGTTTTCCCCCCTAAACCCCCCTGGGTTGGATTTTGGGGGATGTTTTCCACCCTAAACCCTCCCTGGGTTGGATTTTGGGGGTGATTTCCACCCTAAACCCCCCTGGGTTGGATTTGGGGGGTGTTTTCCACCCTAAACCCCCCTGGGTTGGATTTTGGGGGTGATTTTCACCCTAAACCCCCCTGGGTTGGATTTGGGGGATGTTTTCCACCCTGAAGCTCCCTCCCCCAGGGAAAGGGGGTGTCTGGCAGTTCCCCCAGTCCCTCCCGTGCCTCCGCAGGGCCCTGGGCAGTTTCCAGCCGGGAACCCGAGCCGGGCTGTCCCTGCCGGGTTATTTTTAGTGTCCCCCAGGGCTATTTGGGGACAGCTGGCCCTGTCCCCGTGCCCACCTCGTGCCGCTCAGGGGGGCACGGAGCCCCTTCCCCTTTTTGCCCCCCAGGAAAACGCTCCAGCCCCAAAGATTCACGTTAACAAGGCGAGATTTGGGTGAATAACCGGAAAATTCGAGACTGGGAGAGGTCAGGGAATGGGAGCAGGGATTGGGATAAATCCAGGAGCCCCTTCCTCACTTTTATCCTCCCCAGGAATAAATCGCTCCATAAATAAAAGCAAATTAGGGAAGATTTGTGTCAATCACCGCTCCCCCCGCAAGGCCGCGATTCCTTCCCGACGCCCCTTGCGCCACCGGCCGTTATTTGCATAACCCCGCCCCCTTAATAAGCAGCCTTATAAGGCGCATGTGACCACGCCCATTCCGCAATAGCCCCGCCCCTCGTGCCCCGCCCCGCCTCGTGCATTCGCGGTGTTGCAGCGCCACCTGGCGGCGGCTCTCGTCCGGATCCGCCGAACCGGGAACCCAGAACCGGGACCCCCGAACCGGGATCCGCCCCCGAACCGGGATCCGCTCCCCGAACCGGGACCCCGAACCGGGACCCTCCCTCTGAAACCCCTGCCCTGGCTGTCCCCCCCTCCATGGGTGACCAGGACATCCCCGCGCTGCCCGGGGCAGGGTTACCCACCCTGGGCACCCCCAAACCCCATCCCCGGGAGGGCTCCGTGTCCCCTCTGTCCCCTCCTCTGTCCCCCCCGCGTCCCTCGGCAGCCCCGGGGCTGCAGAGAACAAAGAGGAGGAGGAGGAGGAGGAGGAGGAGGAGGGCGGCGGTGACAGCTGGTGCCCCGCGGGTGACACGGGGACAAAGGCACCGCTGCGGGGACAAAGGGCAGGGCCGGGGGACCGCGGCCCCACAGCGGCCCCGGAGCGGCCCCGGAGCAGCGCGGGGGGCTCGGGGCTGCCCGAGGGGGTCACGGAACGGGCCGGCAGCGCCTCGGGGTGCCCGATGTGGGGTTTAGGGGTAGAACTTCCCCCAAAATAACCCCCGACAATTTTCCCCTCTCCAGAACCTCCGACCGTTCCCTGATCTCTGCTCCCTTCCCCTCCAAGGAGACCCCGACACCGGGGACCCCTCTGGAACTGGGGACCCCAAAACACCCGGGCACCCCCAGCCCTGGTCCTGGGTGACACAGGGGGGTCAGAAACCCCTTTATCCCCTCAGATTCCTCTTTACCCCCTCAGAACTCCATTTACCCCCTCAGAACTCCATTTATCACTTTCTCTCACCTCCTTTCCCCCCTCAGACCCCCAATTACCCCCTCAANGAGGGTGCCCAGGGTTGGGTTCATCCCCCCCTTAGGGAGCACCTCCCTCGTTTGGTTCGGGATCGTCCCGGTTCGGGATTGTCCCGGTTCGGGATTGTCCCGGTTCGGGACCGTCCCGCCCGTGCTCCATCCCGCTCTCCTCCCGCAGGCCAAGTACAAGGAGCGGGGCACGGTCCTGGCCGAGGATCAGCTGGCGCAGGTGGGAACTGCCCTGGGGTGGGGCTGGGCTCGGGGTCCCCTTCCTGTCCCTGTCCCCATCCCCATCCCTGTCCCTGTCCCATCCCTGTCTCCATTCCTGTCCGTATCCCCGTTCCTTTTCCATCCCTGGCCCCCCCCAGTCCATTCCATTCCCAATTCCCATTCCCAATTCCAATTCCCCATTCAATTCCCCATTCCCATTCCCAGATGTCCAAGTTCAGGACTCACCTGTAGCCCTTTGCCATTCCCCATGCCCATTCCCAATCCCCGTTCCCAATTCCCATTCCCAATTCCAATTCCCCATTCCCATTCCCAGATGTCCAAGCAGCTGGACACGTTCAGGACCCATCTCCAGGCCTTTGCCAGCAAACACAAGCAGCAGATCCGGCGCAGCCCCGAGTTCCGCCTGCAGTTCCAGGACATGTGTGCGACCATCGGGGTGGATCCCCTGGCCTGTGAGGGCTCCTCCTGCTCCTCCTGCTGCTCCCGGGAATCCCTGCAGGGACCTGGGGCTGCCCTGGGAACGGCTGGGAGGGGAGAGAGCCTGGGGTGGGGAGAGCCTGGAATGGGATGGGAATGGAGAGAGATCTCGGGATGGGGATTCTCTGGGGGGTTTGGGAAGGGCTGGAAGGTTTGGGAAGGTTTGGGATGGGGAGGAAGCCCAGGCTGGGTGTTCTCTGCGGGGTTTTGGGTGTGGGATTTGCTCCAGGAGGGGATTTCCCGCAGATCCCAGCCCGGATCCCTCTCCTTTCCCAGCTGGAAAAGGGTTCTGGGCTGAGATGTTGGGAGTTGGAGATTTCTACTACGAGCTGGGGGTGCAGATCATCGAGGTGTGCCTGGCACTGAAGCACCGCAACGGAGGTGGGGAGGCCCAGGATCCATCCAGGGAATCCCCCAGCCCCTGATCCTGGGGATCCTCCATCCCCTGATCCTGGGGATCCATCAGCACTGATCCCAGGGATCCCCCATCCCCTGATCCTGGGAATCCCCCAGCCCCTGATCCCAGGGAATCCCCCAGCCCCTGATCCCAGGGATCCCCCATTCCCTGATCCTGGGAATCCCTCTGCACTGATCCCAGGGATTCCTCCATCCCCTGATCCCAGGGATCCCCCATCCCCTGATCCCAGGGATCCATCATCCCCTAATCCCTGGGATCCATCAGCACTGATCCCAGGGATCCATCAGCCCTGATCCCAGGGATCCCCCATTCCCTGACCCCTGCTCGTTCCAGGGCTGATCACGCTGCAGGAGCTGCAGCAGCAGGTGCTGAAGGGAAGAGGGAAATTCGCCCAGGATGTCAGTCAGTGAGTGCTGGGGATCCTGGGAATGCTGGGGATTGGGAATGCTGGGGATTGGGAATGGGGCAGGAAAAGGGGCGTGGGTTGGGACACTCCAGGGCTGCAGCCACCACTGCTGGATCTGCAATTCCTGCTGCTCCTGCTTTCTCTGGGATCCTCAGGGGTTGGTGCCTGCAGCTGCAGACAATTTTCCCCCTAAAAATTCAGTCCCAGGAACGATTTTTTCCCCTAAAAATCCAATCCACAAATCATTTTCTCCCTAAAAATCCAGCCCAGGAATGATTTCTTCCCTAAAACTCCAGCCCATGGAGGATTTTTCCCACTGGAGCTGTGAGGAAGGGATGGATAAATTTCCCAGATTTTTAGGACAAACCTTTTTTTGGGAGGTGCTGAACCTTCAGTGCCAAGAATCCCAAACCCCTTTAGAAAAACAATTCCCAGTTTCAATCCAGGGGCTTTTCCCAGCTGGAATTGCAGCTGGGGGTGCCTCTGCTGCTCCCCAGGGATGATTTGCTCCGGGCCATCAAGAAGCTGAAGGTTTTGGGGAGTGGATTTGGGATCATCCCAGTGGGGGGAACCTTCCTGGTGCAGTCGGTGCCGGCGGAGCTCAACATGGATCACACGGTGGTGCTGCAGCTGGCTGAGGTGGGAAAGGGTGGGAATGGGGTGGGAATGGGATGGGAAAGGGTGGGAAAGGGTGGGAATGGGGTGGGAAAGGGCTGGGAATGGGGAATTGGGGATGGGAATTGGGATGGGAAATGTGGGTGGGGGTGGGAAATGGGAGAATGGGGATGGGAAACTGGGAATGGGNGGTGAAGCTGCTGAAGCGTGGGTTTAACTCTGGATGAAAAACATCCAGAAAAAATCTTCTTTTTCCCATAAAACCCTGGGATTGGGGTGAGGGGGAGCTGTGCCTGCTGTGCTGGGTCCTGGCCTCGATTCCAGACGGGATTTTCCCGGGTTGTTTTCCCAGAAAAAGGGATTTGTGACAGTGAGTGAGATCCAGGCCAGCCTCAGGTGGGAGACGGAGCGAGCGAGGCAGGTGCTGGTAGGTGGGGATGGGAATTGGGGTGGGAAATGGGGAATGGGGGTGGGAAATGGGGATGGGAATGTGAGAGAGGGGAGGGAAAAATGGGAAATGTGGATGGGAAGATGGGGATGGGGATGGGAATGGCTCCTCAGCCCATCCCAGCCCATTCCCAGTGTTCCCCATTCCAGGATCACCTGCTGAGGGAGGGCATGGCCTGGTTGGACGCCCAGGCCCCGGCAGAGCCCCAGTTCTGGCTGCCAGCGCTTTTCTGGGAGCTGCACGGGCAGGAGAACCCGGCCTGAGGGGCTGGGGGTGCCCTGGGATCCTCGGGAATCCCCCCTGGGATCTCTGGGAATGCCCTGAGGGGCTGGGAATGCCCCTGAGATCCTTGGGAATTCCCCCTGGGATCCCCCCGTGTCCCCCCTGTCCCCACAGCCCCAGCTCTGGGATTCCAGCGGAATTGGCAATAAAGGTTTTGTAAGAAGTTCCTGAGCTTGGGAAGTTCCAAGTGGGAAATGGGATTTTTGGCCCCCAGCAGTGGGGAAAGCTGGGAAAGCTCTGCTGTGGTGTTATCCCAGAATTCCCAGTAAGGAAAACCACGGGCTCTGTTCTGCCAAAACAAAACTTTATTGCACAAAGGGAAAAAAAAANGATCCTTGGGAATTCCCCCTGGGATCCTCAGGAATCCCAGCAGGAACCCTCGGGAATGTCCCTGGGATCCTCAGGGAATTGCCCTTGGAACCCTCTGGAATCCCAGCTGGAATCCTCAGAAATCCCTCCCAGAATCCTTGGGAATCCTGGCTGGAATCCTCGGGAACCTCCCCTAGAATCCCTCCTGCAGTCCTCAGGAATCCCAGCTGGAATTGCTCCTGGAATCCCCCCAGGAATCCCCCCTGGGATCCCCCCGTGTCCCCCCTGTCCCCACAGCCCCAGCTCTGGGATTCCAGCAGAATTGGCAATAAAGGTTTTGTAAGAAGTTCCTGAGCTTGGGAAGTTCCAAGTGGGAAATGGGATTTTTGGCCCCCAGCAGTGGGGAAAGCTGGGAAAGCTCTGCTGTGGTGTTATCCCAGAATTCCCAGTAAGGAAAACCACGGGCTCTGTTCTGCCAAAACAAAACTTTATTGCACAAAGGGAAAAAAAAAGAAAAAAAGAAAAAAAAAAACCCAAAAAAACCCTCCCAAAACCAAACCAAAAAAACCCAAAAATGGGAATTTTTCTGTACAACAGAAACCAGGCAGAGACCTCCGAGTGCCCCGGGAGCCTTTCAGTGTCCCCAGCCCCGCCCGGGGCTGGAACTCGGCTGTGCCAAAACGCCCGAGGATTGTCACGGGGGGCTGGGGACATCCCGGGGAACCGGGAATTCCCTCCTGGGGACCGGGAATTCCCTCCCTGGGACCGGGAATTCCCTCCTGGGAACCGGGAATTCCCTCCCTGGNTTCCCTCCCTGGGACCGGGAAGGGCCGGGAAGGGGCGGGAGAAGGGAAATCCCAGCCCCGGGGAGGCTGGAAAAGCTCCGCGGCCCCGCCCCGAGGGGACAGGAGGTGACAAAAGGTGACAAAAGGTGACGGTGGCACCTCGGGATCCCCTCAGGGGTTAAATCCAAACCAGCCCCAGGGGGTTGGATCGAGGAGGGGGAAAATTCCCGAGGTTTTTTTGGGGGAAAACCCCACAATTCCCAACGGAAATTCCCGATTTTTCACCTGCTGAGGGCGATCCCAGGGGGGTTTGGGATTTCCCAGTTCCAGGGGGGTTTGGCTCCTCCTGGATGAGGATCCCGGGAAGTTTTGGGATCCCGGGAAGTTCTGGGATCCTGGGAATCTCTCCCAGCACCAGCAGGGATCCAAACTGGTGCCAAACTGGTGGGGAGGGGAAGTGGGAGAGGGCAGGAAGTGCCCGAGCTCAGCTTTGTGTCCATGGAAACCCTCGGGGTGGGGAAAAGGAAAATTCGAAGCTTTGATGGCCCAAACTCGGCCCCAATGGATCCTCCCCGGGCCGGGAACCCTGGAAAAGGTGGGAAATGTGGGAAATGTGGAATTTTCACGGCCAGCCCGGGGCTGGGTGTGGTGGCACTGCCACTGTCACCTGCCCGTGTCACCCACAGCACAAATCCCGCCGGGAACAGCCCCGGGGCTCCCGGAATTTGGGGATTTCCGGAGGTTTTTCCCCAGGGATTTGTCCCAGATCCCGCCCGGGGCAGCGGGGAGGGGACACCGCAGGTGACACCGGGTGGGACACGGAGAACCCAAAGCAGCTCCGGAGCGGGAGGAAAACCCTCCCAAAACCCCGCGGAATTCCAAACCGAGGGATCCAGAAATAAACAGCGACTGATCCCGGAGTGCTCCTCCCAAATCCAGGGATTCCTGCAGCTCCAGGAGCCTCCCAAGTGCCCCGGAGGGAGAATTCCTTTAATCTTTGGTCTGCCCGGGACAAAAAACGGCCTCAGGGAGGTCCCAGAGCCCCCCCGGGATGATCCCGGCTCTGCCTCAGCTCCAGGGAAAGGCTCCAGGGCTCCCTCCCTGCCCAGCAGCAGGAAAAGCTCTCGAGGATCTGCAGAGTCTGGAGCTCCTTCTTTAATCGAATGGAGAGGGGGGAAAACAAAATGAAACAAAACAAAAAAAGGGAAAAAAAAAACAAAACAAAACAAAAAAAAAACAAACAAAAAAAGGGGGGAAATAAACAACAAAAAAAAAAAAACTGAAAAAAAAAACCTGGAAAAACAAACAAAGAAACTCTGGGGGAAAAAAAAAACAAAAAACAAAAAAACAAAAAAAACTGGAAAAAACAATTAAACAAAATAATCCCAACCAGTGCAGGTGTCCTCCAAAAAATAAAACACAAGCCCAGAGAAAACCTGAAGCCACGTGCCAGGAAGTACCTCGGTCCCAGAGGAGCCTCTCCCCGAGCTCGGCTCTGTCCCTCTGTGTTTGCTTTTTTGGGAATTCTCATGGAATCCTCCCGGCGTTTTTTGGGAATTCTCATGGAATCCTCCCGGCGTTTTTTGGGAATTCTCAGGGAATCCTCCCGGNTTTTTTGGGAATTCGCAGGGAATCCTCCCGGCGTTTTTTTGGGAATTCTCATGGAATCCTCCCGGCGTTTTTTTTGGGAATTCTCATGGAATCCTCCCGGCGGCGCTGCAGTCCCGGTACCGGAGGGAAGAACGGGAGGGTCCCCGCGGCTCTCCCCGCCCCGGGCTGGGCTGTGCTGCGGTCCCGGTGCCGGTGCCGGTGTCGGAGGGAGGAACGGGAGGAACGGGAACATCCCCGCGGCTCTCCCGGAGCTGATCCCGGAGGGAGGAACGGGAACATCCCCGCGGCTCTCCCGGAGCTGATCCCGGAGGAACGGGAACATCCCCGCGGCTCTCCCGGTGCTGCGGTCCCGGAGCCGATCCCGGAGGGAGGAACGGGAGGGTCCCCGCGGCTCTCCCCGCCCCGCCGCGCTCCCGGTGCCGGTGCCGGTGCCGGTTCCGAGCCCGCGGCGCTGCCTCAGGCCTTGGGGCAGCCCTGAGAGTCCGGCTCGGGCTCCGAGGAGCTGCTGTCCGAGTCCAGGTCGGCGCTGTCCTGCGGCTGCGGCCGCTCCTGCAGCCGCGCCCGGATCCCCTGGAGCCGCCCCAGCAGCGCCTGGTAATCGAAATGTCCGCGCTTCTCCCCGAACGGGTCCTGGGGGACAGGGGACAGTGAGGGGACAGTGAGGGGACAGTGAGGGGACAGCGAGGGGACAATGAGGGGACAGGGAGGGGACAGCAGGGGAACAGGGAGGGGACAGCGCG
>VWYE01007898.1:0-156187 GCA_013398995.1 Alaudala cheleensis
CTGGGTTTAGCAGACAGCAAAAGCAGAATTTAGATGCTTTTGATGTTCCTCATGGGCACTGCAAACCAGCACACCACGGAGCAGAGTGGATGAGCCCAGGGGATTGCCCACTGTGTGCCATGGAAAACAATCCAGGGATCCCTCCCCAGAGCCCAGTGCTCACCATGGACTCCCATAAAGTACAATAAAACAGCACCACTAGACCATTTCTAGTGGTAATTAGGTAATTTAATACCAGTTAATTATATCAATTTCTTCTGTTGGAGCTTGGGAAGAGCCACTGGGAGCTTTTATTTCCACATCTCCCAGCAGCTCTATGATTTCTGCAGCACCCAGTGTCATAACACCACAGTTACTGATTTATCCCAGACATTGCTCCAGCACTTGGAACTGAAGCCACAATCCCAGCACTTGAGGCAACCCCCTCACAATTGTACTTAAAGTGGATGTGGCACTTGGGGACACGAGTCAGTGGTGACCTTGGAAGTGCTGGGATGAACATGATGATCTTAGAGGGCTTTTCCAACCTAAATGAATCTCTGAAAACAAAATGAAAACTGTGTTTGAAGGAGTCACCAAGGTCATTCTCATTCTTGGGAAAAAAAAAACCAACAAAAACCCACATTAATTAAATGCTGATGCTCATCAGATATACAGCACCCTCTCAGAAATTTTCTAAAGATAATCACAGTTTCTTAACAAGGAAAGTAGGAAAAGAAAGCCAAGAGCTCCCAGGCACACCAGAGAAGAGCAACATCAGGGGCAGCTCTGAGCATTGCCCACGTGGAGCTACAGAGAATTTTGGGGCTGTTTTTGGCCTACCAATGATGATGTTGTTCCTCTTGCCCCTCTCCTTCACTGCCTCACTCTGCAGCACACTCTGGATCTGATGAGCTGCCAGGTCGAACAGATCCAGGTAATCCTCCACCGGGTAGCGGTCGTGAAATCCATCCCTCAGCCTGATGATTCCTGGAGAGAAAAAAGGGCAAAGAAGAGAGGATTAAAATCAGCAATTACAGCAACAACAGGGCAAGACCAACCACAGGTGCAAACCAGGGTGGTTTCACTGGCCCTGAGCCAGACAACACCAGCACAGGATCAGACCAAGTGCAAGCCTCAGATAAAAGTGCCAGTGATGAAGTGGCTGAGATCTGAGATACTGAATGATTACACCATAAATTCACAGTGATAGGAAATATTTTAAGTGCTCTGTTTTGTAGTCCCTGCATGAATGAGCTGGGATTTATCTTCTTCTAAATTTAGCTTCTGGAAGGAATATGGAAGATAAGATCCCACTTTGCACCCATGTAAATTGCTGTAATATTGGACTCCCACTAGATTTACTGTTTTGAGATTGAGCACAGCCTCTGATGCCAAGTATGCAAATCAACACACACTGGGAAATCATTCATGGCTTTTTTCCTTTCACAGGTATGCAAATAAAGCTCCATGGTAGTATCTTATTCTTCTCCCCTCCTTCCCAACACTGCAGGGTGAATTCACTATCACCTTCCCCCTGTGTTTCTCAGCATCTTGAGCAGCATCCTGTGATTTTTGTACTCCTTTTCCCACATCCAGTCTCACATCTCCATGTGCAGTACATGCTCCCCACACAGGACTTCCCAGCTCTCCCTTTCTTGTTCCCACAAGGCCAATAATTATCAATTATGTGAGAGGAAAGCTCAGCAAGGGAGTTCTTTTGTCCACTGCCTCTGATTTTCCCCTTTGGGAAAGAGGGATTTAATGAGGGTAGAAGGAAGTTCAACAGCATATTTTGACTTGTTTTGAGGGGGGAGGAAAGTGCAAGTGTGGTGCTACAGACAGCCTTGGTTTGCTGCCACCCCACTCCTGGGAACAGGAACAGTGGCCAGGAGCCAGGAGAGAGAGACAGACAAGCTGAGAGCAAGTCCTGGGGAGCATCCACCACCCCAGCAGAAGGGGAAAGGAGGGATTTGTGAAATGGGGGCTCCCCAGAGGGCTGGCTGACTTCAGCTGAAATTAGTCAGTCTCATAAAAATCCACTGAATCAGAGGATGCCACTGAACAAAGAGACTTTCTTGTCCAGCTGAAGTGTCAGAACCCAAACCAAGTCAACAGCCAGGAGCACAGGAGTCACAGCCACTCACTGGCTCAGTTTCACTTGTGAGTGTGTTTGTCATATTCTCTGTTTTTATTCTTTAATTCTTAAATAGTAACCATTAGGTAATGTACTTTTAAGGGAGAATTAAAGGACTGAGCCACCAGGAATAAACTTGATCTTTCATTCTCCATGGCAGACAGCTGAGATGATCACAAGGTCACCTCCACAGAACCCTCTCCCATGAGACCCAGAGCTCTGCAATGTTTCCTCATCCTCCAGCCTTACAAAACTACTTCAAAAATCCTGAATTATTCAAAGAATGTTCTCTTCAAGGATCAGCACTTTGTCCCCAGTGGCTGACCACAAGACTCTGCAAGTGGAGGGTTTGTGAATGCCAGCACAGAGACAGGAATTCACCCTTGTTCTCAAGTTAGATGCACTCCAGCCTGATTTTTAACATTCTTCTGCCTGTTTGGTAGGTCAGGTTCAGAGCTTTAGAGAGCCCAGTCTTGCTGAAGTGAGGTTGGGTGCATTGCCTCCTCCAAAATTCATTCCAAACACTGATGTTGAGGTTGGTGTAAGTGGAGGGAACTATTTGCTGTAAAACATTCTAGTTTAAGGCAGCAGTTGGGTTCAGCCTTTCCTGCCAGCACAACCATGAAACACAAAATTCTCCACAGATTTTGCTGACAGTCCCTTGTTTTCATCTCTTTATCTGAAAATGAGAAAAAGTTATGGCTGCCCCTGAACCCCTGGAAGTGCCCGAGGCCAGGCTGGACAGAGCTTGGAGCAGCCTGGGACAGTGGAAGGTGTCCCTGCCCATGGCAGGGGGTGGCCCTGGATGGGATTTAAGGTCCCTTTCAACCCAAACTATTCTGTAATTCCCATGTTTTGTCTTCAGTCAGCTGCTGACTGTGATGAACAAGTCCTTTCTCATGGGTCTTCATGGAGCACCACGATGCTTCTCTTCATTTGACTTGGTTTCACTCCTCAATTCACACTGGTGCCTCCAGTGTTTCTCACACAGGACTAAATTACCTCAAAAACAAAGCTATATTTTAAAGTCACATTGCTTTACATCTTAGTTTACAAAAAAGTATTTAGAAAATGTCCAAAGTATTTATTTTGGCAACTTTCTCATGGCCTTTGTGAAGGAAGAACATTGAAAATTTAAGAGCAAAATCATGAAATGCCATCTCTGTGGCTGAGAGCCCCTCACCAAGAAGCAAGGAACAAAACCCTGTCTGCAGGAGCTCAAAGGTTCTTCTGGGATCCAGAGCATGGGGAAACCACATGGAAATGACAAGACCACATGTAGGAGAAATAAAGAATTCGAGGTATGATTTCAAAATAAAGAACAGAAGCAGCACTGCTGGTGTCCCAATGCCTCAGAAAGTGTCCTTTCTTGCCTTTATCCACAGAAATTCATAATTTTCTTAGAAAAGCACCAAAAGAAAGCAGTGATCAAACTCCTCACCTACCCTCCAGTGCCAATTTTTTCCTGTTCCAAAGTCTGTGTCTGCCATAAAGCAACAGTAAATGAGAAACAGAAATTAAGATGTTGCTAAAATAAACAGTTTTCCTCTTGGAAACAGTAAAATCACTGAAAAGTCTTTGATACCAAAGTCATACAAAGTGAGGGCATGGCAGCTCTTAACAGCCAGGCCCAAGAAGGGGAAAATCCAGTGCCTGGGTGGAACACAGAAGGCACAACATTCATCCACACATAGAAGAGAGCAGTTAGGAAATCAAAATGAGTCTTCTGCAGCTCATCTAACCTTTAACTACACAACTGACCTTCCTCAGCATCCAGAGAGAGATAAGAAGGAGAAAAACACTTCAGACAGATGTAATTCTGTGCTCAGCCCCACTGCCCTGAGACACCCTTTGGAGGTGCAATCACGAGGGGTGGATGCCTTTTGCTCCAGTTGGCCACAACCCCAGCTATCCAAGTCTGCCTTCAGAGATGGAAATACTGATATCACCCAGGAAAAGTATCAAAAACATGTGCAGGGCCCTCAGTGTGAGGGAGATTCCTCATGCAGAGCATCTCCACTGATCAGTGCTGGCCAGAGCTGTGGCACTAATGAAGCTCCAGCCACGGTTGTACTTATTGAACCATAAGGACTGAAATTTTAAAGAGTGACCCATCATTTATTGATGTGAGAGAGGCTTTACAGAATTTTGCAATACAAAACTCTCTCTGCTGCTCTTCAACTCCCCCATGACAACCGAACAGTTTCTCTTCTTGCCTTTATAAATTCATAAGGTCAGGTTTTATGCTCTGTTTTTGCTTTTCCTTAGATTTTGCAAACCGCTGCAAATAAATTTTCTCAAGAGGCTTAACCCAAAATTCCAGTGAACAAAAGCAGGTTGAGCATCCACCACCTGGATTCCTCAAAACCACCAATTCCAGTGGTACCTTGGCAAACTAATAAACTTCATCCCAAATACTTAAAAAATTTTAGGAGAGGCTGTAGAAATGTCTGTGGGGCTCTGGGAGGGTGATGAGGGGTCCCTAAAGTCCAAGACTGCTCTTTGAACATGCAGTTCATTACAAGGGTCGTGGGTAACCAAGGGGGGCCTTACTCAAGCTGCCATCCAAAGCTAAAAGCAAGCCCCAGAAAGCATGGGTAACCAAGGGGGGCCTTACTCAAGCTGCCATCCAAAGCTAAAAGCAAGCCCCAGAAAGAGAGAGAGAGAAAGCAAGTAAGAAAGCTAAATTCTTGTTACATTATATCTTTTTCTGTGTTGAATATTCTGATTCCCAGTAGCCAACCAGCACAAGACACAAATCCTAGAATTTACATACAGCCTGTGAGAATTACTAGATTGCCATATTGTGTTGCATTTAAAACCCTAAAATCTGCTTCCAAAACTCTCTTTTTTCTTCCCTGCCACACCACCAGGGTCTCTCCGACCTTTGGACTTCCAGCATTGTTTTAGTTTCTTAGGGCATTGTTTAATCACAGGGATTCTCCTTTGTCCAGCCGTGCCATTGCCTGTTCTAGTTACTCAGTCACTGGCTTTGGCACCTTAGATATCAAAGCTGGCTTGTAGTAATGCAGTTTTAGACCAGGCAGATATTTTCCTTATAGGGAAGATATAGAAAGCCCTAGAAAGTTGTCTGCACTCCTGGCAGCCATTGGCTCTGTGCCAGGACAGAGGCATGGCTAGGTGTCTTTACCTGTCTTTCAGCTGTGTAGCCATTCCCTATTGGGCAGCTTGCCAAGGACACCTCCACAACCATTAGATACTTAATGGGCTGCACAAAGCCCCTCGTGGCTTTTTTGGGGTGCTTTACATGGTGCTATGGTCTCCTTGCATTTGTATATGGCTTATTTTTACGGCTTTATACTGTTTGTTATTATTTTCTCCTTTTATTAAACCCTTTTCTGTTACAAGGCACGCCTGGAGAAGTGGTCTCACTCTTATTAAGCCACTCTGTGATGTGCAGGCACCCTCAGAGAGACTTGACACATCCCCACATGGCTTAATCCACTCTGGCCACGTGCAAGAATGGATCACTGGCTCCCATTTCTACTCTGCTC
Source organism: Alaudala cheleensis (assembly GCA_013398995.1). NCBI lineage: Eukaryota > Metazoa > Chordata > Aves > Passeriformes > Alaudidae > Alaudala > Alaudala cheleensis. The sequence continues at coordinate 5,632 of VWYE01007898.1, forward strand.
ACAGGTTTCACATCCTCACAGCCTTTTTTTTTTTGCCCAGCATAACGATAAGCCTTGTCCTGCCTCTTCTTCCCCAGCTTGCATGGATGGCAGGAGGAGATTTCCACTCACCGAAGCGTTTCCTGGTCCACCAGTGGGGCTCCTTGATGGCGGAGAAGCGGACGTCGGGGTGCAGCCGCAGGCGGTCGTACAGGTCCGTGGTGCCACACTTGGGCTGCCCGATGATGTAGAAGTGGGGCAGGCAGCGCAGGCGGTAGTGCCTGCCCCCGTGGTGGTACAGGTGGTTCCAGAACACCTTCCTCAGGTAGTCGAAGATGATCCGGAAGCGCTTGGAGTAGAGCGCGTAGGAGTTGGTGGCGTAAGGGTCGGCGGTGGTGTTGCCGCGGTACTCCTCGTACCAGCAAGGGTTCTTGCTGCTGGGGAGGAATTTGTTGGGGATCACGGAGAACATCTGCAACGCCAAGAGCAACGATTTCAGTCAAGGCAGCAAGCAATGCAACAGTTGTGCTCTTCTGACTTAGCACGGTGAGGGAACACAAACGTTATCTGGGTATTTCTGCCTACGAAGTTCACCCCATTTATTGCCTCTGATGGCACCAGGACTAAACCCTGTGCAAGCCACTGGATTGGGAGACAAGTTGTCACCCTGAATTTTAAACCTTCTTAAAATTCTGATAATTTGCATAGTCATAGTGGAGTTTCTGATGGTTTTTTAGGTAAACAATGGGGTTGTTTGTGTAACAGGATTTCAATATTTACATTCTTTCTCACTAGGAGGAGAGAGCTTGACAAGCATTTCTGTTAGCCAGTGTAACTGGAGAGGTGGAGACTTTATTCTCCAATCACTGGCCGTGATTAATTTGTACATATAAATGGTTTCAGGAAAATAAACTCCTCTTCTCTTTCTGGCGTGTGAATATGTGTGTGTCATGCTGTTATTTGGTGTAGCACCGCGACAACAAGTATTTAGAAATCCTTTTATTTTAATGCCCCAATAATCCCCCCAACTCCTCTGCAACCCCAGGAACTGATTTTTAAAGTCAAACACCTAACACTCAAATCAAATCACCACCCAGTTTTTAACTCTGAAATACAAGGTTTGCAATGATTTTCAGGAAGGCACCCTGGCAAGCAGTCATTAGAAAGGCTCTTTTCGTATTTATCATTTCAGGTGACAGGTAAATCTAAGTCAGAATGATTTTGCATGAGAGAAGGTAAAAGTTCAGTGATGTTGTACAGCTATCAGAAGAACTGCCTGATTTTTTGCTTCAGGTGTCAAGACCGTTTACAGAACCCATCCATCCTGCCCGTGACTCAGAGGGATGTGACCTACAATAACAACTTCTCAGCTGCTGTGAATCAGGAGACTTGAGGTGCTGTAAATCACTGTATGAACATCCAGGCAGTTGCACTTTTTTATATCTAGGCAAAAGACTGATCCAAAAGCCTTGAAATAAGGATGTAAAAAGCAGTTCAAGACATGCCTCAATTCATACTTACATGTGGCTCTTGCTTCCTCAGCTCTTCTAAATCAGGGCGCTGCCTCGTTATAAACTCTATCTTTGAAGTAATGGTGTCAATAATTAATTTAATGCTTGGATAATCCCTTACATATGAAATATTCATTTTTGAAGGCTGGTAATAGTCTTTCATGTCACTAAGGCTTTCATTGTCCATTAAGCTGGGATTGCTAGCAAAAGCTCCGTAATGGAAGGGAGATGGGATCAGCAACAGGCCGTGCTTGGCTCCAGTCAGCATGTAGGATACCATCACCAGAGTCATGATGATCAACCCAAACATCAAACTGCAGAGCTTCCCCTTCCTCAGGCAGAAAAACCCATTCCAGCTCTCACAGTGATCAGTCCTCACTTCCAGAACCGCCAGCCACTTCATCTGCTTCCTGTCGGTGTACAGAGGGATTCTGCTCTCTCCTCTGCACACAGGACACTTCTGGTTGTTGTGGTCAGGTCCACGGCATCTGAAACACTGTCTGTGCAAGTCATTTGGTAATAAATGTATGCAGCAATTAATGCAATGCCTCATATTACTACTGTTAAACTCCTACATTAATGAGCCGAGCGCAGCCATAAAAACGTTTCTGAAGCGTGTGAGTCATCTTCTGAAGTGATTTCGTTCCTGGAGTGGTTCTACAACTGCTCAGCAATGCAAAAGGACAGGTTTCAAAGCAGAATAAAAAGTGACATGTGTCACAGAAAGAAAAAAAGAAGCCCCAACCACCACCAACACACAAAAATAGATGTACTCTGGATGTGGTTCCCAGGAATTTGGCTCAGTACGAGGAATGTGGCGAAGTGAGGATCAGCTACAAAACTGGCTCAAGTTTTTCCCATTGAACAGAACGAGGAGGAAGAGAAATTGTTACGTAGTGTGAAAATATGCAAAAAATAAAAATAACTCATTGTCCTCTGCTTGATGCTGGCATAGGCAAATGTGGGTAGAAATTTCCAGGTTCCCTTAAAACAAGCAGGTTCCAAAGCGCACTACTGCTGCTGGAAGCTTCATCTTGCCAGAGGTGGTTCCAAAGAGATGCATTGTCCAACCTAGAGAAAGAAATTTAGGTATTTATATACAGCCAGACATCATATCCACATCACCCACAGCAAAGCACAGCCCACCACGAGTCATTTCAGATTTCTGTTTGAAGGATGCCTGCCGTTTGCCAAGCCTGTTAATTACAGCACTCAGGATATTAAACCCAGGAAACATTTGGCTCCGGGTTTCACAGCGAGCTGCCCCTTGATTTTCCATCACCCATCTGCTCACATCAATGCCTGGTTGCTACCACAGGTAACAGTACACGACTCACTAACTCACCCAACAGATCTTAATCTGCTCTTGAAATATGGGAGCATTTCTGGACAGTATCCAGTGACACAGGTTTAAATAATTAGACTCTATCTGCTCCTGGGGACCTTAAATTAACAGTCCTGAAGTGGGGTAGGACCCTGTTTGAGGCAGAGATAAAGTAACAGTCTCCTTTCAAACATGGGAGATAAAAAGCCAAACAACAAAAAAAATCAAAAGCCACAAGTAAAACATTCAGCAAAGTGAAGGCATTAAAAAAACAGACACAAGGGAAAGGCTAATGACAGGATCTCAGGTTTCTGCACCAAATGATGGGTCCTCTTATTACTCACTAAATCAGAGAAGTATAATCATCACTATTATGAGTCCCACAATTTGACTATTTTGCCTTTAGTTCTATCAACACCTATTTTTAATGCTGAAGCAACACTGCTATAATTCTAGATAATAACTCCTGGTTCATTCCTACAAAAGAGTCCTGATCAAATGGGGCAGTCACTTCAGATCCCACATTTATCATCATCCTTCTGGCTGCATTTTTGTACGAGACAAAGTCCTTTTGTAAAAATTATCTGTATTCTGATGTTTCTCCCACTGAACACTGTCCCATATTGGAGGATTTCTGCAGTCAGAGCAAGCAGGCTGTGTCTCAGGGACTCAAGAATAATTAGATAAACATTGAACAAAAGTATTTGCAAAGTACTTTCCTTCCCCCCAAAAAAGTTCATTTCCTTAATGAGTTTATTCTCTGAGCCAGATGAGGCAGACACAAATCTCAGCATAATCATCACTGACTACATTTAAAATAAAGGGGAAGAAATCAGTGCAAGACTTCTCAAAGAGATCAATCTTAAAAACTTCTCCAAAGGAGCACAGCTGTGATGATTTTGACAGGAGTTTGAACAACTAGGGATATTAAAGCAGATTAATATGGGCCATTTTAAACCTGTAAATTTATGCTTCCTTATGCATAAAATATCCCCCCAGTAAATGTCCAAAAGAAAAAGAGGAACTATGGAAAGGAGCCAAGACTGAAAAGACCTTGATGGTTGCCCAACCACCACCAATGGTGGTGAGAAGGAGGACAAGAAAGGAAAGTCCTGACAAGAAGTGAGAAGTTTCCACTTCCCAAGTAAATATTTCAGGCAGAAACAACTGCCTGAAATCAAACATTTTCAAAGAGGAAGCAAAGGGGGCCAGAGACAGAGGCAGTGCCAGGGCAGATTCAGGCAACATCCAATCCACATCCAAGAGAGGAAGTCATGAAAACAGAGATGGCTCAAAAAAAACCAAAAAACAATACTGTAAGAAAGAGAGGATAGAGATTAGGGCCTTCATCACAAAAGATAAAAATGGAAGATTAAAAAGCCCCTCTCAAAAAAGAAGCACTAAGCTGGGGCTACAGGTTAAAGCAGTATCTAGAAGAGATCTGATGGGTAACCAAAACCCACCCTACAGCATCTCTTCAATCACATTTACCATGTCCTACACATTTGTTTTTATGTCATCCTTCTACCCTGAACTCCTCCTCTTTGACATCCACCTCAGAACCCTCCCAGACCTCTGCTCTCCACCTCCTTGTTGTTTATTTTCATAGTTCCTATGCACTGGCTATTTAAAAATAAAGAAAAAATCCAATTTATCTAATTTATTTTCCAGTCCTCTTCTAACAGAGATCTGCAACCTGCTCAGTGACACTGACTGAACATATTGATCTGAGATTGCCTTATGGGATCAATTCCAGGTTTGTGTATTTGACATCAATTCTCTAATGAAATCAGACCACAGGACCTTAGAAAAACCCCATAACCTTCTCTGTCCTATCCNTACATCAATTCTCAAATTTTTAGACTGAGCAACCAGAAATACATTAATGAAATCAGACCACACAGAAAAATCCCATAACCTTCTCTGTCCTATCCTGTGCCCATTGGTGTGTTAAAAAAAATGGGCTGGAATTTACTGAACCCTTCCCAGATGCAGACACTTCTCATGAAAATCTGCTACAAATATTACAAAGCCAAGGAAAAACCATGTTAACAACATCTTTTACAGGTGAAGAAAATGGTTTGTCAGGAACCTGATACAAGGGGGGGAAAACAAGAAATATGTTTAGGCTACAGTAAAACTGAGATATTAATCACACCAGTCATGAAGGGAAAATTGAAGTTCCACCAGCAACCATAACTCTGCCAGCTCATGCACAAGCACTGCATCAGGCTGCTTAATTAGATGATCAGTTTGATGACCTACCACAGGACAATGGCAGATCACTCAGCAAACAGAACAGAGACATTGAACTCATTTTTTCTTTAATAACTGCTAGTTGCCAACACTCCATTTTACATGATTTTTCACTGTCATGTTCATGAAATTTAAAAAAAAAAAAGGAATTGCAAAAAGTACATAAAAGGATGTAATTCCTGAGTGCCACTTCCTTCTCTTTCCCAAGAAGTTCTGGATCCAAGTTCATCCCCTAAGATTTCACCATGGCACGAAGGATGCTCACCAGAAGGGCAGGATCTTCCCCCATCCTCGTTTCCCTCACTCACCCCACGAAATCAAGACATCTACAGTGCCTTGTCTTTGTTCCTTCCATGCAACCTTCCCAGCAGCCACCAGCACACGCCACCTCTTTGTATTCCACCCCTGAGAGCAGAAGGATGTGGATTGCAGGCAGAGGGGAGGTTACGAGGCTTGAGCTGGTAATAAACCATGTGTGTCTCCTTATATTTTAGCTGCAAAGCTGCTGGCTGCTGGCTGGCAGAAAATCACTCTCTTTACACAACAAGCAGTGTCTTTGTATATTGAATAATGTAGCATGTAATTTCCCCTTGTAGAAGGGAAGGGTGAATTATTTATGATCACGTTCTATGCTGCATTTGTCTGCTGTACATTAACACGTGCCAGCCCTGGCCACAGAGCAGGAATCAACAGCAACCTCTGCAAGCTCCTGGGCCAAAAGCAACCCTCCTCATAAAAATTAGGATCTCTGGGAACAGCCCAAGGGGGAAATATGGATATTCAAGATGACACACAGAGGAATGGGGCGGGGGGAAAAGGAAAAGCTCTCTTAGATTTCAATATATTCCCACTGAAGCCAGGGGGACTTTGCTCCAAACTGAAGCAAGCTCAGGCTAACAAAGGTATTTATATGCAACAGAGAACTTAATAGCAAACAGGTTTCCAGTTTGCTGTTGAGCTGCCAGTTTCCCTGAGCAATTCCTGCATTCCATGAGGGGAGGGGGCTGCTGTGGGCTCAGGATGCAGGAGAGGAGGCTGGCAGGTGACACTGGCAAGTGACACACCAGCAAACAGCAAAAGGCTGAGCTGCTGCTCCAGCCTCACAGCAAAGCCCTGAAAATGCTCCACCCATCAGGCTCAACTCACCTCACAGACAAGGTAAAAAGAGACATTTCCCTCAATGGAAAACATGCAGGATTTTTCATCATCCACGTGGGTTTTGTTGACTGTATAGAAAATATCTGACATTCTGTATTATTCCTATCAAATAAAGATTTCACAAAATTTCTCCCCTTCCTCTTTAAGGGTTGTAAGGGAAGGCTGCAACCAAAATGGCCACAGAATCTCAGAATCGACCTCAGGAATTACTGAGGTTGGAAAAGCTCTCCAAGATCATCAGGGCCAAAGCATTAACTGAGCACTGCCCAGGCCACCCCTGCCCCATGTCCCCAGGTGCCACATCTACACAGCTTTGAAATCCCTCCAGTGGTGGTGATTTCACCACTGCCCTGGGCACTTCCAGTGCTCAGCAACGCTTTTGATGAAGAAATTTTCCCTAATATCCAACCTAAACCTCCACTGATGCAACTTGAGGCCATTTCCTCTTGTCCTAATGCTTGTCCTTTGGGAGAAGAGGCCCCCAGGCTACAAAAAGCAACTACTTTCATATGCTCAGTCACGTAGTTAAAAATTCTCCTCCTCTGTGAATAAGATAGAACAGATTGAACAGATTTTACACGTATTTATACCTGTGTGTATGACCTGTTTTCCAGGTCACCAGCTCCTTAATATTTAATATGCTTTCCTCTCTTTCAAAACTCTTTAAAATAAAGATAAATCAAATTTTTGCTGGTGCTCTTCGGGCTAAATTTTGCAGTAGCCTCTTTACATCTAATCACAGTCAGCCTCTCCTCCCACCACATGAAAAGGTGGCTGTTAACCTCTTGTAAACACATCCCAGGTACACCAGGAACACCATTCCTCATCCTGGGGTATCAATGCTCCCCTGAATTTGTGTCAGTGGAGCCACAGCACTTTGTTTCCTGCCTTCACACAATATAATTGAAAATTTCAGGTAGATCAGTCCTGATGGGCAGCTCACAACCTAAAATATGGAGGTCTAAGGCAAGTGAGAAAATAATCCACCAGCTCTCAGATTGGATGGGATGAAGCCTAATTGAAAAGCTATAAAATTAAGGATAAACACTTTTATCCAAAAAAAAAAAAACCCAAACAAAAGATTAGGCAGAAGATAATACTGCTGAATCATCTGGCCAGCAACATCATATTGCTCCTAATTAAATATATCTGATGCCATTCTCAGAGTAACAGCTATGTTATTTCATCCATAGTCTCCTAATTGTTTCCACTAACTCGGATAAATATTCCTACTGCCCAAGTGCCTTCCCCACCAAATCAGGAAGGTTTGTTTCAATCAAGTTCTCAGTTTGTACTGCTGATGGTTTTGGAAATCTCAGAGCAAAGCTGATCCCACGCCCTTCACGAACACTCCAGGAATGAACTTCCCAGTGGAAAGGTTTCCCTCTGGAAAGCTCTTCATTACTCACAGAGAGATGCAGGTCTGCAAGGCTGCCCACTGATGATCAACTTCCCATGACTCACATCACTGGAAACATGAAAGGGCAAAGTGAGGCTGGTGGAGTGAAATCCTCCCAGCATTTTCACGTGGAAAGAGAAAGCCCAACACATATTTAGTAGCAATGCAGCAGAATCATGTAATCCCTCTTCAATTCCTCTTCCATTCCTCCATCACCCAGTGCAACACTGTCCATGTACCACAGCAATTCTTCAGTCCATGCAGGATAAATTCGTGACCTCTGGACACAAAAAAACCCTGCAAAACCTTACAATTACAGGTATTTTTTAGCTATCAAGCTCACTGGGAATGGTTAGAATTGAAGCAGACTACAGGCAGCACACAAACAACCTGAAGTATTTGTACAAGGGTAGTGGAGTATTTGTACAGCAGGAGGAAGTTCATGCTGTGAGTGGGCAGGTTGTACCATTTCAATAAAAAATACCCCACTAGAAATAATAAAATCTGAACTAAATTAAAAAAAGAAAGAACATTACGTAAGGAGAAGAGAGAAATAATCGTAGATTTTCTCTCTCCTGCTTCTTGGACACATTTGGCTCCTCAATTTAACATTTTTGGAAATAAACTTTGCCTGAACTCACATCTATTTACCTCAGAGAAATCAGAAGATGCCAGGAAGATGATATGTCAATAAAAAGAGGATCATGAATCACTGACCTCTGCAAGCTTCTGGCAGAAAAAAAAGGGAAAAAAAACCCAAAAGAAAACAATAAAAACAAGCAAAAAGCAATTGCAGTGATTTAGAAAAGCCACAGGACTCATTACAAAGCTCAGCGACCTCCTGCAGACTGAAGTTATGTAAAGCTCTTTTATTTATCTAAACTCCCTGATTTTTAAAGGATCATCAATAAATTCAACTCCCAAGATGCTGTAGAAACCCATGGAACCATTTTCAAGGCAATGAGCTCGAAAACAGGTACATCCCAAAAGCAGGAATAGGCAGCCACAGCCCACAGTTACACACTCAACCTGTTGAACAACTGCTGAACGTTTGTTCAAGCCTAAAATTTTCTTTGAAGAATCCATTTCATGGCCCTTTTAAAGCCAAAGAAAACGTCCTGAATCACCACTGAATCAGCAATCTCGCCGAAAAAACAAGGGTGGCTTCTTCCACAACCCAGCTGGTTTCTCTCTCAGAATCTAATCCAAACACAATCTGCTCCTTCCTCATCCATGCACTTCCAAATAAAACGTGAGAATGGAACAAGTTCCGTGCAAAAAAAGATCAGCAAACTCCCCTAAAATCAGCACAACAAAAGTCATTTCAATCACATAGGGATGACTCCCATTATTTGGGCTGCAATGCTCAGGAAACAGTTACTGAGCTTGAATCACCACTCAATTAGAGCATAAACACTGCCTGAACAAACAGATCCTTGGAAGCAAGGAAAAAAGAGTGGGGATTGGGAAGGGGAGCTCCCTGACCTGGATCAGTGACAGCAGGGTCACGCCCTCCCCCAGAAACCTGTAATTGCACCTAAAGTCTTGTGCAAGTTCCTGGAAATTGCCACGGTCCAGTTCCTTGCACTCCCAACATGCCACATGTTCTGATGTGTTGTTGTTTGGTCTGCCTCGAGAATGTGAAAATAACAGTGCTCAGTATTACCCAGTTTTAAATGAAAGCATTTTTCAGCAGGAAAAAAAAAAACCCCACAACCCACCAACTGTACTTAATTACTCCAGTGCTCCTTCTTCCTATTCTATCTGATTTAAATCAGTCTAAGATTAATCACTTATTTTTTGGGCTACCTGCAGAATAAAAATTGGAGGCAGGAAAATAAGACAGAACCAAAAATCAGCAATTTCTCCAGAAATACAGGTCCAAAAACCCGGGAAGAAAAAAAAAAGCCCCACCAGCAGCCACCCAAGCTGTGGCAGCACACGCCTGGAGCTCCTGTGTCAGGGCAGAGCTGCCATCAGTGGGTTTAAATCCTCCCTCTTGTACCAACACGGAGCAGAGTGCTGTTCTCATCCATTCCTGAGGATGTTCAGAGCAGAATTTTGCCTGCAGTGCACACTGGCTCCTCAACTCCTGATCAAAACTTGCTGCCTACGATGTGCAACAGCTCCAGCAATTCATCTTTTCCCTTCCCTTAGTTCCTATTCATCTCACACAGCGCCCTGCTTCAGAATCACTGACAGGTTTATATTGAATATGAAAGAGCTGCACACTGTAGGAAAAAACTGTGTCTTTACATAAATTACTCCAGTGCTTTTCTTCTCACAAAAAAGCCACTTCAATCCACGTTCAGAAATCGTTCTGCACGGTCCAAGTTCAGTGTCTTTATTTTCAATCCTCACAGGGACTGTGAGCAACCTCCCAACAGACCCCACGTGGTCCTGGGGGTCCTGCCATGGAAACAAGGATAAACCAGTGCCCCCATCTCCTGTGGGGCTCACAGATCCCTGCCCCAAAAATAATTAGCCAGATTGGAAAGTTCTGACATTCAGAGCACAAGCAGAATTTGCATCTATTTAACAAAAACCAGGCAGCCCCTCATTAAAATGATCGATTCACCAAGAGCCAGAATAAAGTACTGGTGCCATTGGGAGTTAATTTTTACCACTTCCTAAGAAAAAGTGCATCTACTTAAATGTCCAGGGAAACACCAGTGCCAAAATAAGATAAAGACAGATGTAGAAGGTCAAACAATTCCTGCAACAATTGAATATCAGTGAGAATTGTTCAGTCTAAATTTGCCCTATGTACTTTCTTTTGTTATATGGGAAAAAAAAAATTAAAAGCAAAGAGCTCCCTGGGTAGGCAGAGGAATCACCTGAAATTCAACTTCAGGTGCAGAAAGTCAATGTGCTAAGGCTGGTCTTGCCATAAATGTTTGTACTGCATTTTTAGTAAGACCAAAGAGCTGCTGAAGTTTCATTTCCAACACAGGACATCACGATAATTTACAATAATAGAAATTCTTACCTGCCTGCTCTTTCAAGGAATACATCCCACTCTCATCCCACAAGCCAGCCAAATTCCTGTTCTGTGTGCAACAGGGAACCTCAGAGCACGAAGGCTGAATCTGTTATGAAGCTCTTTCACTGCAGTTATTTTTGTCGAACAAACTGAAGAGGTTTGGGGGTTGGCAAGAGGGAAAAAAATATCATCTCTAAATACAGCTCTCATAAGCCCTGCAGTCAGGCTGTAATCAGGAATAAGTGAGTGTTTATCTTCAGAAAACGCCCAAGGCAAAGAATTGGTCTGGTACTGACAGAGCTCACATCTCAAACCCAGCTGTTTTTGTGGTTACCTGTTTCTTCTTTAATGTGAATCCTGCTTAATTTCAGGCTCCCAATTTCAGGCTGCTTCATTGACTCTCTGGAAAGACACTGCTGCAATTACTCAAACAGCTCTTCTGGAGCAGCTCACTCCAAATAGATCCAGGGTTTTCCCTCCAAGGTGAGGACAGCACAGTGATTTCATCACTCTACCTTGAACATGCAAAAAAAGTTGTGGATTCCCCATCCCTGGAAGTGTTCAGGGCCGGGTTGGATGGGGCTTGGAGCAGCCTGAAATAGTGGAATCACTTCACTGTGCAAAAGAAAACAAACCTTCACAATGTGCCAGCTGACTGCTACCCAGGGGAGAGGTGGAGAGCTGGTGCAGCACAGTTGGATTTGCAGGAAGGGATCTGTCAGTGCTGAAGGGTTATTTTAAGCCCAGCTCTTTTGTCTCTTGCATTGATTACTGCTCCAGAACCAGCACGTGGGGGGAAAACGTTCTGAGAGCATTTCCAACGTCCTGCCAAGCATTTTCAGCCTTGACATGCTGCAAAATAGTGAGCACAACTCATAGTTATGAGTTGCTCTGATTACCATCTTGTTCCCTTTAGACATCTGATTTTCCTGGATTTCAGCAGCTGCTACCTCAGGTTTATTCAAAGTGAGGAACATTTTCCATCTGATCTCTAATACTTTCTGCCACTTTGCAAGGGGTATGCAGCACAAACTGCCAGATCTTGTGGGTTGTGAGAGATCAGCTGCTAATTTAAGGCTGCTTTCTGAGGGATGAATAACATTGTATGGAATAAATAGCATTTGCATCACATAATGCCTTCGGTGCCTGTTTATCTCATGCTGTGGTGAGATGGTTTTACAGGCAAGAATGCAACCAAATGGTGTCTACTAGAATTCATCTGATACACCTTCACACTTCATATTTAAGCAGTTTTTCTGAAAGGGGATCCATTCTGTGTGAGGCTTAACTCTGCTTTAAACACAATACAGTTATGGCAATTCTGGAGCAACAAAAATGCTCGCAGCTGCTCATTTGATTTTTAGTGGCTGGGAAGGGATTTTCCTCCACCCCCAAGCTGAATTCTCTCCATAAACTTTTTACTATCTTAACAGAGTCATCTGAATTCTTTTTGTTATGACTCATATATATGGTACCTTCTCTGTGAGACATGCATTGGAATGGATGGAAAAACGTATCTCATCTGTACATAAGTACCATGTAAGTGCTTTTTCATGAATAGGGCATTTCATCTTTCATCTAGTGCTGAGTGGGTGAAAGGAAACATACACAGCTGCATCCTGAAAAGACAAACTCAGCATTAGAGTCTGTCATTAAAGTTTCTTGTAAATTCAAACAAAAATTACTCAACTCAAACTATTCATTGGTGCCAAATCACAACTGGGGCTTTGTTTCAGCACTTTAAAAAACCCCCAACTCTGTTCCAAGCTGAGTAGTAACTTTTCCAAATGTTCAACAACTTCAATGTTTTAAGCAATGACACATCAGATAAACCTCAGGCCATTAACCAAGAAACCACTTTGTTTATTACAAAGTGAAGCAGACTCAGAGCCCAAAGAGGAAAACCCAAGAAAGCTCCAAGCATTCTCAAGAAATTTCTAATTAGTTATCTCTAAAATATCACCAGATAAAATTCTTGCAGGTAACTGCTGGCTACACCTAATTAAGCACAACCTTTTTGATAGAATATCATTATACTGCTCCCAGCTTCCTAGAAAAGTGTTTATTCTGCAGAAGTCAGGCAACATTTCCTTCCAAAGTCTCCTATCACTATTTCTCAGTGTTTCATCAAAGGCTTTGGGCTCCATCACTCACTCCCCTCTACAGTCTGTGCTTTTTAACTACACAAAAGTGCAACACATTTTTATTAAACAGTTTCTAAGATCCAATCATTCAGAAGACATTTCTGCAGCTCTGCACCCTGGGCTTTGTGGCCTGTTAAGGTGTGTGTGTGGTTGGCAGAGCACAGACTTGATGTGGAACCTAAAGCCATGTGATGATGGATTAAATTCTCAGGATTGTCCTCTCCTATCTTCACATCTATAGAACAACACTTCTATCACAAGCTTCAAAGGAATTCAAATATCTTAATTTACTGATTTCCACGAGTGGAGGACAGAGGATGTGCTGCACTGTCACCAGCTACTCAAAAATATCAAAGCTCTTGATGCTGTTCTCATACCAGGGCAAAATCCAGCCCAGGAATCTTGCAACTGCACAAAGCCCCCAGTTTCCAACAGTCATAACAAAAGGGAAAAAATTCCATGGTAAGCATGGAACCCAGTGAGAAAACATTGTAATATCCAGGACAATAATCAGAAAATCTGTTCCTCAGCCACTGAACCACTGACTCCCTTGACCTGACTCCATTTCTGCAGGTTCCTCCCGTGCTTGGCTTCTGTGTGCTTGTTTTCCACTTGGAAAGAACACAACCACAAATACCTTTTCATGCCTTACACTGCACTTAGCTGGCCTCCAGATTGTAAACAAACAAGATAAAAATCTGAGAATGTTCTTTACTCAGTCTCCATGAAAAGAAAACCAAGGGGAAAAAGAAATTAGAAAAGCAAAGCAAAACCCCAACTCTGCATAATGATAAATGTACCAAGAGAAATTTGGCGTGCACTCCCTCACACCCTGCCCCTTCTACAACATTTTCTGCAATGTAAAGACAACATTTAGCTTAGCAAACTAGATGGTCTTCATTTGTGGGCAGAGGAAACCCAAAGCAAGTGCTCCGAGAGACTTTTTTTCCCCAGTGGATATGTTAATTACTTAACTTCTGTTATTGGGAAAATGTCCCAAACTAACCTTCCACTCTCTGCTTCAGCTGCAGAGGGGTCAAAACTCACTTTTTAAGGTTTTGAAATTGAGAAGACAAAGCCCAGCCTTGATGGAGCTTTGAGATAGCACAAGTGCTTTATTCAGATCCTTACTGATCCCCACCTGAACACTTTCTGGGAGCTACACAGGGAGGGCTGGGACCAGGATGCTCCAAGGTCTGCTCTGTGGGACAGAGCATCTCCTGAGACAGCCCAGAGTTCTAACTGCTCCCTAATGCTCTGCTCCAGCCAGAAAGCTCTTGCTCCCATGAAAAATCCCCATGTCCTTGGAGGCAGCAGAGCACAAAAAAGGAGCAGTGGGAGGTAAAATGAGGTTTTATTTTTAAACAGCAGTGCTTGTTGATGGATTTGGTTCCAGACAAGTAGAGGAGGACACAGAGTGGCTACAGGACAGGACATTGCAGCTGAAATGGCACCAACAGGAGCTCTGAGTTCGGGTTCCACTGCTCGAAATAAACCCTTCACTGAGGCAAAGCACACAAGGAATCTGAAGTGACACAAATTCCACCAACTGCAGTTGGCAGCCAGATTTTCAAGAACAGATGCATGACTGTTAATGATTACCCAAAAAGCTCAGTTTCTGATGCAGAAAGATTGAAACTGTGTTAACATTATCGAACTACAGGGGACTAGAAGCATCACCAGAATACACCCCCCCAAAATACTTTGCAGGAACTCACAAACTCCAGCTTTAGCAGAATTAGCATATCTAACAAAAAAAAAAAAATCTCCAGCAAAAAAGCCTCCCAAGTTTTGAAAGGCATTTCCATCTGTTAAATTCCTCTGTTGCTGATGGTGTTTACCTTGAGTCAAAGATATGAATCTTTGATTTCCTGAGATTAATGTAATAACCTGGTTTAGGCTGTTAATGCATTCAAAGCTCTCAAACACGCAGGAGACTAAGATGGCATTAAGAGCACACAGATACATTTGGAGGGGATGTTTTTAATGTGAAATAAATTAGAAATTCCTTAATCTATTTCTGCAGCAAGGACTACCCAGACATAAAAGCTTCCTGGGGTGTCTCAGGCTGGAAGAGATGGCTTCCAAGCCCATTTATTCCTTCTAAGCACTGCTATATAACCTAAATAATAACACTAACGAAAACCCCAAAGCCTTATCAGGTCAGTGAGGACTCAAGCTCTGAGGAATGCAATGTTGATTTCTCACAAGTGGCACCTGACCACAACGAAACTATGATAAATAAAATATGCATATTATATGCAGATAACTGTAGAGAAAAAGGCTGTTTTGGTCAGAAGAAGAGCTTAGCCCAACTGATGCATCAAGCTGCAAGAGGAAACACTTTTGTTGGTGCCTCAGATCCAGAGTAATGTGAAAAACAGCTCTAATCTCAGCTGCCCTATCCTTAATGCTGAGTTACTTTTTAGTAACCAGAAGGAGCTGGATGGTTTTGGGAATAAGGCACCGCAGAAGCTGCCCCGTGCTCAGCTTCCTTAACACCTTCCACCCTCAAGGAGGGTGTTTAGAAAGCACAGCAGGCGCCACCACGAGCTGTATCAATCATTGTCTCCTGCAAAGATCACTCCACGCCCACAGCTGAGCGCACCAAAATGCCAAGAAATGCCACGTACTCCATCAAATCCGGGGGAATGTGACTCAGCAGCTGGGCTGGAGCAGCTCTGGACACTGCAGCCCCTCCACCCTGCTTTGTGTCCTCTACAGGAGACATGCAAAGAGCAAAGCTGCCCACACCCCAGCAGCTCCGGAGCCCAGCAGCTCTGCCTTGCCCTGGCTTCAGCAGCAACAGCTCCAGTGTGAATTCAGCAGCCTGATCAGAGAATTGCCAAGGTTGGAAAAGACCCTCAAGATCCCTGGATCCAACCATCAGCCATGGTCACCACTCCAGCCCTGTCACCTCCTGAGCCTGAAGCCAAATTGGCTGTTTTGGTTGGGTTTTTGCATCGTGAACTGCTGTGTGGCCCCTGCCATGAAAACCTTCACCCTCTGGCCCAAGAGTTGCTCCAGGAGCTCCTCTCTCTGCTCCTGCTAGCAAAGGGCAGGTGGCACCTCCAGTGTGGTGATCCCCTGGTGCATCTCCTCTGTGCTGAGCAGAGCAGCTCCAGACCAGAGTCCACAAGGGAAGGCACCCAGGGATGGATTCTCTGGCCCTCCTGGACAAAAATGAAAGGTTGGACAAAGCTTGGAGCAGCCTGGGGTAGTGGAAGGGCTGGAATGAGAGCTTTAAAGTCCCTTCCAATCCAAACCACTCTACAATTTTTCCACGTGAATAACCAAGCCCTGCTCCTCTCATAGCAGTTACTTCACCAGTATGTGGAAAATCAGGCATTCTAGAGCACCATCCTAGGTGCAGGAGAGAAGCAAGTCTCACCACTGATCATTTGATTTAATTTGCACTTTTCCTGCATGTTTAAATCCTGGAAAATGCCTTCAGCATCCGAAAAACTTCTAATCAAAGTAAGTGACTGCAAAAGTTCAGAATAATCTATAAACTCAAAAAAATGTCACGGTTCTTCTCATTAAGTGAAAAAATAAATCATATGCTGATAACACACCTCAGTTTCTTTATTGCATGGCTCAGTGGTTTAAATTACACTTTGAGAAGAATAGCAAATCAGAATGAAACCTTACAATTACATGGGTTTCTTTCTTTGCATATGAAAATTTGCATTTGACGTTCTTCTTGCTATTACTCCTTCAGGTTACTTATATAGGGCCAACAAAACTGATCAGGAACAGACAAAATGTTTTCTCCAAACATGGACATTTAAATACATTATTTTATCAGTGTTTTCACAGAGACACTTCTGCACAAGATGAAAATAAGTTAAATGAGAAAATGCAGTTGTAGCCATTCATGCCACACAGAGGAGCCTCAGGCCAGAGTGCACTCAAATGTATCTTGGGGTTTGGTTATAGTCCAGAAAGGGTGTGCAACTCCCAACATCAGATCTCAGAGTGCTTTTCAAAGGTGTTTCTCCACCTCTGAGTGACAAAATGACAGAGTTCTGACACGTGTCACCTGTAATATCATTTGGAATAAATGGTAGAAGCCCAAGAAAAACCTAGATCTCCTAACTCCCCATCCAGAATCCCATTACCTGGGAATTGAGGCAGTCTGAATGAAATTCAGATATGTGCTACACAAGCCAGAAAGCCACCAGCAATCCAATTTCCAAATAAACCATCTAAGGCAGACACATTGACTCTGACTTTCCCCCAGTAACCATATTAAACAGAGTGAAATTCAGCCTTTCATAAGCTCCACAGACAGAGAAAGTGAATTTTCCCAGCTTCCCAAGCTGCAATCTTGCTCCCCATCCCAGAGCTGTGCCAGAATCTCCCGGCACAACAGTGGCAGGGAGCACTTTTTGGGGCCAAAGCTGGCAGATGGCACTTTCAGGAGCAACAGTGCAAGACCTGCAGTAGGAAATGAAACCCTCCCTCTGTCATAAACAACTCCCAGTTAAGAACTGGAGCTCTAATTAATATAATTGGTTTCATACAAGGTGCTAAAACTAATTTTTCTGCCTTTAGAAGCCAACACTGTTTCTATTAGTTAAGGAGTGTTTTGCTCACCTCTATTTTTTGCTCAAGCACAGAGGAACAAGGGAGGGGGAAATGTGTCATGTACTCTGCCTGCAGCTGGAGAATGCCATGCTGGAGTACATTTGTCACCTCAGATGAAAAATGAAGGCAGGTAGCCCTTTCAGCACAGCTGTTCCTGAGGACTGAAATGGAAAATTATTTGGAGAGCACCTCTCACATCATTCACTCAGAGCTGTGGATTTACGTCCTCCAACCTGCATGAGATGCACAGAGTGAGCAGGACTCCATCCCAAGCTGAAATCTGAGGGAGAAGAGATGTTTAAAATTTAAAAACAAACTACAGTACTACCACTGGGGGTGGAAAAAAAAAATCTCTAATCATTACCCTTCAGGAAAGCACTCAATTTTCAGCCTTTCTGCTTCGAGTCCTGAAAATTAAATTTCCTCTTTTTAATGGTGATGCCTTTGAGTACAGGCCAAAAAAATGAAAGAGCATGAGGGTTATGTTACCAGGGAGCAGAAAGAGGGCCTGCACCTCTCAGTTTGGCATCTCTGCTAATGGGAGGGAAAACCCACAGTGGAACAGGACACAGCCAGGACAAGGAACCTTTGGCTGGATCTCACTGGGGAGGAATTGTCACCTGACACTGGCCATGCCCATCCAAGCCAGGACATCCAGCTTTGCATTGGGTACCAAGTGTTGTTTTTCCCCTTTAGAGGCAAAGCCCATCTCCCTTTGCTCCACTTCTCCTGGAAGCCTTGAAGCCCTGAGGATGAACTGCAGCACTCTGGAAGCAGATGTTGGTCTCTGATTTCCCTCTCCACAAGGACTTCCACCCTCTGTATGGCCTTAAAACTCCTCTCCCTGCTTTTATCTTGGCTGCAGATGAGTATTTGTGTGAGCCATTGGCTGAAGTGGCTTTAATGGTTGAACAGTCCATAAAAATAAAACCATCCTATCTGTAAAATGTACATTCCCTCTTCTGAAAATGGAGTAAGCCTATTAATTATTTTCTTAAAGACTGAATCCCAAAATGGCACTGCTGACATTTAAGGCTCATAAAAAATGTAAGTCTGTCTGATTTGTGAGAAATGAGTTGATATGATCTATTTTAAGATGAAAATATTTATCAAGGAAGACAGTTGCCAATTAGGAACACAAACAGAAACAAAGCCACTTACAGTAAATTGCCCTTTTTTTACTTTTTAACTCTTTTCCATGCCAAGGGCATGCTTCTCCCCACAACACTGGTGCACAAAGTAAGTGACATCTGGTGGCTTTATGCTGTAATAGAATAAGGCACCTCATTTCAACGCTGTTAACCAAATCAATTTTTAAATTTACTGCTTCTTAGCAAAGCTTTTTAAATGCTTTATTTATTCATTTTCACACAGATACTCCTGGGGCCCCTGGGCATCACAGTCCCTCTTGCAGGGTGACAACTGCTGTTATCCAATTAAAGTGGGACTGTCATATTCACATCAGGAAAAACACAGCTCCAACAAAGCAATTTGGAAGGCACAGGGAAAGAGCACTAAGGTTTAGCTGGGCAGCACCAGTGAGAATCACACAGAGCCAGGCTATAAGAAACAGCTCTGCAGAACTTTGTGAAGGAAACCCTTCACCTGCTCCCATTATTCACATGCTCCATGTAATTAATATCAACTCAGGTCTCTCTGAATTGTCTTTCACTGGATTTTAATTACACCCAAAAAGAAACAGCTGCATTTTTCATTCTGAGTTCAGCAGCATCCTGGTGGCTACAACTTCTACAAATCTGAAACAGCTTTTCCCCTTTTCATGCTTTATTGATCCTCAGCAATGGCCACATCTAATCCAGCCAAGCCTCCTGCACCTAAACCTGCACTCCAGACATAAAGCAATTACAACTCCCCTTCAAACTCCTCCAGCCAGAAATACACTTCTCTTTTAGAAAGCCATAAGCCTCTCCTGGATAATTAATAGAAGTGCTGTCAGCCAGCCTCAATTAAAATCACAAAATTGCTGGCACTGCAATATCAGGGCCTGCAACACCAATTTCTGCAGTAATAAGTATTTATGGGGAGGGAAAAATATCTGTAAGCACTGTGTAACAGAAATGAGATGAGAGATAAATATTTAGAGTCTGTTTATCAGCAGAGGAAGTCCAAAAATATACCAGTAAAACTGGAGCGGATGGCAGCTAAATCCAGACCTCTGAGGGTTCCTCGAAGGATGTGCAAGGAGGAACTTCATTTTCAGCCTGACATGGCTAAATCAAATTAATTCCTTCCTCCTATTCAATTGCTGCATGGAAACCCCTGATGCCAGAAGGACAAAGCTAAAAATGTCCCCAAAGCCATGTCTGAAGGCTGCTCCTGAGCTCTGCAGCAGTGCAATAAACTGAGCTGGACTTTGGGGGCTTTTCCATCACTTTTAAAACCTAAATGTCCTTCAGAGGAATGTCCACCTGCACGGTTGGCTTCCCTCAGCACTGAAAGGGGGCTCCACATCTGCAGGATCCCCATAAAAAAAGGGGCCTCTGGGACAGCACAGCTACTGATGGATTATTTCAAAGAGAAATATTATTTCCTGCTCACATTCCCTCATCCCCAGCAGACATTATCTTCACCCCGAGACCTCCTGGCTGAGCTAAATAACACATGCACAGAAAAGCACAGCTGAATGGCTTCAGCTCCAGCCACTCATCAAGAAGGAAACTTTTTTAAAGATCCCATTTCAATTTATATTTTTTTTAAATGCTGGCATGCTGAAGTCAGCAGGAAGACATTTCAGTGACTTTAATGAAGCCAGAGGTTCATCCAGAGAATTGCTGTTTGGAATGAACACAGCATTTATGTTATCTCATTTGAAACCTTCCAAGTTCTTTTGTTAAATGCAACTTAATGATATTTGCTATTTTGGAATTACTTGCTATCTTTGAAAATACAAAAAGGAGGGTATTAAAGTTCTGCACTGTAAAATGTTTAGTGATGATGGATGGGATACTCTTGTTTCAGTAACAGGCACGTTCTTAATGCATAAATATTAATGGTCATAATGTGCCTGTTCATTTTACAGTCATGGAAAGTTTTAGATTGTAGGGATTGTAATAGTCCAAAAAAGATTGTGTCGGTATTTACATATTTATCAGCATTTTCACAGCACATTTTTAGGGATTTCTTTTTTTCATTTATTATCCAATGTACCAGCACAGCAAGACACAAAAAAAAATGGAAAACTGGAGAGATGACTACACCCACTTAATGGGTATCATTACAGGAAAACACTATCAAAACTCAGCAGAGGCTTTTTATGCATTGCCCAAAATGAGTTATTGCAACGTTCTAACTCTGATGCTAAACCAGGAGGATGCTCAGTTTTTACAGCTGTAGCAGGGACAAGCAGCAGGTGAGAGGAACCCACCTGAGGGAGTCACTGGCTCCAGGTAAAAGCTGCTCCCTCACTAAAAGCTCTGGAGGCTCACCCGGGTTTTCCAGCCTTGCCACACTCCTTGGTGAGCAGGGGGTTCTAAATTCCTCCAAAACAACTGGAAAACTGTTGCCACTCCCACAAGATTCTGGTCCCCCTCACACCAGGGAGACCCAGCAGGTGAATTACTCCTGACTGGCCTAAAGCCAGGTAAATCCAGGTGGGATTTCCATGGATCCCAATCTAGATTGCATTTACCCTGCTGTGTATTTTCCATTTTGCTGATCCCCTCAGCAATGCTCAAAAATCCACTCTGAAGGGTTAAAAACTTCCCTATTTAAAACCACCTGATGTCAGATGATTTTTTTATTTCCTTTTTCCTCAGTGAGAGGATCAGCTCAGATTCTGCTCTTCCCTCACCTCTCCCATCTCATTTCTTGTTTTAAAGACAGCATAAATAGCTTTGCAAAGTAATTCTAATACTAAATGTCAAGTGCAATAGTGGTTTCACTCTGATTTATCCTTATCTGATCCTCAGGCAAGTTAATCCTCAACCTGAGAAACTGTTTTCAGAGCTTTATAATTGATGAAACTTTTCATCTGAATTATTTACTTTCCGCACGGCTCCGATGAGTCGCTCAGGGCATAAAGCTGTAGTACTCAGTGCTGGAGAGCTCAAGAGCATGTTTTTGTCTCCTTAAATTAAGAGCCCATCACTGCATCCCGTGCTGCAGTTTCTGTTGGCAGTCTTTAATGCGCAGCAGGGGTTTGATCTGAGTTTTTATCGCCTGCAATAGATGCGGTTACAACCCAGATGTCTCCGTGTTAAACCAGCCCCGAGCTCCAGGGAGGCACAAAGCAGGCAAAGAATCCCTGATCCTGGAGGTGGGAATGTCACAGTGTGAACCAGCATTCCTCCCCTGGAATCACCTGGGCATGGGGGGCTCAAAGCCTGATGGACACACTGAAAACCTGCTCCTCTCTTCCACTGTAACAGCAGCACCCAAAATACTCTCCAGAAGCTGCCCTAGGAAATGTCCTCAGGCTTCAGCAGCCCCAAGGATGAGCTGTACAGCAGCAGCCCCAAAAATGCACCAGGAAGGGGTGGAAGGCAAGAGCAGGAGCCCAATCCCTCAGCCTAGCACAGTGAAATACATCCATGAAATGATGAGCTTAGCACTTTGAGATTCATTATCCAGTTGATTTACTTAACATTACCAATATCTGTTTAACATTATCTAATATCTACAGAGCTAAGCAAAAAAAAAAAAGACAAATTACAACTAAAAAGCAGCCAAAATCAAAGGGGCTGGGAAGGAATATCAGATAAGGTACTGGATGGGTTTGCAAGAAGTGTTGGTTTTAAGAGCTGCTAAAGAATTTTCAGGAGATGAAGCTCCCCTGCAGGCAAACCCATCTCATTATGTGATACATTCTCCTAATAAACTATTAAACCATCCTTCTCCATTCCTTCCTATTTTAGCTTTACACAGACCAACCTGGCTGCAGCAAAAAGCCCCTTTTCTTTGGATTAATAAATTCTGGCACTCAGACCATTATATCCCAATTTAGGCACAGCAAGGTTGACACTGGGCTCCAAATTAGGGGCAAAACCTTCCAGAATCCTGATTTCTGCTACTTTTGTCTCCCTGAGGTCTCTCCTATTTGTTGGTATCTCACTGCTCATTTGGTGCCAGTTCTAAAGCACTTTAATTAAGTGCTTTTTCTCCACACTGTTCCAAGACCTGACATTGGGCAAACCATCCAATATTACAACCTCACATCCACGTGCTGCCCACCCTCAGAGCACTCTTTCAACACTACAAGGCTTCTTCCAACTCCTAAGTACACAGGCTGCACATAAATCTTGTTTTTTTTTTTTTGCCTTTGCATCTTGGAGAGCTTTTCATTTTTCAAAGCAGTCTTATCTTGTTCCCTCTGTATGACTTTGAACTTTACATTTTATCTTCACTCCTGTCTGACCCCAGAGTTCTCCCCAGCTCAAACTCACCTGTAATTCAATGACTTATTTGAAAGGAATGACCTTCCCTCTATTCCATGAAATCCTGAGAAGCTGCAAGTGTAACTTAAACTTGTCGTGTTTAAGCCAAACACCAACAAATGCAAAACCAAAGTAAAACATAATGATACACAAACCTTTTTCACTCTCATCAGTTTTTCTAATTTTATGGTTAGATAGCAGGGTACATTCACCCACACTGAAAATCAAGGTTTTTCTACAGGAAAAAAAAAAAAATCTCCTCGTGAAACTTATTTTTTCCTACTGGAAGGCGTGA
Organism: Alaudala cheleensis; assembly: GCA_013398995.1. Classification (NCBI taxonomy): domain Eukaryota; kingdom Metazoa; phylum Chordata; class Aves; order Passeriformes; family Alaudidae; genus Alaudala; species Alaudala cheleensis. The sequence continues at coordinate 28,664 of VWYE01007898.1, forward strand.
AGCAAATGGAAAATGTCAGTTTGAGTATTTTGCTATTTAGGTACAGATCTGCACCTTTTACAGTGAGGAACAACCCACCTCAAATACAGATTTGGCCTAAAACCCCATTTATTTATAAAATGCTGTGCTGATTTGGTGAGTAAACGATGGCATAGCAAGTTTTAGAATATTAAGTGTGTATTTGGTGTATAAACAAAGAAAAGCCTGGGTTGCTTCCTTGCCACTCCATCCCAGTTCTCCACAGGGCTGGGCTCATTTCCAGGGAAACCCCATGGCACAGGAGTCCCCCACCATCCCCAACGCTGCAGGGGCTGTGGCTGCTTCCAGCAAACCAACAGGGGGTTGGTCCCACACCACCAGGAGCCCCAAAAATGTGTCTGGAGTTGAGGTGGGCCACCTCATTTCAGGCAAGGTCAGAAGGAAATCAGCAGCCAGGTGCTGAGGTTTGGGAAACAAGGGTTTCAGGCTGTCGTGGGAGCTGGAGGAAGATGGATCTGGGAATGAGAAGAGGCAAAAGGTTGGGGTGGAAGGGTTGATGCAGGAGAGGTGCTCCAGGCAATCAGAGGGCTGGAGCCTCAATCCTGTGAGGAAAAGCTGAGTGGGGGTGTTCAGCCTGGAGAAGAGAGGGCTCCAGGGAGACCTCAGAGCCCCTTCCAGGGCCTAAAGGGGCTCCCAGAGAGCTGGAGAGGGACTGGGGACAAGGGATGGAGGGGGAGGACAAGGAGGAATGGATTCCCACTGCCAGAGGACAGGGTTAGATGGGATATTGGGAAGGAATTGTTCCCTGGGAGGGTGGGCAGGCCCTGGCACAGGGTGCCCAGAGAAGCTGTGGCTGCCCCTGGATCCCTGGAAGTGTCCAAGGCCAGGCTGGATGGGTTTGGGGCAACCTGGGACAGTGGAAGGTGTCAGGGTTGGAACTGGATGAACCTCAAGTTCCCTTCCCAGTCTGAGATTCTGTCTTGTGACCTGTGGGGTGCTGCCACCAGAGGGGACAGAGGCAGTGGCACAGAGCATGCCAAGGGTCCCTCACTCCTGTTCCCATCCACCTCCACCTCATCAGGTGTCTCTCACCCTCACCACAGCTGCCTTGTCACTGCCACCAGCCCCCAGCTGCCATCAGGACAGCGTTTTCCCTCCTGTTTCCTCTTGCAAGGCATCACCTGCTCATCTTCTCTCAGAGGAGGCTCTTTACACCTTAAAGCTTGTAAGCCACGTTCAGCAGCTGCTGGAAACCAGGTGTAACATAAATTAATAAATATTCCACGGAAAAGCTACATTAACTGCCTGCCCCTGAAGTGCTGTTTAGTGGCATGTCAGGCACAGCTGTGTAATCAAAGGATTACAGAGCTCCCATTGCAAGGGCTCTCCACCTCCTCGGGAGCTTCCCTGGCTCCCCTCGCCTGTAAAAACCCAACCCAGGCACCAGGACAGAATTGTAATCGTGCCTTTGAGCCCTGGAAAACACACCCCAACAGGCTGTGGGGACAAACACAGCAGGTTTCCTGTCAGATACACGGGCAGCCACGCAAATTTTTAAGAGAATGGGTCAGCAAAGCTCCAGATCATTAGTTTGCTTGGGTGAAATTGCAGTGTGAGTGGAGAGATGGGTGCAATTCAGGCTGCTTTGAAATAGGAACTTGCAGAAGGTTACAGAGCCCTTCCCCTGAATAGCTGTATTTAGACTCCAGCTCTGACACCACACTTGGTCAGCAAGAAAAACAGGGCACTTCACTAAAAAACATAAATAAATAAGAAATACTAATTTGTGGGGGAAAGCGATGAAAAAAATGCTCCCTTATTGGAAATCTACCACTTCTTCCACAGCTCTTTGGATTCTTCCAGCTGAGCAACGTAACTCCAGCCAAGGAGTATGGTGGGAATTTAGAATTACCCCTCCCTGTGCGAGGCATGGGGGAAAATAGGTGGGTTAAAGGGCAAAATGGGAGTCTAAAAACAACAATTAACAAGCCCAGTTCAAATGAGGGTACATCTTCTGCAAACCCTCTGAGATGTTGGAAGCAGTGCTCCACATCAGGCAAGTACCCAGAGCAGCACTGAGTGATTTAAGAGCACATTTCCTTGGGATTGATGACTGTGGGATAAACATTAGCTGAAGGAGTAATTAGGAGGGAGAGGGGGGATATCAGTATCTGTTCATGTCACGGCTTTTCTTCACCTAAGTGATGCATCTGTGCTGGAAGAGAAGCACAGTTGGGTGTTGCCAAATTCCTAAATCCACGTGTCATTCAGGTGAGATCAGCCCTCTGCTGCCAGCTCACCTCAGGAGAAATTCTGTCAGCACCCAGTGGTGACACAACCTTGAGTTCCAGCTCCCTGGACATATAAGGAAGAACTCAGTGCAGGAAATGTAGTTTATAATAGGAAGGATTCCCTTCCTAGTCAGCAGAGGAATTCCATAAGAAATCCTTGTTGGCCAGCAGTAACTCATCAGCTTTGGCAGAGTTTGCTGCCATTTCCCAAACCACTTGATTTTCAATATAAACCAAGGCCACAGCCCATCCTTAAAAACACATTCAGCAACTCTGAAATCACCTGGGCTGCCAACAAAAGCTTTGACCACTGAAACTCCCCATTCTCACAGAGCTCCTGCCACAGGTTGCTTAAAATAATGTTAAAATAGAACATCAGCAGTACCTTATTTGCATCTCTGGGATTATGCCCACATAATCCTATCCTTGTTCATGCTGCTGGTGGATTACACACCTTCATCCTTCAACCACGTGAAATAATTCCAATATGAGAGTCTGCTTCACCCTTCTCATTTGTATTATTTCCAGATACCTACTTTTAGTTTAGCAATGAAGATAAAAACCCATTACTGCCTTCCATTGCATTAGTGGAATTAAGTGTTTTGCAATGTAAATCTCCACTGTTTGATCATGTTCCTGTTACAAACCACCAAATAAAACACTCTGAATTTGAGATTAGTCCTCCTGTGACAAAAATCTGAACCATAAAACTATTTTGCTATTGATTTCGGGGCTGCAATTCACAGACACAGGATCTAAGTGCTATTAAACAAAACAAAACGGGAAAAAAAAGCAAAGAAAGAAGGTAGTTTCACTATTAAATCTTCACACAAGTAGTTTCCTCCTTTCTGCATTCAAATTGATTTTCTTTCTTTTGGCATGTGAAGAGCCAGATGAATCCTTTGACTCAATGCCCAAGAGTGAAATGGCACCAGCAGCAGCAGAGAAGCTCTCTGGGCATGAGACGTGTGACAACATTTTAATCACTGACAAAAAGAGGCTTGGAGGCAGCTACTCCTTTGGTGTTTGCTGGTTTTAAGTGAGATTTACTGTTTATGAGTGACTGTATATTAAAAAAACATATCTATGTCTATAAATAGCATAGAGATGAATATATATGTATGGTTCATGTACATTTGGGGATGTTTTATTGGTGGAAATTTCTCTCCCTGCCAAAGATCAAGCAGTCCCCAGTTAGCATCAAGTGCAGTGCTGTTCAATCAGGTGTTTGTTTATCCAAATGAGCACATACGATTTTCAGTTAAACATTTACTTTTCATGAACAGTTCCAGCCAACTTTGAGATTTAATCTGTGATGTGCTCCGCTGGCCACTCCACTCTTTTTTTTTTTTTAAAAGTCTCAAAACACAAAAGAACGTGTTTGTTCTACAGGAGATGATGATGATGATGGGTTTTTGGTCTGGCTAACAATTCAAGAAGTGAAACCATTCTGATGTCATATGCGAGGAAGTGACTGTGAAGGGGACTTAAGGCCATAGAATGGTACAATAAATAAAAAAAAATTAAAAAAAAAAATTCCAAATCTTAGAGCTGGGTAGGTGTTTGGATGCACCATCCAAGCAATACTCTCACATATCCTATTAACCTACAAATCTAAGACACTCAGATCACTGCAGAGTACGGCTGTAGTATTACAATGAAGCAGCAGAGGAAAATTTAAAAAAAAAAAGAGAAGCCCATATACGAGACCGCCAAAGTTCAGCTGGTGAATTGTTGCTTAACAGCCTCTGACCATAATAACCCGTCACTGAACCTTGCCTGCATTCTCAGCAGCGATGAAGCTATTTTTACCAGCCAACAGCTCGCTGCTTAAGAAATACCCCTCTTCACCCAAAAATACTCACGGCGAATGGCAACATCCACGCCCGGCTCGCTGCTAGGTGGGATGCGCTGCCGGCATTCAATGGCTCATTCAGCAGAGCCCCTTGGCGAGTGTCTGCTCTCTGTCCCGACCCCTCCCCGATGCCCAGCTCCATCCGCGGCCGCGGGGACCTGCCCGGCGCGGCCGGTGACAGCATCCGCGCCACCTCTGTCCCCGCGGAGCTCACAGCGGCTCCGGGCCGCCTTCCCCCCGCTCCTGCCGCCGCTCCGGGGGATGCCCCGGCCCTCCGGGGAGCGGGGACAGAGCTCCGTGTCCCGCGTCCCCCCGAGCCCCGCCGTGCCCAGCCGTGCCCAACTTCCCGCAAAGTCCCGCCGCCTCCAAACTTGGGGAGCCGCGGCCTGAGGACCCCCTCCCGCCTTCCCGTAGCGCCCATCCCATCCCAATTCCAATCCCAATCCCATCCCCATCCCATCGCCGCGCTCCTACCTCCGCCGCCTCGGCTCCGCTCTGCCCCGCGCCCGCCGCCTCCGCCGGCTCTGCCCTGAGGGAGGGGGGCGGAGGATGAGGAGGAGGAGGAGGAGGAGGAGGAGGAAGGGGGAGGGAGCAGCCCCGCCGCTCCCCGGCCGCGCTGCGCAGCCCGGGAGGCGGAGTGCAGCCGCTCGGCTCTGCCCCGAGGCTCCCGGGAGCGTGGGGGACCCCCGGGAATGGGGGTGCGGGGATGGGGATGGGTGCTAGCAGAGCAAGGGATGCCCCACGGTTCCCCGGGGCGTGGGGCACCCCCAGGAATGGGGGTGCGGGGATGGGGGTGCGAGCAGAGCCGGGGATGCTCCGCGGAAACCCCCGGGTCGGGATGCGGGGCATCCCCCGGGCATTCCCCGCGGCATTCCCCGGGCCCCAAGAACCGCCGGGGGATGGATGGAGAGAACCGAGAAGGAGATGGGCCCCTCCTGAGCCCCCCGACGGGAATTGGGTCTGTCCCGAGCGGGCACCGGCATCCCCAGTGCGGGTGTGCAGGCAAAGGGCAGCCCGAGGAGATTCGGGGCTCGGGTGCTGCCGAGGCTCCGGGGCTGGAGAGAGTCAGAGATTCCCTGCTGCACACCTGGAAGGCTGCAGGTAGCACCCACTGCCCTGCTCCGGGCTCGGAACGGCAACACGAACGTGGCTAAGGTGCCAAAATCTTCTGCTCGGCTGAATGCAAAGTTTGTTCTCAAACAAGAGATCCTACCAAAAAAAAATCTATCTATATATGTGTGTGTGTGTGTGTGTGTGTGTGAAGTAAATATACATAAAAACTGTTAAACTGTCAGAGGGCAAACTGAGATTCAATTTTAGGAAGGAATTGCTCCCTGTGAGGGTGGGCAGTGCCTGGCACAGAGTGCCCAGAGAAGCTGTGGCTGCCCCTGGATCCCTGGAAGTGCCAAGGCCAGGTTTGGTTTGGAGGACCCTGGGATAATGGAAGGTGTCCCTGTCCGTGGCAAGGGGGTTGCAACAAGATGGTCTTTAAGGTCCCTCCCACCCCAAATTGTTCTATGGGTCAATGATGATAAATATATGGTTAAATATGGTTAATATGTGTATAGTTTGGTTATTAAGCCTGTGATACACACACATCCCTTCTGAGATGCAGCACACACCATTTCCCTCAAAGGTTTAATGCAACACTTGCAAAGCCAATATTAGCAAAAGGAAAACTCTTCATATTTCCCTCCTTACACTGTTAAGCCTAAATCCACGTGTTTAATACTCAGCAATATTATTTCTAAGAGTCTGAAGTGATGAAGCACGAGCTGAACATGAAAGAACAGTGAATTCTCTATTTTAGTACTTCCTTTTGTGATCAAGCCCATCTTTGGTTTTAACTTTCAGAAGCTTCTAAAGCTCACACAGCTCTGTGGGAATCTGTTTTGCAGTGAAACCATATGTACATTAATAGTAAAATGCAAAGCAGAAGTTTACAAATTACACAGCTCTGATTGGGAGCCAAAGAAATTAAAAGATTTCAAGCAGGTGATTGTGCACCTGTAAGACCATATCAAAACTTAGAAAATATTTTAAAAGCCACACATGCACACATTTCCTACAGCAGCACATAGGTATCTCTGTTCAGATCACATCTGAATCTCACCTGGTTTTTAGGGAAAAAAAACCACCCAGAATAAAGACCCTGACGAGGTGAAACCTGTGATTTATAAAATACTCACACATATTCAGCATTTCTGTTCTGAGTTAAATATGCTGCCCCTCCAAGGCCTTTTTTGGCCTCGTGGGACGCTCTGAATAGCAATTATCCTTAGCCAGATTTCTGTGTAATTACACTCCCTTCCTTTTTCTGTATTTTTAAATAACAAAAAAATCAAAGAAGCTGTCATGAAAACAAGATCTTCATTCCCTAAGGAAGTCTCTGTTTACATTATTCCTCACCAAGCAGCAGCTGGGGTAGAAATCCTGGTGGTGTTTTCCACAGGTGGCAGCTCAAACTTCCAGGCCCTCCATGAAGGTTGAGTCTGCCCATCTCACACAGTTACAGACTGTCCTCAGTGTTACCTGGAGAGATGGGGAGGAAAACACAAACTTTAATGGCATAATAAATCCTTCTCCAGGAACAGTGTTACCAGGGAAAAGCACAGAATCAAAGAATGGTTTGGCTTGGAAGGACTTTAAATCCCATCCAGTCCCAGCCCCTGCCGTGGGCAGGGACACCTTCCACTNAGCGCCCATCCCATCCCAATCCCAATCCCAATCCCATCCCCATCCCATCGCCGCGCTCCTACCTCCGCCGCCTCGGCTCCGCTCTGCCCCGCGCCCGCCGCCTCCGCCGGCTCTGCCCTGAGGGAGGGGGGCGGAGGATGAGGAGGAGGAGGAGGAGGAGGAGGAGGAAGGGGGAGGGAGCAGCCCCGCCGCTCCCCGGCCGCGCTGCGCAGCCCGGGAGGCGGGGTGCAGCCGCTCGGCTCTGCCCCGAGGCTCCCGGGAGCGTGGGGGACCCCCGGGAATGGGGGTGCGGGGATGGGGATGGGTGCTAGCAGAGCAAGGGATGCCCCACGGTTCCCCGGGGCGTGGGGGACCCCCGGGAATGGGGGTGCGGGGATGGGGGTGTGAGCAGAGCCGGGGATGCTCCGCGGAAACCCCCGGGTCGGGATGCGGGGCATCCCCCGGGCATCCCCCGCGGCATCCCCCGGGCCCCAAGAACCGCCGGGGGATGGATGGAGAGAACCGAGAAGGAGATGGGCCCCTCCTGAGCCCCCCGACGGGAATTGGGTCTGTCCCGAGCGGGCACCGGCATCCCCAGTGCGGGTGTGCAGGCAAAGGGCAGCCCGAGGAGATTCGGGGCTCGGGTGCTGCCGAGGCTCCGGGGCTGGAGAGAGTCAGAGATTCCCTGCTGCACACCTGGAAGGCTGCAGGTAGCACCCACTGCCCTGCTCCGGGCTCGGAACGGCAACACGAACGTGGCTAAGGTGCCAAAATCTTCTGCTCGGCTGAATGCAAAGTTTGTTCTCAAACAAGAGATCCTACCAAAAAAAAATCTATCTATATATGTGTGTGTGTGTGTGTGTGTGTGTGAAGTAAATATACATAAAAACTGTTAAACTGTCAGAGGGCAAACTGAGATTCAATTTTAGGAAGGAATTGCTCCCTGTGAGGGTGGGCAGTGCCTGGCACAGGGTGCCCAGAGAAGCTGTGGCTGCCCCTGGATCCCTGGAAGTGCCAAGGCCAGGTTTGGTTTGGAGGACCCTGGGATAATGGAAGGTGTCCCTGTCCGTGGCAAGGGGGTTGCAACAAGATGGTCTTTAAGGTCCCTCCCACCCCAAATTGTTCTATGGGTCAATGATGATAAATATATGGTTAAATATGGTTAATATGTGTATAGTTTGGTTATTAAGCCTGTGATACACACACATCCCTTCTGAGATGCAGCACACACCATTTCCCTCAAAGGTTTAATGCAACACTTGCAAAGCCAATATTAGCAAAAGGAAAACTCTTCATATTTCCCTCCTTACACTGTTAAGCCTAAATCCACGTGTTTAATACTCAGCAATATTATTTCTAAGAGTCTGAAGTGATGAAGCACGAGCTGAACATGAAAGAACAGTGAACTCTCTATTTTAGTACTTCCTTTTGTGATCAAGCCCATCTTTGGTTTTAACTTTCAGAAGCTTCTAAAGCTCACACAGCTCTGTGGGAATCTGTTTTGCAGTGAAACCATATGTACATTAATAGTAAAATGCAAAGCAGAAGTTTACAAATTACACAGCTCTGATTGGGAGCCAAAGAAATTAAAAGATTTCAAGCAGGTGATTGTGCACCTGTAAGACCATATCAGAACTTTGAAAATATTTTAAAAGCCACACATGCACACATTTCCTACAGCACCACGTATGCATCTCTGTTCAGATCACATCTGAATCTCACCTGGTTTTTAGGGAAAAAAAACCACCCAGAATAAAGACCCTGACGAGGTGAAACCTGTGATTTATAAAATACTCACACATATTCAGCATCTCTGTTCTGAGTTAAATATGCTGCCCCTCCAAGGCCTTTTTTGGCCTCGTGGGACGCTCTGAATAGCAATTATCCTTAGCCAGATTTCTGTGTAATTACACTCCCTTCCTTTTTCTGTATTTTTAAATAACAAAAAAATCAAAGAAGCTGTCATGAAAACAAGATCTTCATTCCCTAAGGAAGTCTCTGTTTACATTATTCCTCACCAAGCAGCAGCTGGGGTAGAAATCCTGGTGGTGTTTTCCACAGGTGGCAGCTCAAACTTCCAGGCCCTCCATGAAGGTTGAGTCTGCCCATCTCACACAGTTACAGACTGTCCTCAGTGTTACCTGGAGAGATGGGGAGGAAAACACAAACTTTAATGGCATAATAAATCCTTCTCCAGGAACAGTGTTACCAGGGAAAAGCACAGAATCAAAGAATGGTTTGGCTTGGAAGGACTTTAAATCCCATCCAGTCCCAGCCCCTGCCGTGGGCAGGGACACCTTCCACTGTCCCAGGTTGCTCCAAGCCCCTTCCAACCCTTCCTTAAACACTTCCAGAGGTGAGACAGCCACAGCTTCTCTGGGCACCCTGTGCCAGGGCTTCACCACCCACACAGGGAAGAATTATTTTCTGATACCCCATCTAACCCTGCCCTTTGTCAGTTTGAATCCACCACCCCTTGTCCTCTCACTGCATGCTCTCCTAATGATTGCCAGAGGAAGAAAAATCAGAATAAACTGGCCAAAAATTGAAAAGCTGAGACTGACCTTTAATTCTCATGATTCAGAGTTCAAAGAGGGAGGAAATGAAGAAGTTTCAATATAGAAATTATAGTAGAGCTATCTCTGACTAGATTGGTTTTCAGAAAAAGAAAGGTCCTGACCTCCACCTCTGTAAATCTGATTTCTGCTGGTTGCCATGCTTACTCTGCAACATATGAAGAATCATCCCACTTTTAAAACAAGTTTGTACATATTTCTTAGCTCTGAGCAGGCTTATGTGGTGAAAAAGATGGGAAAGTCCTTTAGCAGCCTTGAAGAGCAGGCCCACAATTAGTGGTGCAAACTTGTGAATTTAAAAGGTGATTTTTTTAACCATGTGAGTCCTTTCTCCTTGCTGCTGGCTGTGGTTTGTGGTGTAGTGGACTGATATCCAGTGGCTGTGTTTGCCAGCAGCAGAGCTGTGCATTTATAGCCAGATTTAACTCTGGGATAAATAAATCAGATTGTGTCCTCAGAGCAGCGCTGTAATGGGATGCTAATCCCGGGAATGGGGCTGCTTTTCCTCCACGTGCCTTTTCCAGCAGCAGCATCTCTAGGTTATTCTCACAGAGAGGGCTTAGAAATGCAGATGTTTCTGCTTTGTGCTTCCTCTCCCCCGAACTCATAAAGCAGAGGAAGGAGCTCATTGCCCACAAGGAGCCAGGAGGATTTTGCTTCCCACTTTTGGGGAGCCCTTTTCCCATGACCTCCATCCCCAGGCAGCGCTTCCCAAAGCCCTTCTCCAGGGGTGTTGCTGCAGGGTGTCAGCACGAAGCAATATCCTCACAGCAAATCCTAATTCCACCAGAAACAGACGTGGGCAGTGACAGGAAAAGACCAAAACTTCCCCAAAACGTCTCTTTGTGCTGCAAACTGCCGGGAGCAAAAGGGACCTTCCCCAGGGGAACTGCCGGAGGGGGCACCTTCAGGATCCCCCTTTTTTTTTTTTTCAGGGAAAGCAGAGGTGAAGCTGGAAACAAACAACTTTCTGGGTGGGGAGCTGTAAAATCCAGCCGGGAGTTTCCGTGCAGTGAGCCTGGAAAGCCACCAGGTGATGGGGATGTTGTACGGAACAGCCTCAGGACTCAGCGCTGAGCTCAGCCCAATTCCAGGCGGGTTTCCCATCCCGCTGGATGCGCGGCTGCCGTCTGGCACAGGCTGGGCTTAGTTAGGACGTGCAGCCACAGCCTCCCAGCACCCCTAGGGATTATTTCAGCTCTTCTCCCAACTCCGAGGCTGTGAGAAAATTGCAGGAAGATTTGCTGCTCTTAGTTGCCTCCTCTCCCATTAAAATATTGGTGTAATTCTCACTGGAATTAATGGAATGCGTATATTTTAAGGAGATGCATTATTACTCTCATTTTGCCCCTGGTATCCTGGCAACAGGCACATTCACATCACTAATTTCATATCTTGTACATCCTTCAGCTCTGAGGAAAGGGTAAATCAACCTTCAGATACTCTGAATGCCTTCTCTGCTGTTTTCCCGACTTGGGTTGGGAATTATTCTTCTTGGAATGTCTCTGGAAATTCAAGCTCAGCCTTTAATTGAAGCCAATGCCTTTGCCCTGGAACGGGCAAAAATTAAAACAGAAAAATTGATTAGGTCAGTGTGGCAGAATCTGGTTTCCTACAAATGGTCTGTTAGATTTTCATGATGGAAGCTGAGTGTTTTGCCTGATGCCATCCTTTCATCCTGTGTGTCCTCCAGCACCCTAAAGAGTTCCCTTACACTGGTGATCTTGATGCCCTCCAAGTACTTGTTGAAGGGTATCATTCCCCTCTTAGTCATCATTTAGCCAAGTGATGCATATTAAGTTCGTTTAATCTTCACTCATAACTCAGTCTCCCCTGACCTTTAATCACTTTTATTACTCTTCCTGTGAATTTCTCCCAATTTGTCTGCATCTCTCTGGCAATGAGGCACCCAGGATTTACTGCCTTGTTTCAGACACGCTCTCCCTGCAGCAATGCAGAAGATGTTACCTCCTGCTACTTTCATCCACTGCTGATTAAACAATACACTGGAGTTGTGAGGTAGCTGGGAATCAATTAAAATAGAATTTAAATGCTTCAGTGCTCAGAATTACTATAATTCTTTTGTGGCACCAGAAGCCTTGGAGCCTGTGAATACCTGCTGCTTCTGGAAGCACGTGTTGGTGATTCCCAGGGCAGGCAAAGCTTTGAAACCTGCTGCTTGCACAGCTCTGTGAGTCTCTGAGGGCATAGGAAGGAGTTCAGATCCAGAAGACAGATGGAGATGGGTTCAGATTGGCACCAGGAACAGCCCACGTGTGCTGCTGGCCTGAGGGCTCCACTCTGCTCCCCCTGGAATTCCCAGAGAGGTGACAGCACCCAAGGGCTTGTCACAGCAGTGGCAAAACTGCAGGAGGCAGCAGCCAAGAGCTTGACTTTAGGTTGCTTCAAGCTCTGTTTAAAATGTTTGCTTTAATTAAAAAATTAAGGAAAAAAAGGTCTTTAGAAATCTGCAATGCTTTTGAGCTTTGATTAATGAAGAGCTTGAGACAGCTGAGCAGCAGATTAAATGATGAAAGATGTTCTAAGACTTCTCAGATGTGCTGAAATGATCAGGTGGCTTCTCTGTCTCCACCAAATGTGGTTTTGATTCAAGGAGTCAACAGGATCTCTGCTCCTGGTTCCTCTTTTCCCATCTGAACAGCCCCGTGGTTTCACATGGTGGATAAGGAGGGCAGGCTGTTCCTCCTGGAGGTGTTCAGTTCCTCTTACAGGACATTTTTTTGTCCTTACACAAACTTGGCTCTCCAGATCTGTGTTGTGATGTCACATTTGGTCTCTGAGCCACGGAACTGAAGGTCTCTGGGCCTTTCCATGCACACTCCAGCTCGCTGAGCTTTCACTGCCATGTCATTCATTACTCCTCCTCCAGCTCCTGAATTCAAAATGAAGTGTTTAAAATCTGATCAGGGATGTGTCCTAACGAATGCTTGGATTGTATGTGTGCCTTGTTTCCTTAAGTGATTTTTACCCTTTTGCCTGCCTCCAGATAAAAACAAATTAACTGCATTTTACAGGCTCTTTTCCCCACATACCCCAGCCTTTCCTCTTTCCCATCTGTTGCTCCTCACTCATGAAGTTCCTTGCAAACCCCAGCCTTCAGCAGTGGCTCAAGAATTAATAAAACAGCTTGTGGCATGAAGCACATTTCCATACAACTCGTGTGCACGCACACATGAATATTTCCTTAAAAATTATTTACATTCTGGACAAACATCTCATAGTGCTGGGGAAAAAAAGAAAAAAAAGGCTGTTTCTTTTAGCCATAATTTATAAATATGTCAAGTACCAAGGCTGATTTGTTAATGCTGAGTTTGTGGGGTCTACTTGTATAGACATGGCCTGTGCCATCCTGATGTTTTCCTTCAGGAGCCCTGTCCCTGTGCAACTGCAAAAAGATTAATTTCCAAGCCTGCCTTTGCTATATTAGCCTTCATTTTAGATACACAAATAAAGTAATTTAACTTGTTGGATGTTCTATGAAAAATACCCAGATAGACCAACTGTCTTTACCTTCAAAGTTATGAAAACCATTATTAAAAAGATCAATCACCTCCCCTCCTTGCTGACATAATGATAAATGTTTCCTGCAAGTGTTATTCTATCTTCTAATTTCAGAAAAAATTAATATACCTTTTTTCTGCCTTTTTTCTTCCCCTTTTTGCTAGCTCAGGCCTTGTTACAAAGCCATTTTAATTTGCAATCATTCTTCCAGTGCACCTGCAGTGATAGAGCTGATAAACACTTTCTTAGATGATAATTTTTAATGACTACCACAATTTGTCTTTAGGAACAATGCCAGAGATGGCAGAAAACTGAGAGACAGAAGAAATAGAATGGAGGGATGGTAATTATTATACAATAATTATATTGAGCAGTTTGGTCTAGTGGAAGGTGTTGGGGGTTGGATGGTATGAGCTTTAAGGTCCCCTCCAACTCAAAACACTCTGTGGCTCTGTGATTATCAATTCTTACTGCATTTTATTTTTCTGGTAAATCCCTACTCATACAGTTAACACACTGCCATGCTTGAATCCACCAAAAAATCTCTCGGTTCCTCCTTTTTCTCAGTGCCTGAAAAGCTGAACCATGAGAGCAGGGTTTCTGCACACTGCTGCTGTCTTGCTGAATCAGGCAGTTTGGGGCAAAGCCAATTCCTGTGACTCCTGTGGTCTCTCATGAGGAATTGCTTCTGTTGGAGGAGCGTTGACCATTTAATATACGGTGCTCATGACTCACCATATATATTCCCAGAGCACTTGGAGGTATTTCCATGCTGTCTCTGTATTTTTACAACCTAAACATATTCCCCTTGGAGATTTATGCAGCTTTACATTCTTCTCTCTCGTGCACTTTTGCAGGAGTTTTATGGGGGAGCAGAGAGGGAGCGTAACCAGCGCGGGCAGCTCGCTTAATTTAGCACAGTCCTGTCCTTTCCAGTTCACCCACCTGCAAAATGGGAATAATAATAAGCACTTAAGGGAGAATATTCACATGTCTAGCTTGAGACCTTTAATGTTCATCTCTCCTGAGGCTCAGCAGAGAGAAACAGCTTCTAATTCACATGCTTTGAATGGGTTTCTAATGGAGCTAGCTCCTCTTCTGGCAGCCAGGGAGACCAAGCTCTCAGCTCCAACAGGCATTTGGGTGACATGCCAGAAGCCAGACACTCTTTCATGCCTCATCCTGCAACCACTTCCACGCTCAGCTTCCCACTGGTGGAGCAATATCTGATTCACTCAGTGGTTCTCCACATCTGCAGAGTGGAGTGGGTTGTGGGATGAGCACCATGCAGAGCCCCAGTGATCACTGAGGGTGAAAAAAATGAGTGTTTCAACAGCACTTTGATTGTGTTAAGCCCAGTGGAAGCACTATGAATTATCAATATGGCCAGTCATTAGTATTCATTAGGGCTCAGAGCAAACTACTGGGACTCAAATCCTCCTGTTGCAGTCTCTGGGTTGCAATCGTGTGACATTGAGCAAGTCACTTCTCGTGTCCTCATTTTTCCTTGTCATTAGGACCTCTGCATCATCCCTGAGTGTGATGTGAACCTTAATAAGGCTTGAAAAGGGCTTTGAGAACTTGTGGTGAAGAGGGAAATATTAATGTCAAGCATTGCTGTAACAGCAGATGAGAGGGAGCAAGAGCCTCATCCCGCTCCAAAGGGCTCGGAGTGGTGCCATGGAGCACTTCAATGCCTTGTGGATCCTGCCCAGGAATCCTGAGGACAGAGAGGCACACCAGAGCCAGTTCTGCTCACAGCCAGAGCCAAGAAGCACCACCAGGGAGTTGGGATTTGGAAAACCCATCCCTGTCTCGCTTTTCTTCGGCTTGCACAGGCAAGCTGCCCATGGGTATGCACAAATGGATATTTAGGCTTCTAAACACCCCCTCCTGGACACAGAAATGCAGTTTGGGACTGTGTTTAGCACGGAAAGACTGGCACAGAAATCAATCTTTATTTCAGAAAATCTTCTCTTCAGTGTTTAGCCTTGGTGTTGATTATATGAATTAGATCCCCATTACAAATGAGCCTCATGTCCCAGAAAATAATGTGCTGTGCTCAAGAAGCAAGACTTTCTGCATTTCATCATCATTCTGTTCCTTAATGATTCGACTTTCCTGGCAATGATGAGAAATGTTTATTTCCCTGGAGTATTTCTGGATGGTGAAATTACGGTGTTATTTGTGGGCAGTGGATGCTGCATTAACCCTCCAAGGCTGCGTTGCCATCTTTAATCATTCTCTTTGGAGAGCTGGCCACCTTCCTTCACACCTCTGGTTTCCACAATGCCCTTTGGCCACTTTTTAATCTATTCAACCCACTTTTATGCTGGAGACAGTGGCTGCCAGCTTCTGCCTGCTCGGAGGCATAGGAGCAAGACAAAGTGACAAAGTGACAGAGAGATAAACACTACTGAGAGGCCTTAGTCTGCATTTTGAGGACTGCTGTAAATCAGAGTGATGGAGAGAGACAGATCAGTGGTGCCAGCATAGAGAGGTGAATGTGCCTGCTGGGATCTACATATTCTAAAATGCATCTCCTTTTCATTTATAGCCAGTGATAGGAACACTGTCATAATGCTGTGGAAAAGAAGATGTTGACAGCAAGGTCAGGCTCTTGTGCAGTTCCTCAGGCTCTGCAGGAGTCATTGATGGAGTTGATGCAGGCTCCTGCAGTGCTACAGCCACATTTTCTTGCTTCCATCTCCAGTTAGGAGCAGAGCAATACGTTATTCTACGTGATCATATAAAAGGAATCCTTCATTTCATGTCTTGTAACTTCTGTCACCAGGTGTTGGCTGACACTCTCCACCCTGTTGTAAAATCCAGCTGCCTTCCCCAAGCTGAAAACACAAACCCAAACACCTGAGATGAGATGAGTTACATACCCTCCTCTATATTTGATGTTTGAGGCAATGGCACCATCAGATAAAGCAGTATCTCAGTGAATTTGATCCCCCCCACCAAAATACTGCACTTAAGAAAGTTACATCAATGCAAAGTCAGGCCTGAAATCTGCCATCTGCTAAAGCAGGGAACCCTAAAGTTAAATTCACCATTGGAGCCAGTGCTTGGCTGCTCTGCAGGTGCCATCTGTACATTTCCTTACACTGCTGTTTGTTCTGTTCAATTTGTGCTGTGGTGTGTAAAAATGTCCCCAAACTATGAAAGCAAATGAGCAGGGCTTAGCCTGGTAAAATCAATAACTTGGACATTATCAGATTTTTCAGAGTTGAAAATCTCAAGGCTTAACCTCCCATAAACCCTTGGTTTTCCAGTTTGAAATCTCTGCTTAGTACTGGGAATCTTGCAATACTGATTCCCTCTGACTGCACTCCCAGCACACTGGAATTTGCTCTCATGTTGTACTAACAGAGCTCTTGGCTCAGAATTGATTATTCTCTCTGCTGCAGAACAACCACTGCCATCAGTGGCTCCTGTTGGAGTTTTTAGGCCAACACAGGTGAAAAAAAAAACCATGCAAAAAAGCTTTGGTGCTCAGCTCCATGTGTTCCCATTCTCAAATTAAGCCTACACATGAGCAAAGGAGAATGTCTGGGAGATGTACAGGCATTTCAAAAATCACCATGTTTCATGATTTACTCACAGGTGACTTTTTCTTTCATGCAAAGGGATGCAATTAAAAAGAGAGCAAAATTTCATGTGGTTGATTCATTCAGCTTTTTGGATGAGAAGATGCAGAACTGCCTAGAATGGCAGTGTAGCCCCATTGCTTTTTTTTTTTCCTTTCTCTTCTGGTTCAGAAAAGAAATGTCAGTCTGACCCATCTGCTGGAATCTGAGCAGAGCCCCAAAAGACCCACACACAGCCTGGAAGACAAGTGCCCATATGGTGTCTGCACTCATTCATTGCAGAGCTAGTAGGCAGCAGAAATACCTCAGGGAAGAATTTGGGATGAGAAGATATTTTTAATAAACCAGACTGCAGTGTTCTATAATGGGAAATAATCACCAAGTCTTTTCCACAAATATCTAAATTCCTGTCTCTTCTACTTTCCCTTCCAGTGCTGGCAGAGAAAGACCAGAAAAGAAAGGTTTCTTGCACTGTAAAACACTCCAAAATTTCCCAGTTACTGGTGTTCTACTGTATCAAGGTTACTGTTAATGTTATTAATATTCATTTTCATTTACACCACTACAAAGCCATTAATGTGATAAGAATGTTATTATCTTTATAGCAATGAGTATTTATTAAAAGCATGTACAGTGAAAATTGGTAATAAGATGAAGCAACGCAAAGTAGAATGCAATGAATCCCTTAGGAAGAATAATAAAGATTTCTGGCTCTTTTTATTCCTCCCAACAACTTCACAGTATTAAAAAAAAAAAAAGAGGCAAGATAACAAGTCAGTCTCGAAGTCACTTATCAGAATTTGCAAGAGCTCTGAGTGTTTATCCTCAGAGAAAGCTGGAAGGATCCATTTCTGGAAAATTATTGTTGCCTGTCCTCTTAGCCAGAAACTGCCTTGCTGTTTCTGTTTAATTAAACTGCTGCTGTCAATTACTGCCTGCAAGTAACACGAAGTGTTGCCCAGTGAACTTGGGGAGGCACTCAGCAGCCACTGGGCTGTCGTGAGCTCCCTCTGCACTCCCTGCACATCTCCTGAGGGTGGGAGGTGATAAAACTCCCCATTTCTGTCCATTTCCCTTTTCCTTCAAGGAAATAGAAATAACCCATCATTGTTATGGCCCCACTGATTGAAACATCAAGCTGAAATATTTGCTTCAGTCCCCGAGGCTTGATGTTTGCTGAGCCTTCCCTGTTGTCCTGTCCCTCCCAGGGGGTGCAGCGGGATGCTCCACTCCGACTTCCACTCACTCCTGGACCTCTGCCCTGGCCACATGGGGCACTCCTCTTCCTCTCATCCCTCTAGTTCCAATTCCACAATCAGGTTTTATTCTTGCTCCTTTTCTCTTTTTCTGCCAGGTTGGGTTTTTGCTCCGCCGCTGACCTCGGCTGCCGGGCTGGCGGCTCCATGAAGACAGAGCATTCCCAAACCCCCAGGAACACAGAGAGCCAGCCCTTCCTCCGTACTCTGTGTTCCCTGCAGCTCTGCTGGACACTTCCTCAGGCAACAAGGAATCTCACCACTGGCTGCAGCTGAGGCTGGCAAGTGCTGCTGCCCCAAAAAATGACAATCTATTTTTTTTTCCTTTTCAACTCGTCGCCAGCTGAGCAAAGGCTGCCGGTGCTTTCTGCTTTGGGGAGCTGAAAAGGTGACCTCTGATTAAATTTCTGGGCCAACAGCCTCTTACTTTCACTGTGCTGTAGCCAAGGACCACAGCTCAGTTATTAACTGCTCCAAAACTCCTCTCTCTTATCCAAAGTCTCCCTCTTCTCCTCCCAAAAAAGTGACAGGACAAGTGTTGCTGACATGTATGGTCCTAATTGAATTGGATGTAACTCTGACCAAAGCATCCAAATTCCAGGAAGATACAACCAGAAAATTTCCACCACCGAGTTCGGGTTTGTTTTTTTTAATTCGAGTGCAACTTTTCCATGGGCAACTCTTTTCAGTGGAGTTGAAGGCATTCTGCTCTTTTCAATGACCATCCACAAAGAAGATTGTCCCCCCTCAGATGTGAATGTCGGTGATAATTGACTGTGGGGAGGATTTTCCACGCTGTACATTCAATATAATCTGTACCTGGACTCCCAACTTTACTTTCAATTTGTACAGAGATAAGAAACACAAGAGTAAAGTGTAATGTTAATTAGGTTCAGGCTTCCCTCCTGTCTGGTTGGCCCAGCACAGTCCACTGATTTTATTTGTGGATAAGTTGGAGATATGTTCACATATTTTTATTTATATATTTTTATTTACTTATTTATATAACTCCCCTGCAATGGGCAGGGACACCTTCCACTATCCCAGGTTGCTCCAAGCCCCATCTAACTTGGCCTTGGGCACTTCCAGGGATCCAGGGGCAGCCACAGTTTCTGGGAGTGCCAGGCTCTCCCCACCTTCACAGGGAGGAATTTCTTCTTATGAATGGGGTAAAACAGAGGTGAAAAATCATAGCTGAAGTGATGCATTCATTGTATGTCCCAGATGCCTTCACTTTTTCCTTTCTGTTTGAATTCTCTTCCCTCAATGTTGCAGCTCTAGCTTTGATCCATCCGGGCAGAATCAACAATCTTTTGTAAAATGTTCCTTTTCAGTCCAAGTCCTTTCTGTGATAACAACAAAAACAGTACAAAAAGAAGATTTGGATTATGTTTATATGTGACTAGACTACTGATCTCACAGCCCAGGAAATGAAGAATAAGATGAAATGTGATTTTTAAATCTGGCCAGGAGGAGGGGATCAGGATGAAGCCAAGCACAAGTCAGTTGGGAGCGTGATTCTGCAAAGAACCCACCTCAGAAAATCAACTTGCAGTGTTTGTGTGACACAAATTCTGTTTCTTGTACTCACTAGAGGCCTGGTTCTCTCCGGGGCGTATTTTCAGCCTTTTTAATTCACCTTACTCCCATCACCCACACACTATGGAGAGACAGTGAGTGCACTCTGTCCTGCAAGGGGAGACTCCAGCCTTGAACCCCTCCATTCCTCCCCTTCCTTCACCAAAACCCAGCTTTGATCCCACTCGTTTGACCAAGGACGCTCCTCCGGGGATGCCAGAGGACTCACAGCGGGTCCTTCTCTGAACTTCACTGTTCCTTTGGAGAAGAAAACCTGCTTAGTGCTGTCACAACCTCCTTGTATCCCACCCCCAGCTGCCCAGGCTGCTCCTCATCCCCAGCAGGACTTGGCTCGCCACGGCCATCACAAGGCAGATCGGTCTGAGGGGACACGTCTGACGGCGTGCAGGGAGTTTGCTTCTTCCCTTTTCTACTGTAAAGCATTCTTCCTTCCCCAGCCCGACCTGGAGAATCTAATTAGTGGCCTAATTACCACCCCCATGCCATGCTCTGGCTGACCTTTGCTGCCTGGTGTTCTCAGCCCGCCTTCCCCCTGTCAGTGCGATTTTAGGCCGCAGGTCTGCGGGGCCTGTGCCGGTTCCACGACGTCACCACGTTTCACTTCAAGGCTTATTTTTATTCCCCACTCCAGCAAAATTGAACTGTGAGAGCGCTGTAAATTTTCAGCCTCGAGAGGCTCTTCATTAAGCAACAAATAACTCTCTGCACCTCCTCGGTGTTGCCCTCCTGCTGGCTGTTCGTCACACGGCGCTTCCCCCCTGCTCAGCCGGCCGTGGCCGTTCCAGCCGGCTGACAGAGCTGCTGCCGGCCAAAAGAATGCACATTACAGCCTGTTTGCTGAGCCCCTGACTTTAATACAGAAGCAACAGCACCGTTTTTATCCTTATTTGTCTGAAAAGGCTCGTGCTGTCTCGCTGTCCTTATCAGATATCAGTGTTTCACACATCCTGTGCTGTCCTACAGGAGCGGCTTCTCATGGCTCCAGCCCTGGTGCTTCCACACAAAGAGGTGCTGTCCAAAATAATGAGCTGCATTTAACGCCTCTGTCCCTGACACTGCGGCCCAGCTGCCCCCAAGTCTTGGGGAAAAAAATCTGGGCACCCACCCCTTTGCAAATCCTGCCTTGCCCTGGGGTTAAGCGGTGTCTCAGCTCCTCGAGAGGTGCCTTGGTAATTTTGGAGCCACAGTGCATCGAAAAGCCAAGCACCACCCTGGGAAGGATGTCATAAAACAAATACTCCTTTCCTGCTGAAATGCATTATTAAAGCCTCCACCCCATAAATCCCAAGTAGATAACACTCTCCGTGGCACCTTGTAAAATAAGCAATTTTCTGCTACTGAGGGAACAAATCCTTTTTCTCATTCCTATCTAAACTCCACCAACACGGTGACAGGCACAACACTGCACCTGAGTCGGGTTTTGACAGCCTCATACATTTCCAACTCTGTCAGCAAGGATAAATGTTTGAGGCTTTTCACTTTAAAGGGCTCTGGAGGAAAATGGACTTTCTGGGACAGGCTTCACCCTTTGTGTCTACCAGCCATAAAGTTTCCCACCATTTCCAGCACTGCTTCATTGCAGGGCTGAGGTAGAACTGAAGTGCTGACAAATCTGCACTTCAGAGAGGAAGTGAGGCTGGGAGTAGAAAGATAGACACCGTAGATTACCAAATATTTGGGGTTTTTTCACCCCAAAACATATCAGGATGAAGCTCACTGTGTCTCACACCCTCTGGGTGCTGCTGGGGCAGAAATAAAGAACATCTGGGGCTGTATCCAAAAATCCTTGATAAGACAGACATGGAGCAACTGCACCAGGCTGGATTTACACCAGCAGTGTTTGAGGTGACAAATGAATTTGGACTCTATTTACTAGTTTCCTGATAAATCTGTCAGTGTTTTGTTTCAGTAAGATGTCACCTTCAGTTTTTCCTTTGGGTTTGTTTGGGGTTTTTCAACTCTAAAATCACAATACTGCTGACTCAGTGATTATTGCACCAGCAAATATCAACATTTTATTCCAGTTTAGAACCAGAAGAGATTAAGGAATTCCAGAATTCACCTCCAAAATGAAACTGCTGTTTTCTAAATAGCTCTGATCAGCTACCAAGGACACTGTCCCATTTTCATCCATTATGAACCATGCAGGTGTACAGGTTTATTTCTTGTGTGAAAGGTCTATGGGATCATTCATTTCAGAAACTTATGTAATGTCTTATGTTCATTTCTAGAGCAATCAGGGAAGCAAACTTAGTAGTTCATTGTTATTTTTCTGCTCCTTGGTGCACAGAGTGTATCTCCTGTGTATTGAGCAGCTCCAGCAGGGTGTTCAATATCAACAGACCGTACCAAGGTCCTTCTGTGGCCACAGATTTTAAATACTGACTTTCCCTTTTTCTTTTATTTTTAAAGCTGAAGCCAAATTCAATAATTTTTTATCTACCTTATCATATATTCAGGGATCAGCCTGAAGCCAAACTAAATTTTCTTCATATTATGAGGGGGAAAATGGCTTGTTCTCCAGCTCAGCACAGATCACTCAGCACGAATCCCTTGTGTTAAAGACTCTGCTCCTCATTATCAATACAGAATTCCCAATAAGAAGGAAAAACACTTTCTTTTTCCTCCTCATCCTCACAGTCCACTCAAGATGCAGCCTATGCTTTCAAAACAGAGTGTCACTCAATGCTACCATGAAAAGCAATTAAAATTCCTTCATAGGGAAACCAGCTTTGGGCTGGGTTTGTTTTGGTTTTTGGGGTTGTTTCTTTTTTATTTTTTTTTTCAGTCTGCTATTATAAATAATAGCAAGGAAAAATAAAGTTTTTAATTTGTGCAAATGCCTTGACAAAGTTGTCCTTCATCCTTGTGTAAATATTGCTGCTGTAACACTGCCAAGGAATGGCCTTGAGTGTCTGCAGCCAAAAAAAAATCAGACCTGCTCCTATCTGAGCCCCTGAGACCTACGTGTAACTCATGTTTGTGGCTGGTGTTCCAGCTCTGCAAAAATTGCCTCTGGGCCTCTCCTGACTGGGAACCCAGGCTGCTGTTCCCTGACTTCTGTGTAGCATTTCAGGAGCAGTCATGGCAAGCTTTGCAAGGAAAAGTGCTTCTATCAGACAAACTGAAAAGGCTGGAGAGAAAGGCCAAGGGCTCCAAGAAGGAATTCCTTTCCAAACACTCAGGCTTGCATGCCTGGATGCTTATCTGTTCTTCCAGAGTAATCCAATGAAAGATAAACTTTCTCCTCCTAAAAGCCTTTACTCCACTTAAACCCTGGGCCATGGTGGCTGAAATTCCGTGGCTAAATCCAAAGATGATGATGGAGACGAGGAGAAGGGAATCTGTTTATCTGAAGAGGGACACATTTGTGCAGAATGAACAGAAATGGCACAGCTCTGTTGCATAATCTGGCTGTGTTCCTCACTTCAGTTCAGTGGGGAAGGGAGGGTGACTCCAGGCAAGACCCAGTTGGAGGTGGGGTTTGTAGGATTTGGTAGAGGAAGGCACACACATAAATGAAGTTTTGAAAACAGCCCTAAAAATAGTGAATAATCACAGAATAGAACCCCAGGGGGGTCTGGGCAGGAAGGGACCTTAAAGCTCATCCAGTTCCACCCCCGCCATGGGCAGGGACACCTTCCACTGTCCCAGGCTGCTCCAAGTCCCATCCAACCTGGCCTTGGGCACTGCCAGGGATCCAGGGGCAGCTCTGAAGCTTCCACTGAATCTCCAGCTCCCATCCCTCACTGGAAAGGAAAAGCTGGCCCTTGGGCACAAGGCTTCTCCCAGAGCCTCTGCAAACTGCAGGGTTCAATTAACTCTCATGGAAAGTGATGTGAAAGTAAACCCAAGTTACTTTCCAAGAACACAGGCTGAAGCTTGCAAACCTGCAGGCATTTTATGGTGCTGACATTCCATAACCCATGAGCTTGAAGATTTGGAGACAAAACTACAATTACACTCCAATTACACTGAAATGGAGTTCAATTTAAAAATCCCATAGGGTGAGCCCCTTGATTTTGATGAAGTGTCCAGACTAGACCTTTCAGTCCAAGATGGTGCTCACTTACATTCCAACCAAAAATTCATGAATCCACATGCAGGGTGGAGTGCTGAAGAACCACCCATTGTTTTCCTGAATTGGAGAATCAGCTCCTCTTATGCCAGGACAAGAGAGAATGGGTGCAAACTGCCAGAGGGCAGGATTAGATGGGATATTGGGCAGGAATTGTTCCCTGGGAGGGTGGGGAGGCCCTGGCACAGGGTGCCCAGAGCAGCTGTGGCTGCCCCTGGATCCCTGGCAGTGCCCAAGGCCAGGTTGGACACTGGGGCTTGGAGCAGCCTGGCACAGTGGAAGGTGTCCCTGCCTATGGCAGGGGGTGGAACGGGATGAGCTTTAAGGTCCCTTCCTGCCCAGACCCCCCTGGGGTTCTATTCTGTGATTATTCACTATTTTTAGGGCTGTTTTCAAAACTTCATTTATGTGTGTGCCTTCCTCTACCAAACCCCAACACTGGCACAGCAGTTCTCCTCACCCAAATGGTTCTGTGCATGTTCTACACAGTTCTTTGCCATTGAAGGCATTTGCTAAAAAACTGGTATAATTGTAGTAAAAAGCTGTGCTGACAGGTTTTAAGTGTGGGAAAGGCCTTAACTCCAAGTTATCAGTAGACATCACTGTGGCCAACCAATTGAAATAGTTAAATTATTCTGGTTTTTAAGGTCAGGAAATGGTGAAGCTGTAGCAGGAAAGCATATTTTACATAATGCAGAATCTCCTGAACCAAAACACTGAGAATAGCCTGGAGGAGAGCAGCAGCTTTCATCCAGTTCCAAGAGAGTCTGGAAACATTCACATTTAAATTTGTCAACCACCCTTTAACCTTTTCTCCCTTTTCTTCCCATCCACTGTGGTCTCTCCACATGCACCTCCTTCCTGTTTATTGGGTATTTTTCCATTAGTAAAATAAGGGGAGACCTCTTTGAGGACTTCCCCCAGGCCCAGCCTCTTTAGGGTCCTCTTTAGGATCCTCCAGGGCTGCTCAGTTCAAAGGGAAATCAACAGTCAGAAAAAGGTACCTGGGTGTGAAAATCTTTCTCTGCAAAATAAAGGTGTATCTGATCCACACCTGTGGATCACAGAAAACCTTGGAGAGGAGAATGTAATTCCTTCAGAGTGCTTTCCAAATTAAAGAAAAAAAAAAAAAGGAGGGGGAAAAGAATATGAGCAATACATTCTTGACAATTGCATGGTATTCATTGTCTCCAAATATTTAATTTTCATTTTTAAAAAGGGCTTAATCCTCTTAATGAAATAATTACATCCTGAGTACCTCAGTTTACAATTAGAAAATCAAGAGAAAGTGAAGAGTAAAAGTTTTTCTTGTCATTTAGTGTGTTCCAGGTGAATGCAGAGAGTACCACAACCACTGAGTGACAGCCAGACTGGGACAGCAGCTCTGCCCCATCTTCATCCCCTGGCACCACCAGAGCCAGGAACTGGTCTGAGCACAGGAAACGAGCTGCCAAACAACACAGAAAATGGATTAAATTCTGATTTCCTCCATCAAGAGAGCTCTGCCAAGCTAACACAAGTAAAAGTTCATTAAAAAGCGGCACAGCATTCGAGTGCTGAGCTGTACCTGGATGCACAAGAGGCATCATTTTGGGAAAGAGATTCCATCTCCTGCACAGCCCCTGCTCTCAGACAATCACCTTTTTAAGCATGCTGATGTTGTTGCTCTCCTTAATACATTTTAATTCCATTCTTAATGTTTTTGCACGCTCATGGTGCATAGCCAGGGACATTGCCCTGAGCAAAGGAGAGGGTGCAAGAAGCCAAACCAGTGACAGGAGAGGGAGTGGGGTTTTCTTGTAAAATCAAGGAAAATATAATGATGCCACACAGCATGTAATTACCACAGCAAACTGGGGGCTGGATTCCTCCAGCAGGTAGAGAAGCAAGAGAAGAGAAGGGGGAGAGGAGGAAAGAGCTCTGGCACAGCCACATTTCCCCAGCAGCTGGAAGCCCATGAGCTCAATGTGGGGGCAGCAGGTTCAGAGAGCTGTGGGGCTGGACTTGGAGGGAGATGGGAAAATTCAGCCCTGTTTTGTTCCCTCTCCCCACAGGACCAGGGCAAATGCTTGGCCTGAGAAATTCAGGAAGTAGCCAGAGCCAAAAGTGCCTCCATCTGTCATTCATCCATCCATCCCTCCATCATCCGTCCATCCCTCCATCCATCCATCCATCCATCCCTCCATCATCCATCCATCCATCCATCCATCCATCCATCCCTCCATCATCCATCCATCCATCCCTCCATCCATCCATCCATCTCTCCATCATCCCTCCATCCCTCCAGAGTGACATTCCCAGGAGGGGATCAGCACAGAGAGCTGGAGCAAGGAAGTGCTTTCCCAGAGGGTCCTTGCCACAGCAGCTGCTTTGCAGAAGCGAAGCCGCCTCTGTCTTCCCCAGACAGACACTGGGAGGTCACCCCCGGGTCAGCAGAGCCTTGTCTGCAGTGGAGCAGAGATCACCCTCTGCCAGCCTACCTATAATTAAATGCCTGCAGTTTCCCACATATGTATTCTTAAAACATCTGTAAGCATAATTACAGCAACCACTTAAACAGCTCAACACGAGGCGGGCGTTCTTTTTCACCGGGAGATTGCTTTTAATGACTCTGTGTACAGCAGTTTGCAGATAAGGCCAGAAGTGCACCCAATTATCTCTCTGCTGGCACTTATTGTGCTTAAACTCACACTTTCAGGCGTTTTGGTTTGCTTCATGAGGGCTTCCATTCCTGTTAATGCTCAATTCTCCCTGCACCACTTTAAAAAATGAAGGATGAAGCCCCAAGCCTGAGCTCTGGTTATCCACTTACACTTGGGAGATGCTGCAGAGCTCAGCCCCATTTCCTTGTGTCTTCCCTCTTCACTTTGACATGTGCTGACAGCAGTCTTTTGTGAGCTGAGGGGTAGATTTTGCAGGAATTTGGCCAGAACACAGGCTGTGATGTCAGTAATGTGGCAAAGGGTGTTCAGAAGGGGACTGAAGGCAGTTCCTGGCCATGTTCTGGCTCCTGTGTCCACAGTGTCCAGCTTTCTCCAAGACTCCCAGTAAAGCAGAGGTGTGGGGAGCTATTTGATGTGTGAAACGCAGTTTTCACCTGGGGGATTTTTCAGCCTGGAAAAAGAGAGTAAGGAACCAAATTAAGAATATCTAAAAATCTGAGTTGTTTTGCAGGGAATTTACTGTTGACTGTTTTCGTTTTCTCTTTCCTGCTTGTCTGAAGAGTCACCCATCTCCAGTTTTCACCCCAAATGAAAACACTGGAAAGATCTACTGGAGAGCTGGGGAGATCCCACAAAGGGTGCGAGTGTCTTTGTTGTGAAAAGCACTGCAAGGCTTGAAAGTAAAAAGCAGAACTGTGGAGGTTTACACCACACACAAATTTTCTGCAACTTTTTTTTTTTTTAACATGATATGCAGACAGAAAGAGCAAAGCAGCTGCCTAAATAAAGAACTGGCTTACAAAGGAAACATTTTATGAACAAGTTGTTGTCTTGCAGCAAGAAGTCAAATCTGGGTCAAGGAAAAACACACAGAGGGACTTAAAAGTCACAGATCACAGAACCATAGAATATCCTGAGCTGGAAGGGACACAAAGGGTCATCAAATCCTGGTTCTGCACAGAGGGGAGTGGATGTTGATGTGCTTGGGAGTGGAGAAGGAGAAATCAAGATATCAGTGCTTGCAAAAGCCAAATAGGAATACCCAGAGAGGAGGACACAGAGGAGGAAAGCGCTCACAGCTTGTGGCACTCCTCTCCTCCTGTTTACCTGCAAGCTGGTGAGTGCTGGGGAATGAAATGCTGCTGCTGCTGCTGCTTTCCAAACACAGGAGCACATCCCCAGCAGCACAGGAGCCTTGGGCTGGATTTGTGTGGCTTTTGTCTCTCTTGATAACAACATTCCAGAAGAGATGATCCCGGGTGATTGCACACGCACTTCCTGGGACGTGTCCTCTCCTGTGTGACCCTTCTGTGTCACAGCCAGAGTCCCCTCACCACAGACACCCATTGCGCAATCCAGGACGTATTTTCCAGCCCATGGAAAAGCAGCCCATGTCCAGCTGGCTTCATCCTGTCACAAGTGTGACCTGTGGGGTTCAGGGATGACGTGGCTCCCACTTCCCCCCTGACTCACGGACCTCCTTCCCCATCTGCCATGAGCAGACCAAGCCTCCAGCTCTGTTCGGAGCAAGGAATATCCCAGAGCCATCTCCTCCAGGGGAACACACACTTGGGCCATGAGAAACCTCCCAAAGGCCTCCCTGCAGCTGGAACCTTGCCTGGAAAAATTCCATGGAGGCAGACCCAAGGGACAACGAGGCAGAGACCAAGGGACCATTGCTCTCACAGCCTGTGCTCACACTGTGACCTGTTGTCTTTGCTTGGTTCTCACCCACCAAAGCCTGAAAATGTATTTCAAAAATTCTCTTCATCCCTGAAGTTTTGAGTGCCAGAATTGCATCCTCTTAGCCCCCATTGATCATATCTCTACACAGCATTCCAAGCAGTAAATATAAGAGTAATTAAATATTTTAACTGGCTGAAAGATTTGGACTGTCAGCAATGACACTCATCAGTGTCTGATGCTCAGCTGTATTTGAGTGTGTTCTTCTGATCAACAGGATAGGAACAGACTATTTTTGTACTAATTAAATTGGGAGGCATTCTCACCCAATTAGCATTTGCCTGTCAGACCAGTGAGTGCTAGAAAATGCATACATCCCTCTAAATAACTGTAGTTGCATTTTGTGTGGATTCTGTTTGGAGGAAGGTGGTTATGAAGACAAGTCTTGGTCAAGTATTAGAAAAGAAACAATAAATACTGTAGTAATAAGACACACATAATCTTTCATTGTATTCCTGCAGGATCTGAGTTCTGTTGGGGTTCAAACTAAAGCAAAACAGAATTTTGCAAAAGAAGCTAAAGTGTTTCTTCCTTTCCTGCTATAATTAGAGGCAGAAGCTATTTTAAGAGCAGCTCTTCTTTTTACCAATTCATTAAACATGAATTTTCCCTGAAAACATTTCTCTATGTCAAGTGGCCCTAATAAACAGGATATTATACAGCTATGAGTCCAGTTCCTGCTCACAGGGAAGAAGTTTAACAGTTTCAACACAGGGATGGGCTTCAAGTGGTCTGGGTGTCCTTCTGTGCCTACTTCTGTCATCTTTCTGTGACCTTAGATAAGGCAGTCTCTGAAACTCAGCCACGCTCTGTGAAGAATGAAGATAACTCTCTCCTCCTTCACAGGGAAGAAGGAGAGTGAGTAGATATCAGCCTGAAAAACAGCAAAGAAACAGCAGTGACTTTTTTCCAAGGATCAAAAGAGAACATCCTTTGCAGATGCTTTTTCCTCCACGGGTCACATTTTTAAAGGCCTTTTCACTACAACTGAAAATCAACTTGGTTCAACTTGCAGGGTTTTGTTCAGGTTTATGTGAAGAAATATTCAGCAGCCATCAATCTTTCTCAGCTACCTTTGATGTGGGAGCTGCAGCCATCCAGGGGGATTCCTGCCTGAATTCTGACATAGCAGGAGAAATGCTCAGTTTTACTGGGAATCTCAAGATTTCATCATTAGATGAGACATTATTAGAAAATTAGATATATTCATGTCTAAGGCTTTTGTCCTTTGGTCCATCCTCGTTGGTGTCACCTGATAAAACACTGACTCTTAGGGCTGAGCAATGGGATGGGTGTGATGGCCTTGGCAGGGGGTTGGAATGGGATGAGCTTCAGGTCCTTCTCATTCTGATTCCAAGGCACCAGGCTCAGCTAAATTCAGATTTGAGTCAGTTTTTCTTAGAAATGAGTCTCAGATGGGCTTTGCTAGCATGTTTGCAGAAATCTAGATAAGGTCTTTAAAAAGGGAAGCAGAAGAATGAGAACTAACTGGGAACAATTGCTTGAGGACTCTGCTCAGCCCAGGGTAGCTGTAGCTGCAAGAGAGATTTGTTTGTTATTGTACAACATTGTATTACAAAATCATCCTTCCTGTTACAAAACCATCCTACCCAAAATGATGACAAACTAATTCTAGATAACTTTGCTCAGATGTGCAAACTCAGTGGGATATTTTATTAAAAAAAAAAAAAATCAGTAGGGACTGTGAATTAAAAATGTTATCAGAAAGGAAATCATATCACAGTATGTGATATTGCAGTGAACCATTAGGTTATGTCTATCCAGTAAATTGTTCCAGCTGGGAAGAGATTAATAGAGCTCACAAATTTACAGATCAGCTCCATCAGTGCTGGCTGGTCAGAGGGTGAGCTCTGACACCAGCTGCCACTGGGCAGGATGTAACTGATTCCCCCAGCAAATACAATAAAGATTTGAACTTGGGAACCTCTCTCCTTTTGGCAGAGCTGCAGTCATTCCTCTTCCTGACTGCTCCAGAGAGATTTTATCCGTGACCACCCGTTTCACATTCAGCATTGGAAGTTATTGGATTAGAGCAGTGCAGTAGGAAAGGTCACACACTGAGTGGACTCCAGGCAGCTCAGGCTTTGTTGTGTGTCCACATCAGGAGGGATAATCAGATAATCACCCTGAGTGCTGCTTTGCCACTGATCTCTGTCCTAGCACTTCACAGCTCGGTGCTGTGTTCCAGGGCTCTTGAGAAAGCATTTCAATGAGCCCTTTCTCTGAAGTTCACCTCATATTTCCATGCAGTTTTCCTTTGGGTGAAATATTCTGTGGCTGCAGAGGTTTTCTTGGAAAGCCAAAGGGGAAAGTAAATTTAATTTGACTGTTTCTTAGTTACCTGACCTTTCATGTTCTGTGGCATTGGGATTTTCCAATAGTCTAGAATCTTAATTAGCTTCTTCTCTCATACCTCTCTTTTTTCTTTCTCAATCCTCCTGCAGTCCCTTCAGTTGCTTCCTGAATTGAGATATACACGAAAAAAAAAACAAACCAAATAAAATGGGTTGAGTTCTTCAGATGGGACAGCTCATGGTGTCATTGCTGACTTTATTCCAATCTAGTGCTGCAGTTAAATGACAAATACTGAAAATTCAGATGAAAAACCATAAGTATAATGGTTTTTCCATGTGCTTCCTTTCTTCAATGGGCAGGGATGGCCTGTACACTTGTTTCCCATAATTATTATCATTATAGATGCAGATCATAAGGACTGTGGTTTTTATTTGTATCTTTATGTGTATTTGTATCTTTCCATATAATCCAATTTCTGTTGTACCTGGGACTTAGACTCTACAGAGGGTAAAATTCATTATTTTTTTATTTAACTGTGCCTTTTATCCTGCTGGTTTTCAGAAGTTCTTTGCTCCTTCCTGAGATAGTTTCTTCCTATGAGGCAGATTTTTTTTTAAGCCATCTTAGAAATTAAACTCCAGTTCCAGTTTTATTTCATATGCTAAACTGTCACAATCAAAGGCAGAATCTCTGCTGAACAGGTTTTGGGAACATCTGGCTCGTTTCTTTTGACTTTTGAGGCTCATTATTTCAGAGCAGCTTGGGGTTGGTAAGGACCAAATTCAGCTGCCTGGCCGCAGCAGTTTGGGAGAGGTTGGGGTTTGGTTTTGTTTTTCTCCCCCTTTGTAACTGTTTTCCCCACAG
Organism: Alaudala cheleensis; assembly: GCA_013398995.1. Classification (NCBI taxonomy): domain Eukaryota; kingdom Metazoa; phylum Chordata; class Aves; order Passeriformes; family Alaudidae; genus Alaudala; species Alaudala cheleensis. The sequence continues at coordinate 59,678 of VWYE01007898.1, forward strand.
CCTTAAATCATACTGAAATGGAAAGAGCACAAATATGTGCCCAGGGAGCAGCCCACATGTGCTGGCACTTGGAGACACCACCACAGGAATTTCTTGCTGTGTGTCACAAGGACCGGACGATCCGCACAGGAATCAGGGACTGTGGGGGGCTCGGGAGCTGGGAACAGCCATGGAAAAGCTGCTCTCATGGGGACACTCTGCCACTGAGCCAGCCCACAGAGCCCAGGGAGAGGTGTTAACCCAGGGCTGGCAACCTCCTGGGGCTGCAGAAAGTGGGGATTGAGTGAAGCTGCTCCAGGGCTCTGCCCTGTGCTGGGTGGAGCATCCAGGGTGGTCCAGCACTGGTCACATCTTCCTTCTGCAGCTTGGAAAAACCAGGTCTGACCCCTGATTGCTGTCTTGGACTTTGTCAGCCAAGCCCAGATGTGTAAAGAGTGGCCACAGGGATCTCCCTGTCTCTGGTTTTCACACCCTGCCCATAACAGTGAGGGCAAGGAGCTCCCTGACCAGAGCATTTTAACAGCCTGTGCCAGCACAGTTGGAGCTGTGGACAGGCAGTGAAGTACAAAAGGAGGTAGAAATAAATTTATTTAAATTTAAACTGGGGGAGGAATGCTGGGGTCTCCAGTTTTGCCTGGTGTAATTTTTTTAGGGCAGCGTTGCTTCACTTGGCAGCAATGCTCCCAAAAAAATTCAAAGGGAATGAACTGAAAATATGTCAGCTTGGAAGAGGCCAGGCTTTTTTTCCCCCAAAAGGAGCAGAAGTGCTGAAGGAACTGAAATTCTTTGTTTTTCATGTACAGAGAATCCCACCCTGCTCCAGGATCAAACCCACACCCCAGCCTCTCCTTCTCTCAGCTTTCTCTCTGCCAGGTAGTGTCTAACACAAATTCCCACACTGAGGGAGGAAAAAAAAAGGGAAATAACAACAATGAATCACAGAAAACCAAGCAATTTTTCCATCCAGCTTAGAAAAACCTGATGGAAGAGACTGATGTTATTTCTGCTTTCAGACAGGAGTGCAGATGTGAAGGTGAGGAGCAGGTGGGAGGGAATGCACAAGTGATGGGAAGGAAATCCTGAGGGAGGAGATTTGCTCCCTGTGTGCAATCCAAGAAATGTGAGGGTCAGTCAGGACAGGGGTTTCCCAATTTCAGCCAGGTTTTCCAGAAATAAGTCCATTTCTTGGGCACAGGCACATGCCAGACACACTCCAGGCAACAGACATTTTCCTGCACTTCTTGATTTATACATCCCAAATTGTATCCTGGGAACCAGAAAAGGCTTCCTGCCATGGGAATAAAAAAATACTAAATTCCACTGAAGAAAGAACTTAGCTGAAAAGCCAGTTTTCTTTGTAAGTGACAGCTGATGCTTGGTTGTAGAGGGTGAGGGGAGTCATCCATTAAAGCAACTTCCCTTGCTGAATTCCATGTTTCTATTATGCAAATGCACTCAGACATCACAGCAGAGATGCAATCTACAGGAGAAACTATTCCATCTTTACTATTAATTTTTTTAATGTCCACCATTGCTCTTGGAAGCATTAAAAAGCCTGAGTCAGAAGCCCTTTGGAGGAGTGCAGGCTTGGGCTGAAGGACATTTATTTGGAGAGGTGGGATGATGCTCCTGGTGGCACCCAGCACGTGGAGGCCTCGTGTTGCCTTCAGCTTCTCCAGGGAATGTGCTCTCCTGGTGGTGCCAGAATCCCTGGCAGCATTGTGTGATGCCATCCACACCTTCTGAGTGACTCTGGAGAGATTTCAGGGGTTTTTTATGAATTCAGAGTATTCTGGGGACCCATCAGCAGCCACCGAGGCAGGTCTGGCTTTGCCACATCTCCAGAGGCAGTTCCCAGGCACTGTTCCCAACCTGGGAGCAGGAGTCAGTCACAGCTCCTCCATCCCCCCCTCTCCCCAGCACACTGCCCCAGGCTCCATGGCATCCTCCTGTTTGCACAGCACATCATTCCAAGCTGGAATGTGCTTCCCTGGCTCTGCACCAAAGCTCAGCACACGTGGCTCTGCTGCTGGTCCTGCCCATGGGCTGCTGCCCAGAGAGCTCTCCCCTGACAGCTGCTGCTCCAGGGGCAGGGAAAGCTCCCAGGGGGGTTTGGCCATCAGCACTTTGGCTTTGCCATGGTCCTTTCCCCATTCCAAGGGTGCTCTGTGCTGTCTGTCTGGACAGCCAAGCTCTGAGGAGGCTGAAGAAAAACAGACAGGAGACCTGTGGGGTCTCAAACCGCTTCAGTGTCCACCCCAAATGGTGTTCACTGAGGCTTCTGCCATGAAATGATTTCCAAAGTCAGGTGTCCCAAGTCAGAGGACTCTCAAAGGTTGGGTATGGGCCTCTAAGAGGGCTCGAGTCAATAAAATAAATCACTGCTCACTGTATAAAAGTACAAACACCAAAGTTTGGGTATGGGCCTCTAAAAAGACTCAAGTCAATGAAAGAAATCACTGCTCACTGTATAAAAAAATACAAACACCAATTTAGCCCATGAGCAAGCCCTTGGAATCCCAGGTGAAATACTTAAGACCTCATTGCCTGCTCCTTTCATCATTTCAGCCCCTTACATTGGTGATTTCACAAAACCATCATCATTATTGCCACAGGGGATCTACTTAGCAAACAAAGCAATACTCTGGCACTGTTTGCCCCGTGCCACTGCCCCAAATTTTCCACAAGAATTCGAGGAGGGCAGTGAAAGTGAGCACTGGTCCTCCAGAACTGCAGGGTGAGTGCAAAGGGAAATCAGCTCAGTGGCTCACGTGCTGCAGCTGAAGCCTGTGGCTTACCCAGCTCAGCTACTCAGGTATCACAGAGAAATCAGCAGATTAAAAGACCAAGAAGGAAATTATAATTTTGTCTAAAAAATCATCTGGGGACAACCAGAAGAATTTTCTGCATGGAGGGGTAGGATAAGATCAAATGGGTGTATATATATTTATATATATATATATATATATGTGCCTTGAATACATTTAAGTGTGGAATTAGAAGGTCTCTAATCACCACACTGAGTTTTAGAAACCCTCCATCAAACATAATGCTGGGAGAAGGAACCTAAACTGTTTTAAGATGGATCTTGGCAGCTTCCTGGGTGGGATTTGGTAACAGAACAGAAGGAATCTTAAGTCAGAAATTAAAGGTTTTGAAAGATGGTTTTGCCCACAGGGAGATGAAAGGATATCTGCTGAGTAGTTGTCAATGAATTTTGATTGAACCATTTTTAGGCTATTAAATAATTCTCTTCTTCTGAGCTCTGGTTGCTTGGAAGAACCTTTGGATTGGGGGTTTTCCTTGTGTTCCTGCAAACCAGCAGGGGCTGGTCCCACTCTGAGCTGGGATACCTGGAGAGGTGTGATGGGTTCAGGAATATTTCCAGGATGCAGATGGTGTGGATGGTCAGGGAGGAGCATTCATCCCCCCAGCTGGCAGGGAATGCCTGTGGGTGAGGGAGGGATTCCCACCCTNAAATAAAATAAAATAAAATAAAATAAAATAAAAATATTTTAGCCATTATTTGCTCTTTTTCCATTGGAGCTATTAGTCTCTGCAAAGCTGAGCCATCATGCTAGTAAGTTTCTGGGAGAGGACTTGGCAAATATCACATTAAAAATGCTGCAGGATCATTTACCTACCAAAAGGGAAAAAAAAAAAAACTTTTAAAAAAGGGTTCTTAAAAAAATTTATTTTTTTAAAAGCCACAGGAAAGTCAGACCTGCCCTCAATGAGGTTTGACTGAAATCTATTTCTGGAATTTCCATAAGACTTTGTTGGGGTTNGTGCCACTGCCCCAAATTTTCCACAAGAATTCGAGGAGGGCAGTGAAAGTGAGCACTGGTCCTCCAGAACTGCAGGGTGAGTGCAAAGGGAAATCAGCTCAGTGGCTCACGTGCTGCAGCTGAAGCCTGTGGCTTACCCAGCTCAGCTACTCAGGTATCACAGAGAAATCAGCAGATTAAAAGACCAAGAAGGAAATTATAATTTTGTCTAAAAAATCATCTGGGGACAACCAGAAGAATTTTCTGCATGGAGGGGTAGGATAAGATCAAATGGGTGTATATATATTTATATATATATATATATATATGTGCCTTGAATACATTTAAGTGTGGAATTAGAAGGTCTCTAATCACCACACTGAGTTTTAGAAACCCTCCATCAAACATAATGCTGGGAGAAGGAACCTAAGCTGTTTTAAGATGGATCTTGGCAGCTTCCTGGGTGGGATTTGGTAACAGAACAGAAGGAATCTTAAGTCAGAAATTAAAGGTTTTGAAAGATGGTTTTGCCCACAGGGAGATGAAAGGATATCTGCTGAGTAGTTGTCAATGAATTTTGATTGAACCATTTTTAGGCTATTAAATAATTCTCTTCTTCTGAGCTCTGGTTGCTTGGAAGAACCTTTGGATTGGGGGTTTTCCTTGTGTTCCTGCAAACCAGCAGGGGCTGGTCCCACTCTGAGCTGGGATACCTGGAGAGGTGTGATGGGTTCAGGAATATTTCCAGGATGCAGATGGTGTGGACGGTCAGGGAGGAGCATTCATCCCCCCAGCTGGCAGGGAATGCCTGGAAGTGAGGGAGGGATTCCCACCCTGAACATCAGAGCTCACACCTCACTTCCCACCTGCTCTGGAGCCTGGCCAGGTCCCTTTCCTTTGGCTTTGGTGGAATTTTAGTGGCTTTAAGGGCTTTTTTTTCCTGCTGCTCATTCAGATTTATTTCACAGGGCCTTAAAAGGCTCTCGGAAAGTGCAATTTCCAGTTGCTCTACATTCCACTGTAAGAGAAATTCCTTCCAGCAGACTGGCCAATGAGAGACAAATTTTGTTTAATTAGACCAGTTTTATGATGCATTTTATTTAAAAGAGCCCCTCGTTTTTATTTGGCATCCACCATTTACTGCTGCACTGATCTTGCAAGAAATAAGCAGAGTTTGCAGGATCTCAGCATTTTCATTGTCTGTTTTTCTGTAGTCAGGACTATGCCAAGAGGCTGAAAATCCAGGGGCAAAAGATACAAAGAAAATGGAGGAATATTACATTGTAAAAAATAAGATAAAATGAAATAAGGTAAAGTAAAATAAAATGAAATATAAAATATNGGGTTCTTAAAAAAATTTATTTTTTTAAAAGCCACAGGAAAGTCAGACCTGCCCTCAATGAGGTTTGACTGAAATCTATTTCTGGAATTTCCATAAGACTTTGTTGGGGTTGCTGAAATTTCATGGCAGGGAGTTACTGCTCCTTTCAGATTCCAGCCTTCTTCACAAGCCCAAGTTATTAAATTTTCAGAAAGAACAGCCTTTCACTCATTCTTACAGCTTGCACTCTTCAAGCTTGAGAAAGATGAAACCATAATGAAAATTACAAACTGCAGGTATGAATATAAATCATTAAACCATTATATTTTTATAAGATAAAATGTGATTGGGACATTTATTCTTTTCTGGGATTTTAAATTGCCTACGGATTTTTTGTTGTTGCTGTTGTTTTGCTGATTTTTTGTTTAATTTAGAAGTAAATTAGGTTGTACCTTGAATAAAAAAGCATTTGGCTGTGGGACAGAACATGGTCAGCGTTAGTAGATCAACATTTAAGAGCAGAAGCAGAGTGTTAATTATCCTGCCATTGAAAAAAGACTTGTTTTCAAAACCCAGAATGGAAAGAACTGACCTTAAGGAACATCAAAGGAATCGGGAAAATATGAGAATAATCAAAATTTTGATGTGCATAATTGGGAATTTTGCATTCTTCTTCTTTAATCTGTATTTAATCCATTTACACTGAAAGGCTCCTTCGTGTGCTCTTCCTGCCAACCTCAATCTCTAAATGCAACTCCTACAACTATTTTACTGCTTTTATTTCAGGGCCATATGAAACCCAGTGATGTTTCAGCCCTTCAGGATTTATAGGTGTCTTCCTAGAAGTCTTCAGAGTTGTGCATTTTTTGGTAAAATATTAAACAGTTGTCACTTCCACTTCCAGTAAAATGATTTGTGCTTCCAGAGTGTATTTCAATTTTCACAACAGAGGCTTATTTTGGCTCTTGAGTTTTGAATACAACATGCCAGAAACCCTGTGTTTTCATAATACTAATTAAAAAAAACCCCATACATTTTAAACATTTTTCAGCAACCGAGTGTGAACTGTTGAAGGAATCTGTTAACATATTGATTGCTTTGAGCACTGCTTTAAATTAGCTTTCTGTTCCTCTCCATATGGTTTTCCATTAAATTTAAATAAATTAAAGTTCAATTATCTGGAAGAGAGGTACAGAGTCTTCCCCAGGTTGATGGATGAATTACCACTCAGCCCTCCCTGTCAGGAATTCATCAGGATGCTGCCTTTGGGTGTTGTGGACCTCACCCCTTCTCTTTCAGGCAAGATTTCAGCACAGGTGCCAAGCACACTTTCAGAAAATAGCCCTGCAACTGGAAATTTCTTTTCTCTCTGAACTCATTTGTGAGTCATGCCTGTGAGAAAAAAAAAAAAGAAAATCAAAAAGCAAACCCAGAAGTTCATCAGCTGGAGAGGCTCAGTGCTGGCAACCACAACAAGTTCCAGCCTGCAGAGATGCAGCAGACACAAACAGGAGGATGTGGCACAGATGGCGTCTTTCATCCTGAAAAATATCAAAAATAAATTCAAATTTAGCTTGTCTCTGCCTGTTGCATGCTCAGCATGCAGAGGAGGGCGAAGAAGGGAGAGCAGCATCTTAAGTGTTTACATAATTGGGCCAAAAAAACAATTTATTCCTGTCCAGTGGAGGTTTGGGGTAGAGCAGAGAATCCCAGAAGGGTTTGGGTTGGAAGGGACCTCAAATCCCATCCAGTGCCACCTCTGCCATGGGCAGGGACACCTCCCACTGTCCCAGGCTGCTCCAAGCCCCATCCAACCTGGCCTTGGGCACTGCCAGGGATCCAGGGGCAGCCACAGCTGCTCTGGGCACCCTGTGCCACCTCATCTCACTGCAAAAAAATCTCCTTCTTCTATCGAACCTAAATCAATACTCTTTTGGGTTAAAAAGTGGAAGTATAACAATGTAAAGGTAAAATGAAAGTGTATGGGGAGAAGGTGTTCTGCAAGTGCTTCAGCACATCTGGGGGATGAAGAATGAGCCTGGGATGTTTCTCTTTCAAAACTTGTTCTGTCACTGTGTCCTTCCCCATCCCTCCAGCTCCAGCAGAACCACCCTGGCACCAGCCCGGGGGTTTGAGCTCATGGAGAAAGACAGAAACACATTCAAGATGTGCTGCCCTCCTTCTCATTTTCTCTCTTAGGCAGGAGAGCATAAAATATCCCTCTTAGAGCTTCTGGCAGGAGCAGAGATGATCCCAGAAGGCAAAACCTCCTCATTACAGTCTCTGCCTCAAAAGTCTCATTTACCTCAGATAAAATTGCAGCTGTGAGGGGCATTAGGAGAACCAAGGATAACCCAATGGGAACGTGATCTGTGAGAAACACTGCCCTGAGGAGCTGGGGAACAAACCCTGTTTGCAGCAGACTGGGCACCCAGCGTGGTGGTGAGCCCTGGAACTGCTGGGGTGGCTATTGGGACATACTGGGAGGGAGCTGGGCCATACTGGGAGGGAGCTGGGCCACGCTGCCTGCTGTGTGTAATAGGAAGGGGTGAGCTAGAAAGGCTTGGCTGGTCTTTTAAAATGATCAGAAAGCCACAAAAATAGCAGCAAATCAGGCCTGGCAGTCATTTTCACTTAGTGGTTACCTCTGTGGTACGGCTTTGTGGTTCTAGAAAATCAAAAGGGAAAAAATGAGATTTTTACACACTCCTGTGTGTCTGTGGCATGTTGCACAGAGATCCTGCACACACAGACACATCTCTACTGCTCACATCTGGCCCATCACTTCATTTTTTACAAATCAGAGTGTATCAGCCCTTTGCACAAACACAGTGACATTCCTGAGGGCACACAGAGGTGCAGCTGCTCACCCCCACACTCAGGAAATGTCCATTCTCCTCCTCCCTCTGCCTCAACTGGGACCCCCAAAAACCTTCCCTCACCTCCAGCTCCTCGAGCCTCACCTCCAGTGTCCCCAGACTGGCTTGTTCCTTCCTCTGAGCGTGCCATTCATCCCCAGCAGCCACTAACCAGCCTCACTGTGTGAAAATCCATGAAGTGACTGAATTATTTGTTTCCAAACAAGTCCCTGTGCAGTGGCTGGTTTGAGGGGAGCCCTCGGTGCCTTGTGATTTGCTCTGCACACGTGGCAGCTCCCAGGGAGCCCAGACAGGGGCCAGGCAACAAAACACCCTTTTGAGTGAGCCTTGGCACGTTCCCCACCACCAAAACAAACCATGGGGGCTCTTGTCTATTGTGTCAGGGCTCTGGAGTTGAGTAAGAGGGAAATTATTCATAGTTATGGCCCAATCCAGTCCATGCTCTCCTTTTCTTGTTTTTTTTTAATTCCCAGAGTATGCATTTGTTTGAAGAGATAAGACAATCAGAGTTCTAAACTGGCTTTTTTGTAGGACTATTAGATTTCCCAACAGCACCATAAAAATTAATAAAATCAACTGCTGCTATTCTAGCAAAAAAAAATAAACAGACCTGGCATTAAAGGGTTTTTTATTCAAGGTTCTGTTGCTGCTGCTGTTTCTGTACCAACAGGTACACGTGGGTTTTGTTCCCTGGGATTTATCTCACTTGCAGGAACAGGGGGAAATTAGATAAATGACACTCAGCTTGGCCAAAAAACAGAGCATTGCTTTGTCTGTNGCATTTGTTTGAAGAGATAAGACAATCAGAGTTCTAAACTGGCTTTTTTGTAGGACTATTAGATTTCACAACAGCACCATAAAAATTAATAAAATCAACTGCTGCTATTCTAGCAAAAAAAAAAAAAATAAACAGACCTGGTATTAAGGGTTTTTTTATTCAAGGTTCTGTTGTTGCTGCTGTTTCTGTACCAACAGGTACACGTGGGTTTTGTTCCCTGGGATTTATCTCACTTGCAGGAACAGGGGGAAATTAGATAAATGACACTCAGCTTGGCCAAAAAACAGAGCATTGCTTTGTCTGTGGCACAACTGCTTCTTGTGGAAGGTGTCCCTGCTCATGGCAGGGGTTGGAATGAGATGAGTTTTAAGGTCCCTTCCAACCTGAACCGTTCTGGGATTCTGCCCATGGATATAACTTGTAAAGGGGATTCATCCAGCTGGGATCCATGAGGTTTTAATGTCAAAGAACCTTTCTTGAGCTGGGTTCACTCCTGTTAACAAGTCTTTCTATTCTCTGCTTCTCCTGTGCCACGCAGCTCTATTTAAATTGGGTGGATGGCTGTGTGGAGATGGATGCTGCTCTCCTTGTGTACTCCTGAAAATGAAATCTGCCATTCCTGTAATGGAGTGCTTAAAACTTAACTCAGTTGTACAAAAACAGCTCGGAGGTAGGAGCTGTCTAAATCATGCACTGAAAATTCCCCATTACATTAGTGGGGGGAAAGAATCTTTTCACGTTTCCTCTCTCAAGCTGCTTTAATCACTTTAAATCACTTTAAATGACTGTTATCAGTCATTTCATTTCCCTTCTTCCACTGAAACCTTACTGCTTTCCACTTCTGAGATGTTCTCAACCTGTGCTTGGAACAGAACTTACTCCCTCCAGTGTAATTTTCATTTTAACCTTCCCTCAATGGCCTAGAAATAATAGATTGCTAAAATTGCTTTAATAGATTGGAAGTTTAAGCCTTGTGGAGATAAGCACCTGGATGATGTTACAACTCGATGGCAAGGCAAAGAATAACAAACCCTAAAAGTCACTGAACTGAGACTTTGTGTTTTAAGGCTGCTGAGATGCTGGCCATTGTTATGGCTCTGGAATTAAATAACATTCTCTGGTGTTATGGTTCCACTGCTGTTCCAAATCCTCTGCTCTGGAATTGTTTTCTTTAGTGGTGACTCAGAGGGAAACAAACATTTTTAATATTCCCTTGTTGTCTTCTCAATGGTCTTTCTTTCCCTGGGGTTCTCTTAAAGCACTTGGGTGCTCTCTCTATGATTTCTGGGCACTGGAGGAGCTCTCAGCTGAAATCTTCAGGTGAAAAATGTGCCTCCATCCTTTGGGGTGGTGACTACAAACCATGGCAGCCTGGTTAAAAATCCTCACAGCTTAGGGAAGAGCCAGGAAGTCTTTGTCAATGGTGGAAGCAATGGGGTTTTCTTGCCTTTGTGGTACCCAAAATTCTGGTTTTTATGGAAAATCTTCTAGAGAATTGTGAATTATTATTTTAATTCGTAACATCTCACATGACCAGGTGCCCACCCCTGCTATCCCTGGTAGGATATCAGGAAGCTGATTGATTTTCAGAGAATCCCAGAATGGTTTGGGTTGGAAGGGACCTTAAATCCCATCCAGTGCCACCCCCCACCATGGGCAGGGACACCTTCCACTGTCCCAGGCTGCTCCAAGCCCCTTCCAACATGGGATGAGGCATCCACAGCCTCTCTGAGCAACCCAATGGGCTTCCAATGGGTTCTTTGTGGTACAAAATACCTTCTAAAAATACTTGGTAATTTCAGGGCTTGTGCTGGAACCTCGTGGTGTTCAAACATTCCCTCAGTGTGTGATTGTCACTGCTGGAACCAACAGCTACAAAGGCCCAGCAACAGCCTCCAGAACTCAGCACATAAACACAGAGTATTTATCTCCAAACCATTTATTTTTAGCCTGCTTTTCTCAGATTCTAGCAGGGAGATGCTGCATTGTGCTCCCTGTGCTTTCCGTATTTATTCCTTATTTAGGCCTGGAATCACGGAAAGTATCACTCCATTCACTTTGTGTCCTCCTCCCATGTAAATGCTTGAGCACAAATTCACTCAAGTTTCTCTCCATTTCCACCATGTGATATCTGTGACAAACTCTTTCCAAGATTTCTCATCTCCATCAGCAGTTTTCACAGGTCACTTTCCAACTCAGGGAAACAGCATTGGTCTAAAGAGAATTAAAGAGGGAAGTACATTTTATTTTAAATATTTTTCCTCCAGGTTTTTCAAGAATCTACAACTTTGAGGCCAGTACCAATTGTCTCTTCCAAACTTCCTCCCTGACACAAGATGAGCAAACATATTGCACTAATTACTCTCAAAGGAACTACCTGGGAAGCACACACCAGTTGTGCACAGCTTTTAAAGCAATCACACTCATTCCAGAGCTGTTGTTTATCAGGGTGTGTTCCCATTTTCCCAGAGCTCTTCTCCAAAGACCTCAAGTGCAAAGAAATGTTCTCACTGCCATATTTTGCACACAAAAAGAGACCTGTGTGAGGATTTTTTTTTCCCTGACCCTGGAAGAGACAGCAACTCTCCATGTAGGATGAGTGGGAGCTGGGGCTTCCCAATCCCACTGGGATCCTATGCCATGGGTGCTTCCCAGGATTGCTGAGCAGCTGCAGGGCTCACCCACGCAGGTGGGGGATGCAGCAGCTCCCCAGCAAATATTTGGGATGACTCAAACCAGCTTCCAAAACAAGCCTCTGCATCGTGGGTTGACCTGGTCAGAAATAAACTCTGGGTGAGTGTGTTACGGATGCACCACGGGGCATTAACTCACCACAGATGTGACAGCAGGGCTGGGGATTTTGCAGTGAGCTTCCTGCACTCTGGACATTCTGAAGTTAATTAAAATGGCACTGAGATATTAATAGTGTGAATCACTGGGGGGTTTTTTGAAGGGAATGTCAGTTTGGTGGGCTCCAATCCTTCCCCTGTGCTACTGGATCCTGTTTGGGATTGGAGCTCACCAGACCTGCAGTTCCTGGGCTTTATCTCACTTGCAGGAACAGGGGGAAATTAGATAAATGACACTCAGCTTGGCCAAAAAACAGCATTTCTCTGTCTGTGGCACAGGTGCTTCTGTGGAAGGTGTCCCTCCTCATGGCAGGGGTTGGAATGAGATGAGTTTTAAGGTCCCTTCCAATTCCAATGGTCCTAAACCATTCTGGGATTCTGCTCATCACATCTACACAGATACAATCACTGAGATATTAACAGTGTGAATCACTGGGGGGTTTTATGAAGGCAGTGTCAGTTTGGTGGGCTCCAATCCTTCCCCTGTGCTACTGGATCCTGTTTGGGATCGGAGCTCACCAGACCTGTGGCTCCTGGGATTTATCTCACTTGCAGGAACAGGGGAAAACTGGATAAATGACACTCAGCTTGGCCAAAAAACAGCATTGCTTTGTCTGTGGCACAACTGCTTCTTGTGGAAGGCGTCCCTGCTCACGGCAGGGGTTGGAATGAGATGAGTTTTAAGGTCCCTTCCAACCTGAACCATTCTGGGATTCTGCTCATCACAGCTACACAGATACAATCACTGAGATATTAATAGTGTGAATCACTGGGGTTTTATGAAGGCAGTGTCAGTTTGGTGGGCTCCAATCCTTCCTGGTGCTACTGGATCCTGTTTGGGATCAGAGCTCACCAGACCCCTGGGTTGCTGTGGTGCATCCAGGCACGGGCCCAACAGCCAGTCCTTGTGCCAGCTCATCCTCCAGGCTGCAGAGGAGCTGCCAGTGCTTCTGCTGATGGAGAAATGCTCCCCAGTTGTAAATCCCACAGTCCCAGCTATCAGAGCAGACAGATCTGATGAACATCTGCCTGACAAACCCAACACGCCGGGCACCTCCTGCTTGACAACTTTACAAATGCTTCTGCAGCCTGTGATAATGGAAGGCTGTCAGTCAAAACTCCCCTATGTCTTTCACTCACATCAAATACTTGACTTTATCATAAATAATGGGGAGTTAATTACTGCTCTGATGTGATCTACTGCAGAGTTGCCCCAGAAATGTCACAGTTGTTAAATTGATTGCCCTGGCTTGCCTCTACTCCCTATAACATTTATTTTAACCTGGTCCTTAGCACACAAAAACCTACCAGCAGTGTAAATAGACTCTCCAGTAAGTAAATTCTAGTTCAAGTAAGAAAAAAATGATGTCTTGGAGCAGGATCCACCCACGCTCGGAGCTGATCTTGGAATATCATTCTCATCAAGTTCTGGCACATGATGCAAATCCCGGCACGATAGTTGCAGGATATCAGGCAGCAAGGCTACACAAATATTGGCAAGGCTTCTCCTTTTTCCTTCCACTGTGTTTGCCTCAGACAGAAAACTCGATGCCTCTCAGCCTGCAGTGGAATATTGGGAACATGGAGAAGGCAATGAGCCTCCCACCGGAGGGGAGAGGTGGGAGGGTTTCCTCTCCCTTCTGCACTCTCCTGCCTCCTCCTCAGCTCCTGGGAATGCTGCAGAGGCTGTTTTAAGGAGTGACAGGGGTCCAACATCACTGACATCCCCTGGGGACGAGCTGTGCTCCCTCTAAACCCAGCAGGAGCCCAGGCAGTGGAGGCTGAGAGCAGAATCCAGCCTGGAGCTGGAGCCCGGGACTTGTGGTCTCGCTGGGAAACCTGACATGAATTCCCACCTTGGATCTGCTGGCCCCTTCTGGGAAGTTCTGCTCAGCTTGGACCAACTCCAGCAATGCCCAGAGGAATCCTGCAAGGCCGTGGTAATCACAGCATTCCATCCCCATGATGTCATTCCTGGGGGTTGGAACTGGATGATCTCTAAGGTCCCTTCCAACCCAAGCCTGTCGGTGACTCTGATTTTTCAAGAAGCAAGATTTTTCTTCTGAGAAAACAGCCCAGCTTGCATTGGAGAGGGCTGGCAGCCACAGAGCTATTGATCTTCCTCCCCTAAATGCATTGTTCTTGTGATTTAAATGAAATATGTGAACTGTGTTTGAAAGATTCCTCTGCCTCTACAGTGTGTCAAAGCTTGCCCTCGCACTTCAGTGGATATTAAATCACCATATTCTCATTTATATGTAAACTCCCAGATGCTGATGGAGTCGAGTACTGTTATGTGTTGTGTGTTTGAAGATCTAATTTTACACCCTGTGTTATTTTATAGTTATCAGGCTGGGTTCTGCTGGCTTCATTCTGTTGCCTTTAAAAGAGAGCAGTGGAAGAAGAATGGATTTTGCAGTCGTTTGATGGGTGGAATGAAAATGTCCTGCCCAAACCAAAACTGCAATATGGGCTATTTGTAAACATTTGCCTTGTTTACTTCCAATAACAATGCAGCCTGCTTTTTATACAGGAAATTCTTTCAGAGCAAAAACCAACAGACATTTTTGTTGAAATGTTGGGTTTGAAATCAGCTGAGCTTTGTTTCCAAACAAGCAAATCTGTAGGTAATTTGATTTAAAATTAGCAAGCAATAAACCTGTTTTTTTTGATCAGAGCTATTTTTGCGGGGGTGATCCTGGCACGCAGGCAAGCAGGGATTTGTCCTCAAGTCTGTTCTTGCAGGGGCAGCAAACACCCATCCTGCTCACAGGGCTGAGCCAAATCAGCTGAGCTCTTGTGAAATGCAACCTTTTCCCATCATTTGGTGGTTCAAGAAGCCTGGGAAGTTTTGTTTCTCCATCCAGGGGCAGAAAGCAGAGCTCTCACAGGTGCCACAACACAGGGCAGTGCCAAGGGGACCTGACACACCTGGATTTGCTCCTGGGCACACACTAAATATGAGGCACACCCCTGACTGAGACACTTTGTACCCACAAAAAACAGCAAAGAGAGGAGGAAAACCTTTGGCTGAGATGTAAATCAGAGATTCATCTTTCTCCTCCTCAGATTTTTTTCCAAATTTTATCCTGCAGGGCTCCAGATTTCCTACAAACTTTTCTTTCTGTCAGCGTTTTTGGGGTGGAATTACTGCCAGGTACACAAAGAACTGATCCACAAAGGTGAAAGCTGCTGGGGATCCTCACAGATCAAATCCCAAAAAGTGTTTCAGTTTAGAGCTCTGCAAAACTCTTTGTGGGTGCATTTCATAACCTGGAGAAGAAAATGTGAGTGCAGAATTAGCAGCTCTTGCACTGAATTTGTCAGAGGGGCAGATGCAGCTCCACCATCAGAGCTTCAAGTGCTCAATGTCACAACGTCAGGGGCCAGGCCAGGAGCTGCTGGTGATTTATGTCACTGGAGCTGCCTCCAGCAATGAGATTTGGATGGGTCCCAGCACCTGCGTGGGTGAGGAGCCAGGGATTGAGGAGATTCTTTCCCTGCCTACACAGGTTTAAGGATGGAAGGTTAATTTTGTGATACCTGCCACAATCCAGTGGTGGATTTTTCTATAATCTCATTTTTCAGCTGAGATGGAAAGCCTTCCTCTTCAGATAAATCCACTTCAGTTAAGCAAAGCTTTCTCTTGGGAGCCTTCCTCTTCTGCCTGATTTTAATACCTCCAATTTATCAGCTGTATATTTGTATCTGAGTCCCACTGTAGCTTCTCTACTGTCCAGACAAAATTCAAACCTTGAAAACTTCTTGCACGCTGTCTTTGAAAAGAACAGACTTTAGCTTAGAAGATTTTGGATGTTTAAAAAAACGACATAAATCACGATTCTTTGTAATTTTGAAGACAACATGCCTGGCTTGTGGAGACTCCCACCTCTCTCTGGGTTGCTTGCTTGGGGGATGTGAGGCTGCCCTGCAAAATGAGTGTGAAAAACATGCACAGTGCTTTTGTCTCCTTGGTGAGTCATCCCAGGCTCCTTGTCTCTCCTTTCCTGCGCCCCAGAGGAGCAGGGCAAGGCTGGGTTCCAAGCAGACAAGCAGCAGCCAGTGCTGGCAGTGACAGGGGCAGGTGGGCAAGCCCAGAGCTGCGTGTGTGTGTCAGGTAAGGGAACAGAATCTACTCAAATCCAGCCCAGGGAAGAGGGAAAAGATCTTGAGAGCTCGGAGCAAGGGCTGGGATTCCCCATCCAGAAGTGGTTAGCAAAGAAAATGTAATTGCAAGTTGAAAGCCTCTTGGTTTTGCTGCCGTTTATAGCAGCCCTAGTTCTGGGTGTTTGTTTAAGATGCTGTCCCTGTGGCAGGGAACCATTAATCCGTTCCAGTTGCTGCGGAGAAGGAGCTGCTGTCAAAGCCAGAAATGCTGTGCAATCCACAAAGGCCCTCTGGGGTTGCTGGAGAAACATCTCCAGCACCATCCAAACCAGTTATCACATCCTGTTCATGGTTACCCTGCCCATTTTCATCTCTTTTCACAGAATCACTGAGCAGTTTGGGCTGGAAGGGACATGAAAACCCACCGAGTTCCAACCTGCCTTTACACCAGAGCTCCATGGGCTTTCTTCCTTGATGGGTTTGGGGATCTCCAGGTGCAGAAATGTTCTCCCTCAGCCTCCACAGCCTTGTGAGCTCCTTCCACAGCTCCTCCCGTGGCTGGCTGCAGGATCCCTCCTGCCAGAGCACTCATGGAACCCCTGCACGATCCTGGAAAGGACTGTGCTCTCTGCTGCTCCTGAAGATTTTGAGCATGTGGCTCTAAAGCCCTCTGCAAAGCTTTAATTACAGGGGGAAAAAAATGATGGTTTTAAAATAGATTGTCCCAGAGGAAAATAGAGCTGACAAGTTATTTCCCTTGTCTGGTGGTCTAGAGCTGCTCATCACACACAGATGTGTTCAGCAGATCCAACACTCACAGATTCATTTCCATCAGGACTTCAGGCTTCACCTCCTGCTTTTTTTACACAGGAAACTTGAGCCCAGGTTGACTTTAGGAGCTCAGCACCTTGAGCTCAGCCATGCNGCACAGGAAACTCGAGCCCAGGTTGATTTTTGGAGCTGGTTGTTGCTGAAATAATTCAGCACCTTGAGCTCAGCCATGCCAGGGGCTGCCAAAAGCTGCAGGTGGCTCCTGGTGGTGCCACAGGGGTGCCACTGGCACAGGGCAAGGCTGGGAGCACCTGGGGGATGCTCCACCTCCACCTGAGGTGGGGCAGTGCCAGTGATCCCACAGCCTCTGGAGGAGTTTAAAAGATGTGTGGGTGTGGGGACATGGGGTGGCAGTGNGCTTTAAAGGATGTGTGGGGACATGGGGTGGCAGTGGCCTTGGCAGGGCTGGGTGAATTGATCCCAGAGGTCTTTCACAACCCAAACAATTCTGTGATTGTGCACAGACTTTTCAGAACTCTCACCACACTGAATGATGTTTTAATGTCTGTGGGAAGCAGCTCTCATGCTCATGCACCCTTCAGTGGTTTTTATGCCAAAAAGGGCTTTCTGCTGCTCCTGAACAGTTCTTTGCACAGCACATCCCATCTTCTGCACCCCACCTTGGGCAGTGTCAGCCCACACTATCCCTCACCTCAATTCTCCTCACCCAGCACCAGGCACAGGTGCTGCATCACACAGATTTTTTGCTTTATTTCTCTCGTTTTCAAGCTTTCTGAAGCCTCCAGCCCATTCAAAAGGTATTATTTTTAGGTATGGCCATTATACACTTGAATATGCTCATAGAAATTCTACATCCTGGTGTTCAGTATCATGCTTTGAATCCACCAAATTCCCTCAGCTGAACCATTCCCCAGCTTCTTCTTCAGGGTGGCTCCACCACCTGAAGCTTTATTCTAAAGGCTGGTTAGTCCTCTGGTTTATTTTGTTGGGATCTGATAGAATTTCCTCCCTTGCTAATGAGATCCTTTGAACTCAGTCCACTCGTGCTGCAGTAATCCCAGGTAAAGGAAAAACCAAACCAAAACCAGAACAGCCAAGAAGAACTGAGCAGTTTGGGAAGACTGTGAGTGAGTAACAAAATTCTGAAGCAAATGCAGCTCCTGAGCCCCTTGGCTTTATGTGCACAGGGCTGAGCTGACACAGGAGGTCCCTCTCTGCTCCTCCACACAGCCTCAAACACAAATCCCAGTTTTTCCTCACACAAATCTGATTTTCCTCCTGAAATCTGTGTCTGCTGCTCTGGCACTGATTCTCATTTGTCCTCCCAGCTCTCTGGAGACAGGAGGGTTGGGAGCTCTGCTCACCCCCAAGCAGGGCTCCACACTTCTGAGCTCATCACCGAGGCTTGAACTTTCCAAACCTTCCCCTCTCTGTTCATCAGCTCTCCTTCTGCTGAGGGAATCAGCTGACTACCAATTGAATAAAACAAAAAACTGAAGTCATTTTCAGGTTACTCATGGAGAGAAACAAAGCTGAGAAATGACGAGTTACCTGAGGGAATTTGTCAAAGAGGAAACACCTCCCTGTTTTCTCAGCTCTCTGACATCACTGGGAGCTGCGATCTTGCATCTTTAATTGGCCATAACTTTTTCTGCTTGTAGAAAATGGGGTATTTAATGTAATGCTCATTTTTTTTTCCCCTGAAAAATCTTCTTAGGGACACAGAAACGGATGTTAATGTATGCAAGTCCATTACTGAGTATGGTAATGAAGAAGTCGTGGCCAATGGTGAAGCTTAAATTAAGCACGCTTCAGAAAACAAACACAACTCCTCCAGAATTCCTATTCAGCATTTGTAATGGAATAAAACTCCTAATAAAATGTTTTCCCCAAGAAGTAATAAATTCTGGAAACATGACTGTATTTACTTAGACCTTTTGTAATGAAAACGTTTTTTTCTCAGGCAGGAAAACTGCTCTTTATGGGAAAATTCAGTAAATATAATTATGGAAGTGTTTTCCTGAGGCTTTTACAAACCTGTGCTGCTGCAAATGCTCAGCAGACCAGTCCAGCAGAGTGTGCAGAACTCAGAGAAAACACTTCTCAAGCATTGAAAACACATCTGCACTTTTCTCATTCTGTATCTCATTTATATAATTAAAAACTCCTCCAAACCCTCAGCAGAGATCTGAAAAAAACACCATTTTTCACCAGGAGCGCGTTTGTTCAGCCCATAAATCTTCTGAAGTGAAATGAAATCTCCACTTGCAACTTCTTGAGAAATGTTTTTTCTCAAAAGCCTTTAAAATGCCCTATTTATTTATTTATTTATTTGGGGGGAAGGGAAACAAACTGAGTTAAATTTATGACTTAATCTTGGAAAAATGTATCATTAGGATTGATTTTTTTTTTTAAGTAGATGCTGACCCCCCTAAATGCTGCTGTTGCCTCAACAGGGAGCTCACACACACCCTGGAGCAGATGTGAGACCTTTCTCTGGTGTGTGCTGGAGCCACGTTCAGAAGTGAAACGCTCGCCACTAATCCCCGCTGTGTTTTTACCCGTTTTTTACATCCCCCGGGGTGTTTTGGGAGGCTCGGGAGGCACAACCCATCCCCAGCCACCCTCCCGAGGATGCTCGGGCAGCGCTGGGGGTCTCTGCCGGGTTCTGCCTAGCGAGATGCCAAGCCCTCTGTGATTTTTGGGATGACAGGAGCCCTCCCAGGGCTGCGTTCCCTGCTGTGCCCTGGCCAGGGATGCCCAGCGCAGGTGGTCCCTCTCTTCTAGGGGTGGCTCTGCCCGAGGTGACCCTGCCACGATCTGTGGGTCGAGGACACACACACAGACCCCGGTGGGTGCAAGAGTGGTGGAAACCTTCCTGCTGCTGTTGGAAAAAGAGGGTGACTCCTTTGGGGGTCTGAGTTCTCAGGGTTTATTGAGCTCTCGGGGCAAATTACCCCGAGACGGACTGCCCAAAACGAGCCCCTCTTTGGGGTGTGCAACACCTTTTAACAGGGGGAGGGACAGTAACAATGAACCAATCAGAGGGATCGGGGTGTGGTTACAATTGGGATAGGCGTCAACTGGGAGCAATGGGGAGAACTTGAGGGAGGGACAAACATGTAACAACGAATCACCAAGAAGAACTGGGAGAACTTTCCAGAACAAGGGGACAGGTTTAAGGGAAACGGACAGATGGCAGGGGAGGGCACAGGGGACAGGAGCTCAGGGAGGGGGACATCAGGGAGGCGGACCAGGCAGGACCAAGGGCAAACAGCAAAACGGGGTAGCTTGGAACAAACCAATACAAATGGAAAATCACAAACCCCAACAGCCCAGCAGCACGCACGGAGCTCACAGCTCCTGTACAGCCCAGCTCCAGGGCTTGCTTTGCATTTCCCAGCAGCTGGAGAGCACCGGCAGCTTTGATCCCGAACTGTGGATCAAATGCTGATTATTGATCTGCCGCCATCCCCGGCGATCAGATGCGGCTTCAAACGCAGAGGGAAGCGCCTCTGGAGGAGGCTCTGTCCTTCCTGCTCCAGCACAGGGCGGGATTCGGGGGAATCAAAGCTCAGCATTTACATTTGCACAGCCAGTGGAAGGAGCAGCCGCCCTTGGCTGTCCTGTCAGCTCCGGAGGCTTGGCAGGATCTGTCACTCCATCCCGGGTCACACAAAGCTTTGCTCAAAGCCCAGGAGATGTAGGAAGGCACCAGTCCCTAGCAGGACCCACAGGGTGGAATTTGGAGAGGCTCTGAGGCTGTGGCAGCCAAGGAGAGACTCTGGAGTCCCCCTACAATCCTTAATGGGGTGGGAAAAAACTCTCTCCCATCCCTCTGGGAGCTCGGGGTGCAGCTGCTGCCACCTGTGCCGTGGTTTCAATCCATTCAACCCCCCAAAAATATTTTAAATTGGGATAAACAACATGGCAAATGACATCTCTGTAGGATGTGCTGTCTGTTCTTCCTTTGGTGCTTCACCACATCATAAAAAAAAAGAAACGAGGGGAAAGAGTTATTTGGGTTTTGTGGCTTTGGGATAGGTAATTTTGAAATATTTTAAATTATTACACAAACTTGAAATTGTTTTGTTTGGGTTTTCTAGTGCAAAACTGAAGCCAAACAAAGATAAATGGAGAGCAAACACTTTCTGGGGCAAAGATGGACTGCAATGGTGATGCACTGTGTAACTCCAGTTAAAGCTTTGGATCACAATGTGGTTTCCATGTTTTATACCTCTACTTTTATCTCTGGGAGTTAATTATTTTCCTAACAATATTCAAAGGGGAAGTTTTAGCTCCTAAGGCAATTTGGAATAAGTCTGGCAAAAAGCATCTGCATTACTTAAGGATGATGCTTTTCCCCTGGAAACAAAATACCTTTATTTCTCTCTCAAATTACTAATTATCCAGGTGGAGACAATGCCAGAAAATTATCTGTAAATAAGTTGGAAGATCCATCAGTGAAAGTACTGTAAAAATTTTATGCAGTGTACTCTAGATCATCTGCATTCACAAAGACAAGAGGCTCATTTCCTTTCTCCTAACCCAGTAATTTCTCATATTTCATTAAGCTTTAATCAGGAGACTTAAGTCTCACTCCACCTCGAATTAGTTTTAAGCAGAATATGAAGTACAAGTACTGCTGATTTATAGTATTTTATGCACCCTTAATCCTGCTGAAGAATGGACTGAAGGAATTCCTGCATTTCCTTCTCACCTGGCCTAAAAAGAGCAAAGGCCTAAGGAGGCTCAGGCTGGAGTCACCCAGGACAACTCTCAGCATCAAACTGCAGATTTTTTCTGTCTCTAGGATCACCCAGAGAATCCCAAAAGCCCTCACTAATTTCCAAAGATTATCACAAATCAGGTTTCAAATTTTAATATTTTTAATTAATACTCGGAGGAAGGGAGGGAATTTGATGGGCACAAGGGAGAAAACGGGCTTAATTTGGAAATGGATGAACCAGTGAAGCAGGAAAGCTAAAAAATTGTTCCAGATGAGAAGAAATTAATGAAGAACTTTCTCCATCATCCATGGCAAAGCTGTGAGGAGACCCACAGGGAAAAACATGAGACAAAGGGAACCAGGTGTCTCAGGTGCCTGCAAACAGGGACTGCCCCCTCTGCTGAAGGGTTTCCTTCCATGCTGAGTTAGCAGAGGAGGAATTCAAGGTGCTGTGGGGTCCCCTGGGTCCCCCTTCCTGATTTGGAAGCCAATGGCACCCCCAGCATCAGCCCCTCCAGTCCCCTGGGTGCTGCAAAGCTGGGATTGAAGGTCAGGCACAGCTTGGCTGAGAGGGGGATTTCCCTCAGCAGGAGAAAGAAGCAACTTCTCAGGTTTGAAACCTGCACTTGAATCAGTCTGTTAATCCCACAGTGCAAATCAGAGGAGAGGGGAGGAGGGGGAAGACGTGAGGAATTCACCGAGTCCGGGACAAAAATAGCATTATTAAATACTTCATCTCTTTTTTGGACATTTTCCCAATGACTTTGAAATCTCCCTGGGCTTAAAGAGAAAGGAAAAAGGAAAAGTTTGCATCCTTGATGTGCAGGTTTTAGAAGACAACCTGGTGCAGTGGTGCTGTGGGGCCCCTCGTGCCTGGGACCTCAGCACCAGCTGATCCATCCTGTCTGCAGCCCCCCAAAAAACAGGAGCACAAGGGGGTTGCTCCTGCCAGTCCTGCAAAATCAAGGAAGGGGGAAATGCCACTCAGAAATAATCCTGCAGGGAGTGGGTGGGAGTGAGGATTATGGCAGCTTCAAACAAAAGTTAGAATGAAATGAAAGATTATGCAGTTCTTTTGTTCTTCAGGAGGAAAAGTGCTTGTGTAGCACTTTCCCCCCAAACTTTGACAGCCTCAGCAGAGATTATGAGAAGTATGTGCAATTTTTCTTCCATTAAAAAAAACCTCTGCCGTTAAACGTTCGTTACTTGACAACCTAAAATTCAGTACCTGATTTTCATAGTCCCACTTTATCTCTGTGCTTGCCAAGTGTAAATTAAATTCTGTTTGTCTCTTCTGCTGAAATGCAGCTAGCCCTGCTTGCTCTTGTGCTATAAAACACAGCCATTCCTTAGAAAAACACACATGGAGCAGGAGAGGAATGAAGTGACTGGGATGGATGTTGGTAGCCAGGCAAAGTGAGAGCACAACTTTTGCAAAAGAAGCTTTGCTGGAGAGATTAATTATTATTGGAATCAGTTTCAGATTCAGCAAGACAGGTTTTCGTGGACATTCTGGCAAATCCCCTTAAATCTGGATTCCATAACTATGGCAGAGATGGAAGGGGTGGCTGAAATAGGATAGGATGATAACAGGAACAGGAGCCAGCACCCAAATCAGATTTGTGCATAATCAGCTCAGGCAACTGAAGCCTGGGAAAGCTTTTAAAGGCTCATGTGATCCCAAATGGCTGAGGTGAAAATGTGAGTGTGTATATCCACAAAATACAGAGTTTATTTCAATAGCTACCTTGGAAATGCAGTGAGTGTGGCAGGCCTGAACTGCAGAGGGCTGCTAATGGGCTGGAGGGTCTTTATTTATAGATCTACTCCAGTTTAAATCCAACCCAAGCCATCAGCAGCTAAGAGCTGGGTATTTTCCTGTGGCCTGCAGGAGCTCCCAGCCCTGGGAGATCCACCAGGATCAGGAGCTGGGAGGGGGAAAGAGCTCAGGGTTTTGCTGTAGAAATGCCAGAAGAAGCAAACCCAGTGGGATTGGGGCACAGCCTCCTCCAGAAACCATTCTCCTGGGAAAGGGGATGGTTTTGAACCCTGCCCATCCACCCCGGGTGCCCAAATCCTGCCCCTGCAAGGGAGGGAGACATTCCTAGAGTACCCAGCATTTAGCTCAAGGTGCTGTTTGCAGAGTTAAACAAACACAGCCCTGAGGATGTGGTTTAACACAGGAATGGGTCCGTGGTGGCCCCGTCCTCTGGCCCGTCTGGCAGTGCCACAGGCTGGGGCTGAGCTGTGCAGGGCACCTCCTCATGAAGGCCACAATCCTCCAGAGGTCATGGCTCATCCCAATCACTGCTGCAGACAGCTGAGAGCAAAGACAAAAAAATGCAAAGTTAATTCTGCACTTGGCAAAAAAAAAACAAAAAACAACCAACCAACCAAAAAAAAAAAAACCAAACCCCCCCCCCCCAAAAAAAAAAAACAAAAAAAACCAAAAAAAAAAAAAAAAACAACAAAAAAACAACCCCCAAAGAAGCAAACAGCAAAAAAACCCAACAAAAAAAAAACAAACCAAAAAAACCCAAAAAAAATAACCAAAGAAGGGTTTATCTGTTGATAACCAGGAGCCAAGTAATTGCATGGCAAGCAATGCAGAGAGACCCAAGCAAATGGCTCTGGATGGGAGGAGCAATGTGAAGTGGTGCATGAATATTCAGCATTGACTGCCCACCACCAGTCCTGGAAGTGTTCCAGAGCCACGTGGATGTGGCACTTAGGGCATGGTTTGCTGGTGGCCTGGGCAGTGCTGGGGGAACAGCTGGGCTCCATGATCTTAGAGAGTTTTGGAGAGTTTTTCCAATCCAAGTGATTCTGTGAGAGGGGTTTGGGCCCCAAGGCCAGTTTTGGTGGCTGTGCACCACAACTTGCCTTCCAAATATTCAAGAAAAGTGATGGAAAGATTGGGATCTAAGGTCAGAGGATGTGGCTGGAGGGGACACAGGAGGGCTGAGCAGCTCCTTTCCTAACACAGCTCTGAGGGCTGGAGCAACAGCAGGTAATTGATCTCATTTGGGGCAGTTGATCCCATCTGGGGCAATTCCAGAGCAAAAAGAGGATTGTACCACCTGCTCAGCCATCAGATATTGAATGGGGTGAGGAGGACTCAGAGTGGAGAGAAGTGAAAAACTGGGGTGTGTGTTCTTGGGGGAGGAAGGAAGATGTGGGGTGAGTTCTTTGACGTCCCTCTGCAGACCCAGGGCTGCCACCCTGATGTCCCACAATTCACAGTTTTCAGCAGGATTTCAGATGGACTGAGAAAAAAACACTGCTGAGTGTTGCAGAGTGAGCAAATCACCCTCCCTGCACCCAGCTCTGGTTTATTTTGAAGACACCAGCCCTTCCCTAAGCACGGGGGGAGGATGAGGAGGGAGGCAGGGAAGGGGCACAGAGAGGTGACCAGACACCCAGACAGCTTTGGCTCCCCCAGAACAAATCCCTGCTTTGGGCAGAGCTGACCACACTGTCTAGGCACTGTATATATAGGATGGAGCAGGAGTTTGCAATTACATTCCATTTCTGTGGTTTCCATATAGCAGTGCTTTATAAGCCAGCACACATCAAGGCTGAGCCTTTCACTGAGCTTTTTTCCAGGGAGTGGGGTTCTTATCTCCTCTTAGGAAAAGAAAACTTGGGCAAATTTGCTTTTCCAGGTTGAAGAAACCACAGAAATGTGAAGGGCCATTTTTATAAATAACATCATGCACTGAATTCCACTATTCCTTTTTACTTTTATCCACGGCTCAGCTGCATGAAGTGTTTCTTATTGGAACAAATGTGTCTTTATTTTTTATTTTTAAAAAAATACAACCACCAAAGTAGATTTACAGCAATTCTTCCTATCAATAAACAAACCAGCTGAAGCTCCTGACTCCCAGGTTTGTCCAGGCATGGTTACCTCATTTGTGGCCACATTTTGAATTAGAGCTGATCTGAGCTGAGCTCCCACCCACTGCCTGATGTCCACAAGTGTCACCTCCTGCTCCTACTCCGAGGGCAGAGAAATTACAGCAGAAAAAACAGGCTGGTTCATTAATAAGGGCTTTCTCAGCCCATGCCAATTGCTGCTCGAATGTTCCTATTTTCAAAGGACACAAGACGTTTCCAGGCAAGGCTGGAAAACCAAACTCATGGTAATCCCTCAGAGTGGAAAAGGCTTGCAGCTTGAATCAACAAGAAAAGGTGAGAATGTTGCCTTCACTCCAGGAATGCCACCAGCTCAGCTGCATTCATCCCTCAGCAAAAGAATGTTGCTTTCATGTTACAAATAAGAAAAAAAATACAAATTGCAAAGAGGAGCCACGAGTGGAGATGGGCATTTCTTAAACTCATCACAACCTGGAGCTGCAGCCCCAGCTATCTTCAATTATTTGCGTGGGTTTTTAGTGACAATTTTTCAAACAAAACACGTGGAAATCCGTGATGTGATACAGAGCAAGAGCTCCTGCATGCTGCGGCTTTTCCAGGAGAACAGTTCAATGAATTTCAGCAGGGAAATGAATGGTGAATTCCAGCTGAAATGAAAGGGACAGAGACCTTTCTGTGCAAGATGCAAAATGAAACGCGAGTGAAAACACAGAGAATGGGTTGCAAGACCCAGACACTGGGGAAGATAACAGAGATGCCCAGGCAGCCTGGCCTGGCTTTTTTAGCCACAAGCAGCAATTTAGGCGGAAAATTTGGCCAGCCTGGTTTGAGACCCTTCAGGATGTGTGACTCGAGGCTGTGTGAACCCACAGGGCAGCGTTTGGCTGCCCATTGACACTTTATTGAGCCTGACACTTTATTGCTGTCCCTTAAAACAGTTCAGGAAGGGACCACGCCAGCAGCGTTCAGCCAGACCCAACCAAACCCCGAGGAGATGGCAGGGCTTTTAATTCACCCCAGAGGCCACGGGGAGAAGGGTTTGTGCTGTTGAAAAGCAGGGCCGGTGTTGAGGAGAGGGCTGGCTGCATGGAATGGAGATGAAAATAAAACTGCAGCGAACACAAGCTGGGCTTTCATGTTGTTTGTGCTCTTCTTCTGCTGCAAGAAACCTGCAGAGCCAAGAAGTGGGCAGGTCAGTCATTTCTCCAGGCACAAGGCATTTCAGATATTACATACAGGAGGGGTTTCCCATCGAGTAGCTTCCCTCACATTTCACTGAGAAAAATAGATGGAAACATTTTCACAATAGCAAATAGGGGAAATCTGGTGCTGCCAAGAAGTTGCAGAACATGGAAACCTTCCTCCCTTCTCTGCTGAACAGCACACATGGACTTCAGAGGCTTCAGGATGGCCCATTTTGGGGGAGAGGACTGCAATCACTGGGAGAAATGCAACAATTTTCCCAAGGATTTGCAGCCAATTGAGCAGAAGGGAATGAGAATCCAGGAAAGGCCGTTCGGAGAAGGGAATTGCACACTGAGAGCCTGTTGACAACATCCTGTAGAGAGGAGTGAGATCCTTCATCAAAGAACAATTCAACTCAGGTGTGGCATAAACTGGTACTCAGGCAAGTGTCCCACCAGAAAATAGTGTTAAAAACCAACCAGAAAGGCCAGTGAAGCAGAAATATTATATTGGGGAAAAATGCTACCAAAGGGTTCTGTAGACTGAGACATTAAGTTAAAATTGCACCTTTGAAGATTGTTATGTTTGGGGAGGAAAAAAAGGAGGTAGAGGTAGGTTTAAAAATATGGTTAATTCTCAAGAACTGTGGGATTTTTGCACAGGAATAGAAAAGCATAAATGAAGCACCAGGGTTCAATGTGTCCATCATCAGGCGAATATGGAAATTAAAAAATAACTGATGGAAGGTGTCAAATGTGCCAAAGGATTCAGGCCAGGGAAGATCCACACTGATGGATGCAGACAGAATGGAGCTGCAGATGCCTCCACTGCAGGCAGAGGATGCAATTAAATGCTTCCTTCATAATGATGCTCCCTCCAATTGTGTTTTTTTGATAATCCCACCTCAAAACAGGCCAAGCAGCGTTTGATTCTCCCAGAAAAGAGCCTGGAGAGGATTCTGCCCACCACAGGTCATCTGTCCTGCAGGATTTTGGGTGTTCCAGATGCCAGAAAACACTGATGCCAGATGTTCTCATCCCAACAGTCTGGGAGAAAAATGGAGCTGAGACAGTTTAAATGCTTTTCAAATAACACCTAATAATATCTTAGCTCCTTCAGAGCAGCTTTTCAAAGCATGAAATGTCACCAGCTTCAATTTTGTATCACAAAAAGCTGAGAACTAAGCTCCCTAATTCAGGCAGAATGATATCACAGGGGTAGAAAAGCTCTGATCTTACATGAAACACTCTGAAAGGTGCACCAGAGGCAGATCCTAGCAGGTGCACAGGAATTTCCAAGCCTCTGGCAGGAGGAAATGCATTTTGCATTCCTGATGGCTGTGGGGAGCTCAAGGCTGCAGCAACTGGAGAAGCTGTGGCTCAGCCTTTTGAGAGACCCAGAAGGAACTGGAACAATTTGAGCTCATCCTTTCTGGAAGGGGATCCAGCAGGTAACAACCTGCAGTGGCAGAGCCTGAAAATGAACTGGAAGGAGCTGACAAGAGCAGCTGTGGGGAGGGAGGTGGCTTCTCAGAGAATTTTAGGGCATGCAGAGCTCCTGGAAGGGAGCTGAAGATGCTCTGTGCCTTGCTCTGTGCTGCTGGGAGGTTTTGTGCACAGCAAAGACAGTCTGGGGCTGTGAGAAACAGCAGAGGGGCTCAGTTACACTCACCTTGCAGCCTGAGCAAGGCAAAGCCCAGCATTGCAGCTAGTTAATCCCCAAAATCCACCTCCTGGTTCTCCCCCAGCACGCTGTGTCCCTCAGGCTGAAGCTGGCAGGGTGCTCCTCTCTGTACAGTGAATTTACAGTGCTCTCCTTATAGCAAAGCCTTAAGATTAAAGAATCCTGGAATGGTTTGGGTTGGAAGGGACTCAAAGTGCCCCCCCCTGCCATGGGCAGGGACACCTCCCACTATCCCAGGATGCTCCAAGCCCCGTCCAACCTGGCCTTGGACATTTCCTGGGATCCAGGGGCAGCCACAGCTTCTCTGGGCATCACACCCTGTTAGTAAAGAAAAGCTTCAGCACTCCTGCACTGGGGAATCACCAAAATCTAGGGCTGAATGTGTCCATATGGACCTTAAAGCTCCAGGTCACCAGAGATTTTTTTTTTTTTTTTGGCCAAAAGCCTGATGCAATAGGCTGTTTTAAAATGTCACATTTGAAGAGAAGGGAAATGATGAGCAAAGCAGTAAATCCCTAAAAGGCTGAGTGCTGGGGAGAGTAGGATTTGGGCCATGGATACCCAGTGAGAATGGGCAGGGTGAGGAAGGAGAAGTGACATGGAGCAAAAATGGGAGTGAGCAGGGGGTGTGGATTATCCAAGGGACTGGGGACAGAGCAGGGGCTGTGTGGCAGTGCCAGAGAGCCCACAAAAAGCACCTGAGGACATGAAAGCACAAGAACAACCAGGACAGGCCTTGCTGCTCTTCCAATTCCACGTTTTCCTGCCCAAACACATCAAAGCTGCTCCAGAAGAGGCAAGGAGGGGGGAAGGATCACACTTACATTACTTTTGGACAGATGGAGAGCTCCACTACCAAAAATTGGAAGTCCAAAGAGAACAAAGACCTTTGAAGGCTGTGCACAACATGCCTCAAGTGAAGTAGAGGCACTGATGGCCCTGCAGCTGTGACCCTCCAGTGTCACCCCATCGGGATCAGGGCCACCTCTGTCCCCAGGGTGTAATCTTTGGATAATGCTCAGTGTCCCTTGGGAAGTGCTGGCACAAACATCAGAGGCTGAGGATCCTGAAGTCTCCCAGCTGCAGGTGTCCCTCACCCCTAGAGCTGCAGTGATTTGTGACAAATCACTTCTGATCATGCTGGTTCAGCTCTCAGGCCACTGCAGAGCTGTTTCCCAGGCTGTGGGGAGATTTCAGCATGCACAAATTCACACCCATTTGTCATCAGAATCGCCCCCAGCTGCCAGCAAACAGGAGCTGTGCCTCAGAGAGAGCAGTTGTGAGAATTGTTTCAGCACAACATTGGGTGTTTTATGTGCTGTGCCAACTCCTCCTGCAGTAAATCAGAGCTGCCCAGCACTTGCCTCTCAGGAGGTACAAAATCACCTGAGAAAAAGTGTTCTGGCCCCTGGCCTGCACTGTGATCCCTTCCAAGGGTACATCCCCCCCAGTCAGACACGAGGGGTGAGATGCTGACCCCTGAGAGGGGCCTCAGCAGAGAGGGCCAAGAGCAACACTCTCCCCTAGAGCTCATAAATGGGATGAGCCAAACCTGTTAAATAGCATGGAAAGACTCCCAGGGATTTTAATGGGTTTCATGCTTTTCCACTGGATGCAAAGACCCCTCTTTGTTCCTCAAAGGGTTGTCTGTCCTAGGGCAGCACACTGGGAGAATGCAGAAGCAGCAGCCCAGGGAAATTAAATTCAATTAACCATTTCATTTTAGTATTGGTATTTACATCGTTCATTGGTTACCTGCCTGTGCAGGCTCCTTCAATTACTTAAAAGTATGAAATGCTCCCAGTTTGGGGTGTCCTCAGCCAAGAGCAGCCCTGTGACAGCAGCAGGGCAGGGGACAAAGAGGCCACTCCAGCAAGAGCAGCACTTCACAGTTTATCCAAGGAAAACGTGGACAGAGGAGGGGCTGATTTATCCTCACTCTACCAAATCCTATTTTTGAATTGTTCACTGGGACAATTCACATGAAAACTCCCAGGGATAACAATGCCCTGCCACCTCCCCTGCCTCACTACACCTTTCCCCTCTGACCACATCACCTGCAAGGTTAGCCCTTGTGAAATATTGCCCAATAGGATGCTATATCCTCATCAAGGAGGTGAGTTAAAACCGAAAGAGTGGTGATTTAGCAAGGTCCAGCCTTTGGGTTTTGTGGGAACATGTCATCTTGAGTAATAACTCTCCTTTTGTTGAGAACAAAAAAATATTTTTAAACTGTGCATTGTTAAAAGCAGATCCAGTGTCACATTAGTTTCTGTCAAAAAAGGAAACAAAAAAAAAAGCCTGGTTTTAGCAGATGGTTCTTATGGTAGTCAGACTACCCTGTTATGAAAATAAAATTTTGAAGTTTGGTTTTCCTTTCTGGTGCTTTTTCTGCTGCCTAAAAAAAAATTCATCCAGTGAGTCCCAGCCTATTTAGCCCTCCAGAATTACAAATACCATTTCAAAAGGTTTTACAATTGACTTTTGCCTTTTTCCCTTCTGAATTTTGTGTTACACGCTGTAAATGCATTAAGGAGAGAAAGCAATTCTTTCTTTGAATGCCCTCCTTTGCAACCGAAGAAACAAAAACATTACCCACAGTTTCCATCTATGACCATACCTGAGAGAAGTGTAAAATGTTAGTTAGAGGAGGAAAAAACAATTCTATTAAAAAGATTTAAAAAGCAGCTTCGAGTGATTGCAGAGCACAAAGGTAGAAGCCATTTGTTGTTGGCTTTTTAAAAAAATTTGTGCCCTGCAGCTCTCCCAGGAAAAAAGGGGATTTCTCCTTTCCTGTGGCTGCTCCATGCCGCAGTTCCCAGAGCTGAGCACACGCAGGACAGGCACAGCACGGCTGCATTCCTGCAGAGGTGCATTCCAGGCACACCTGGATGCTCAGTTCAGCTGCCTCCGTAGCTCAGCACGGCGTGAAATGGCCGGTTTGTCCTCCCCGCAGCGAGGTGTGAAATCCCGGAGGGCAAAGGCAGCTCTCACATCTGCCTTGGGGATTTGCTGGTGAGCCGGGAGAGCAGCTCTGCTGGGAAATCTCTGCTTGGGAAGCCTGATCACAGATTTACAGCATGGTTTGAGTTGGAAAGGACTCAAAGATCTTGTTCCACCCACTGCCATGGACACCTTCCACTGTCCCAGGTTGCTCCAAGCTCTGTCCAACCTGGCCTGGGACACTTCCAGGGATCCAGGGGCAGCCACAGCTTCTCTGGGCACCCTGTGCCAGGCACTGCCCACCCTCACAGGGAACAATTCCTGCCCAATATCCCATCTAATCCTCTCCTCTGTCAGTTTGAAGCCATTCCCCTGGTCCCTTGTCCAGAAATCCCTGACCCAACTCATGAAAGGCAGTGACAATTGTCCATGAAGCTCAGCAAGGTCCATCCAAGGGACAGAACTGCCTCAACTTCATGAGACTTCATTCTCCCAGCCCCACACTGAGCCTGCCCTCATGGATTTCTCCCTTCCATCTGAGCTAATTCTTTTAGCCTTCACACTTCAGGGTGTGGGGAGACATCAAAGCCCATAAAACAACTTTTTTGTGGATTTGTGGAAGATAAGAACAGGGTAGTGGTGGAGAGTCCTAGGAAATTGGGAAGAGCAGCATGGAAAAGCTGTTTCTTTCTTCCCTCCCGTGGTGGTCTCTGAAGGGCAGCCCAAGGAAAAAAAGCCTGGCAGAGTTTTCAGGCCAGGCAGG
Organism: Alaudala cheleensis; assembly: GCA_013398995.1. Lineage (NCBI taxonomy): Eukaryota > Metazoa > Chordata > Aves > Passeriformes > Alaudidae > Alaudala > Alaudala cheleensis. Next base: position 91,353 of record VWYE01007898.1, read on the forward strand.
CAAATGTGAGATCCACGCTCCAGCCATAAATTGAATTCCAAGCACTGAAGCAAATGGAATTGGCATTTTGTGAGATGTAAAGCCCCAATTCAGCAGCGGGAATGAAAATGACTGAGGGTGTTTCAAGGGATGTTTGCAGAAATTGTTATGGAAAAAAAACCCTCACATGTGGTTGGAATTACCCAGGGAATGGTTTTCTGCTAAGAAAATAAAACCAGCCCCGGGTGGGGTGGAAATAAATGTTTTGTTGCAAGAAGAGTGACCAAGATTGGGAATTTGCTGCCCTTTCACAGCTGCAGTTGCATGAAGCAGCCACAAAACATCTTCTCCTGCTTTTTAGGGAGTTTCTGGGCAAAGAGCAGGCTTGACCTTTCCCAGCAGCTTCCCAGGAAGGTGGCTCTGGGAAGGTTACAGAGAGTTTATTCTTCGATTACAGTGGCTCTGCGTGGCTCTAATCTGTGTCTCAGTGGAGTTATTCAGAGCTGCACTTGTAACACAATCCCACCCATTTTCAGGGGGATAAATGCATGTTTTGAAGTTATTTTAGGCAGAGAGAAACGGGCTGCACTGCCTTAAATAACTGCTGACCTGCAATTATGAGCTCAGAGCTGCTGCACACAATGTAAAGGAAACCTCAGGGTGACTGGAATGGAAAACATGCCTTTCAACTGAGGCACATTTCTTGGAGCACAGTCCTCTCAGCTCCTGCATGCCATGGATGCATTTGCTCTGCTGCTGGATAATGTGCTTTTCTGAGATGCCAGGATTGAATCTGCTACTCACTCACTGCCAGGCTGCAAGGGAGGCCTGATCACAGCATTTCTTGGGCCATAAAAGCTGGAGTGGAGGGATGATGCTGGCAAATGTGAGTGGGAATAGGCCTGGCTTTGCTGCCCTTCCCCAGCCCCAGTGCCCAGGGATGGATCATCCAGGTGGGCACTGCTCCACCACCCACCCCAAACCTGGCATGGAAGAGAGAGGGAACACAGAGGAGGCCTCCAGGGTGATCAGAGGNATTTGCTCTGCTGCTGGATAATGTGCTTTTCTGAGATGCCAGGATTGAATCTGCTACTCACTCACTGCCAGGCTGCAAGGGAGGCCTGATCACAGCATTTCTTGGGCCATAAAAGCTGCATTGGAGGGATGATGCTCTGTGTAAGTGTATGTAAGTGGGAATAGGCCTGGTTTTGCTGCCCTTCCCCAGCCCCAGTGCCCAGGGATGGATCATCCAGGTGGGCACTGCTCCACCACCCACCCCAAACCTGGCATGGAAGAGAGAGGGAACACAGAGGAGGCCTCCAGGGTGATCAGAGAACCTCTCCCATTGAGAATTGGGATTGTACAACCTGGAGAAGAGTTTGTCACCTTGGCTTCAGAGTGATGAAGTCCAGGGCTTCCAGGACCTGGAGGAGCTGACAAGAAAAATGGAGAGAGACTTTGGAGAAGGGCCTGGAGCGACAGGACATGGGGGAATGGATTCAGACTGACAAAAGGCAGGGTTGGTTGGGATACTGGGCAGGAATTGTTCCCTGTGAGGGTGGGGAGGCCCTGGCACAGGGTGCCCAGAGAAGTTGTGGCTGCTCCATCCCTGGAAGTGCCCAAGGCCAGGCTGGACATTGGGACTTGTCCCTGTCAATGGCAGGGGGCTGGAACTGGATGATCTTTAAATTCCTTTCCAACCCAAACCATTCCATGATCCTACAATCCAAGACAGCCCAAATACAAAAGGAGTGGAGTGATCTGGATTAGATTCAGCAGAACAACACAACAGGGCGTTAAGAAAAAGGCAATTTCAATCATTTATTTGATCACCCACAAGATTACCTGAAGACCTGGAGAACAGTTCTAAACACATCCATTAAAAATGTAGAAAATTGCAATAATTTAGGAGCAAAACTGTTTGAGGGACTGTTTGCAAATGGAATTTCATGGATTTAATAAATTGTGACAAGGATGGGGCACCAAACTCCAGGTATTCAAGGACAGCACATGTTTGTGAAGCAGCTGCTTCACAATTCACAGTAACAGCCTGAGTCTCTTCCCACTGAAACCCCAGGGCAGGCCTAGGACTTGCTAATGGTTTATTATTTATTGGTTTATGTTTCATTAACTGAAATATTCTGAGCATTGCACAGGGTTGGCAAACATCATAAAACTAGCATCAGTCTCTGATTCTGCCACTGAGCTGGTAATGGATTTGGCATAAATAATTTAAACTTTCTGGCTTGTTTTTCTATATGGAAATAAAAGTTCGCTGCTTTTTTAAAAATAAAATGTTTTGATACCCAATAGTAAACACACTACATTAAAAGTAAATATTTTATCACCAGATTGTCTGCCCCATTTACATGCTGCAGATGTTTTACAGGGGAGTGATAACATCCCCTATAAAACCATGAAAAGTTGATCCATAATTTCTGTGAGATACCTGAGTGTTAAAAGAACAGATTTTTTTGGAATAGCTGAGCTTTCTGCTAGCACAGGTTAAAAAAAAATAGAAGAAGAAGAAAAACAAAGCTTTAAATCTTATAAAGTGGTAATTGTGCATGGAGAACAAATGAGGCTTTGCAGCTTTAGCAGTTCACCACGGCTGGGGATGTGTGTTTTTCATTATTGGCAAACACATTGTTAAACATGAGCAGAGCTGGATGTGCTCGTGTTTTACATTACATCTGCACCAGGGAACCCTTCCCACAGCCAGCACCACTTCCCAAATCCCAAGTGATGGCTGTTCTAAGGAGCCCTTGCTTGGAACCCTCCTCGTGTGTTTTATGGGACAGGAATTAAAAATCCAGGATCAAACAGGGCTGGTTTTTCCCTTGGGATTTGCAGAGCTTGGAGCCAGGCAGAGCCAGGCACTGCAACCCCATAAACCCACATGATGGGAATCAGGCAGCCCCAAGGATAAATGCCTGTCCTGGATGGCCCAAAAAAAAAAAGGATAAACTGAATTTAAATAGCATTTAGCAAGGCTACCAAGGATTTCCATGTGGGATATCACTAAGCACAGGGAAGCATTACATGGAGTGGAGGGGGAAGAAGGACAGGGGAGCTCTGCTAGCTCAGGACCACCATCCATGGTGGCAGTGGGGTATAAACCAGAGCAGCAGGGCTCAGGAGTTAATATCACATGAAAGAGGGAAATGAGGGCAGAGAGACATCTGAGTAGATTTTGCAGCTGTTAAAGCTGATGGCCAACCCCACTGATGTTATTGGAAGTGTTCAGGGACAGTCTGGATGAAGCTCTGAGCAATTTGCTCCAGTGAAAGGTGTCCCTGCCCATGGCAGAGGGTGGAATGAGATGGTCTCTAAGTTCCCCTCCATCCCAAACCATTCTGTGATTTTATCATTTTGTGCTTGGCCCTTTCAAGGTCAGGCCAGACTTGGAATGCAAGTGCAATTTGAGCCACCAGAACATCTGCTGTGGGGTATTTCCAGCCCATCCTGGAACAAGAAACACCAGAGTTGTGTGAGGAAACTGATTCTCACAAAATCTTCAGGCAGAAGTGGCCAGTGAGCTGAGCTCAGCATGATAACTACAGCTCAGAGGAGAGAGCCAGGGCCTCCTGCATCCCCTGGCATCCTTCCACGGAAATAAATGGAGTTCTGCTGATCTGGCTCTGCACCTGGGCAGGGCTGCCAACAGACAAGCTGATGGGACATATCAGTGTTAGAAAGGAGGAGAGGGAAAAAAATCTGTTAGATACTCTAAAAAATGGTGGGCTTGGTGTTTCTTGACCTTGTAAAATTCATGAGGTAATTCCAAGAGAATCACAGATCCTGGCCAGAGTCCTCAGCCAGGACATCTCATGTGGAAAGGGATCTTAGGTTCTCAGTGGTTTCCAGAGGGCAATTTCTGCTCTATGCTGGCTCAAAATTCACACTTGGATAAAAAGGTGGACTGAAGAGTGACACAGTGTTCTGGATTTTGCTGCCTCCTTAGAGCAGAGAGGAGAAAAAAGAAAAACCCTGAAATTCTGGTGGCCTAAAATTTTCCCACATTCCTGCAGTGTTTTCTGCTGGGTTTAGGTTTCAAATGGGGAAGAACCACAGGTGAATTCCAGATAAAGGGACTGGAGTTCATCAGGGCTCAGTCCTGACTGTATTTCATGGAACCCTAAAATGATCTGGCTTAGAATGTACATTAAACCTCACCCCATTCCAACCCCTGCCACAGGCAGGAATCACAGATTTCACTGTCCCAGGTTGCTCCAAACCTCTTCATCCTGGCCTTGAACACTTCCAGGGGTGTTGGTTACAAAGCCAGGAGTTGTTCCAGTGGCTTTCAGCTTGGCCTTACTCCTGAGCTTGAAGGTACTTTGCTGTCTGAAAACCAGAGCTGGATTTGGGGAGACGCAGCTAAAAAATATCTGTATTTGTCAAAGATCCTTCCTGTCACTTCACTTTAATCCCAGTTTATCATAGTTTATCATATTTCAACAATTTTTTTTTTTAATATTTGATAGCAAATCTCATCCCCCATGCCTGTGCCCACATTACCATTAGATCTACACCTCATCCCTTTGATTTGATTACTGTTCCTGGTGGAGTCTGCAGCAAATCAGAGCTGAGTCCTGAGCAGCTCATGCTGGCAGCCTGATGAAATCAAGAAAAAATGTAGCTCTTGTTTATTGAGGAAGCAAAGCTGCTTCCATAAAAAAGAAGGAGACACAAAAGAGAAGCAAAGAAGAAATAGCACTCTGAGGGGGGTATTTCAATCATTTTAGAAGGATTTCAGTGCAAAATGGCAAGAGGAAAAGAGATTCCTTCTCTAAAAAGACAAATCTTATGGTTTTAGTATCCTCAAAACATTTCAAGTCTCAGTGGAGAAAGGATTATTAGGGACAACCTCAGCTTTAAACCAGGAGCCAGCCTCCTTCTTTCTGTGGGTATGGAATTGTTCCCAAAGGAATTCTATTTTAAAATAGGGGGGGAAAATGACACACACATTTCTAGGACAAGAATTTATCTTAGAAGCTGCTCCCAGCTCTCTGTGGCTGTACAGCAGCAGTGCCCAGCCACCCCTGAGTGCCACAGGTGACTGTCACTGCCAGGTGACAGCAGCTTCCCCAGCTGGGTCAGGTGAGGTCAGGAGCAAAGGGACAAGGGGACAAGCAGCTGCCATCTGGGCTGGGAGCTTCCCCCCCACCTCCTGCAGCTGAGGCTGCACCTGCAGAGCTCTCAGGGAGCCTTCAAACGACTTGTCAGACCTCTCCTTTCTCCTCTGGGGATGGCTAGAGAGAAAACACAAAGCAAAACAACAACAGCAGCAAAAAACCAACCAACCAACCAAACAAACAAAAAACCTCAGAACACAATAAAGCAGAAAAAACCAAATGCTAAAAATACTGAACTTGGCTCCTATCTGACATCAGCCTCCTACACAGTCCTGGGAACTCACACAGCCCCTTTCCTTTTCCTTGATTAGCCAAGACACAATTCCCTTCATTTTGTTATGAGCACTTTATCAGAGTCATGGAGAGTAAAGCTGGCCCAGGGTGATGGAGATACAAATAACTTCCTCCTGCTTTTCCACAGCTCCCTTTTCCCCCTCCCTTTCTCACCAACACCTTGCACACCTTCCTATCAGAAGCCACATGCTGACAACAAAACCAGACCACAAGCACCTGCTGCAGACACATCTTTGCTGCAGTTTGCTCAGTGAGACACAGGAATGCTTTCATGCCTGGCCAAGCTGAGTGCTGTTAAAGGAAAGGCTGGATTTTCAGTACCCAGAGAGGTTTGTAAGAAAAAAATCACATCAGCAGAGCAGTTCAGATGAGAACTCCCAGTTTGTGTGACCAGAGCCATGCTGGTGTATGTCAGGGACTTGATCTCCTCTCCAGGCTGCAGAAATCAGCTTCTTGGCATCCAGGGCATTTCTGGGATGAAATGCATCACAGCTCCTTAGTTAAGAAAGGTTAAATTACATCAAGAGCATTGTTGGAGGTCTCACTTTAATATCATTTGCAATTGTTCCAGTGAAATCCTCAGCCTTGGGCGAATCTTGCTCATAATCCCATGTCATTGATTAGTTTAAGCAAGCCCCAAATGGCAAAGTGTCCCACTCCCTTGTTAATGCAAATCTCCTCTCCTCTGCTGGCTCTGAACTCACAATGAATGCAGCATCCTCAGGCCTGCCAAATGCACTTTAGGCTCATTAAATACCAGCTTTATGTCAAAAATAGGCTTTAGGGGAAAGCAGAACTCAACAGCCTGACAAAAACTGAAGAGAATTGCAGGATAGCTAGAGAAATTTCAGTCCCAGAATCTGAAGCTAACTTCCCTTTTTGAAGGTTTTGGAATGAGAGTTTTTGCTGAGGCACGGCCTAGAGAGAGAACTGATTGTGAACCTCAGACTAAGGGGAAAAGAAAAAGAAAAAAGAAACAATTATGAATCTGGCTCTCAAAAGTCAAGGCTTCAACATCCACATCCACTGCTGGCATTTCCAAACCTTCAAGGAGAAAAGCTCCTCAATGGCTCGCCATGGTCTGGGCTGTGAACGCAGCCTGTGCCCTGTTCCTGTGGAGGATCCTTCATCCCCAAAGGCACCAGGAACAGCCCCAAAGGCTGAGGGAAGTGAAGGGAATTCCAGCCCTCTGGCAGCTGCCAGGGAAGGCCACCACCCCATTTGCTGCCATTAGGCCAATGCACGGCAGCAGCTCCATCCCAGCCTGGCTCCCAAGGGACAGGGGCTTTATTGCTCCTGCAGGCTCCAGCCACAGCCATCACTGCAGCAAAACAGAGCTGTAATCACATTTACACGGCATTTTCAACCTCCAGCAGGAAACCCTTCAGTCTTGGCTGCCAGACATCGGTTCCATCCCACCCCGCAGCCCGGGCTGCACATCCTGCCCTTTGTCCGCAGCCACTCGCAGAAAACTTCAAAGAAATCCTTCTCAAAAGCTCCTCCTGCCCCAGGGGAGGGGCACAGGATGACAGCAATTGGAGGTTTCCTTCCTCTGTGCCGTGATCTCCATCAATCACCATTTTGGGCACCGCGAGGCGCTGGACCAGCACGGACCGGGGATTCACCCATCCTCCTCCTGCCGGGGGTACAAACATCGCAGGAGGAATTACAGCAGCTCTGGGGTAATCACAGGCCTTTCTTCAGCTGCTGAAAGCATTTACAGACTGGGTTATGGATGGCCGGGCATAGTCAGGCTAATGGCTGGGAAAAATCCAATACCTGCTCAAGTCCTCTCGGGGGGAGAGGGGAAAGGCTTGTGCACAAGCTCAGTGCTGTGAGGCACGGCTTGGATCGCACCCGTGCATTGCTCCTGCTCTTTCCTTCCCTCCCCTTGAGCAGATCTCCTCCCCTCAGGAGGACCAGACCAAGAGGATTAATAAACCTTCATCCTTAACAAACACTGTACCACAATAAATCAGACTTGGGGCAGTTTAGGAGGTTTAACAAACACTGTACCACAAAAAAAAATCAGATTGGGGCAGTTTAGGAGGTTTAATAAACACTGTACCACAACAATTCGTATTTGGGGCAGTTATAGCAGGTTTAACAAACACTGTACTGCATCAAATCAGATTGGGGCAGTTTTAGCAGGTTTAACAAACATTGTACCACAACAAATCATAATTGGGGCAGTTTAGCAGGTTCAATAAACACTGTACTGCATCAGATCAGATTTGGGGCAGTTTAGCAGGTTTAACCGATTTTTTTAGTATTTAATATTTTATTATATATTTTTATATGCTTAATTTTTTTTCCACGGGGTTGGAAATGCTTCCCTGGCCCTCCCTTTGACCTGTGCTCCTCCCCAGCTCCCTGCAAGGTCCTGCCCTGGGTGGTCACTGCCCCGTGTCCCCTCTGTCCCCCTGCAGCACACAGAGGCAGCTCTGCTCCCCTGGCTGCAATCTCAAGTTGCTCAATGTGCTCTTTCACAAACAGCCTCGTCGTGCCTCTGACCTTTTCCTGCACTACAAGAAGGGGCCTCATGTTCACTCACCCCCGCAGAAGATCAGGCAATAAAATCTGATTTTCTCAGGAAATCCTATCACTTGCGTATCTGAATGAAAATGCTGTGGTTTGTTGTTTTACACCGTGCTGGGAGCACCCAGATCAAAGCATTAACACCACATTCAAGATCAGATCAAGCTTTGGGAGCAAGTCTTTGTCTTTGATATGCAAACAAAGAATTGTTAAATGAATTTGATAGTATCGAGCTAATAAGAGGCTTTGGTTGCAGGTTGAGCAACCACCAGCTCGCTGGAGACAAGCATTCTGATAAAACAGCACTGAAAATATAAATGAATTCCAACTTAGAACTTTGGAATTCATTCAAACACAGATCAGAAAGCCTCAGCAGTTGTGTGAGTCAGGATTTTGTCTCCAGACGTGTTACTTTAGGAAAATGTGGGGGTTAGGGTGAAGCTGATGGGATTATTTTCATATCAGCAATGAATTTTATTGATGCAGAACTGTCATTGTTTGTGGGTGGACAGAGGTCAACTCCACTGGTTTCATCTTAAACAGAGGAAAAGGTTTAAGACCAGCATGGACAGCGTGTGTCAGCTTTCCTTTTTGTCACCTCTTGGCCTTTTGGAGGATACCTGTAGAAAACCACGAGCTCAGCTGATTAAGATACTTAGAAAAGAGGATTTATTGTGGGGAAAATGAAAATGTGACTCCTGCTCAGTGGCTGCAGTGTGTCAGGAGAAAAAGGAAGTTTCTCTATCGGTGAGTGAACAAAAGCTGCTTTGTGCTCCAAGTTATTTCTGCATTTCCAGTTTGGAATATGACCATTGGCCGTGGATGAAAGCAAGATAGCTGGAGAACTCCTGCAAATAACTAATTGCAGCCTGCTGGTGCCAGGGATGCCTCCTGCTGAACACCTCCCAGCAGGGCACAGGTCACAGGGACCCACAGAGCTGTCCCCAAGTGTCCCCATCATCACCCATGAGTTTGCACCCCAAATGTGGGAACCCCCAGAGTTTAAAACCTCCTTCAACTTCAGAGTTTGCAACCCCTTTAGGCAGCTCCCAAAACAGCTGGCAAGTCTCTAGAGTTAGGATTCCCTGATTCCAGAGGCAGAGTACCCAGCCAAGGGATGTGCCAGGCTNGGCAGCTCTCTACATTTAGGATCCCCTGATTCCAGAGGCAGAGCAGCTCCCAAAACAGCTCTAGATTTAGGATCTTCTGATTCCAGAGGCAGAGCTGAGCCTTGCCCCAGGCTGGTACCCCAGCCAAGGGATGTGCCAGGCTGTCACTGCATTTATTCAGCATCCCAGGAGCTTTGCCCTGGAAGCTGCAGGTACAAGGATTAGTGGATTAAAGGGGCACCTTAAACCCACTCAAAGCAAGCTTTTTCCAGGGCATTTACAACAAATCAGAGGAGTTTTATATTAAGTGTCTGGAATAAAAGAGGGTTCAGACACTGCAGCCACACAGGCTGGCATGCAGTTGGGGCTGTAATCTATGGAAGTTATTCTTTTTAAAGGCACAAACGAGCTTTTACTGTTTCAAAAGGGGAGATGTGGAGAAGAGGGCGACTGTCACCACGATGTGGTGACCCATTCTGCTGCGAGATTTCCACGCACAAAAGCCACCAGAGCTCAGAGGATGATGTGCAAGAGATCTGTACCTGCCTCTGTGGCTGCATCCTGCACAAAACAGAGCAGAAAAGGCGAGTTCATCCCAGGCCGGGCGGGCAGAAAATACCCAGCAATTCCCGCAGGCTGAGGCAGGGAGAGGCTGGGGTGGGACACACTTCAAGGACACCCAGAAGCAAAGGGCTGTTTCAGACAATCAGCCCCTCTCCAGCTCCCCCTCCCATCCCGAACCATCGGGGGCTGTTTTCCCCGGGAAGACGGAGGTGACAGGATTTCTTTTTTAACTCTTCATTGCGTGCAGTGCTCGGGAGCCTCGATCGCTCCTTCTGCACAGCTGGAGAGCAAACACACATCTGGAATGCCTGCGCTGAGTGGCCCAGGAGCAGCAGGCAAAACCCGGAGCTCTGCCCACCCCTTCTCGTGTTTAACCAGCTTCAGAAAAATACATCAGTGGCACGACCGAGGTAGAAAAATTCATCAAACTCAACCCAGCCAAAGATACAAGTTCAATCTCTCAGTGCAACACATCACGGGAGAGGCTGCACGCTGCTTTTAATGGCCCTATCATCAGCAGTCCAGAATTAATGCTCACGCCAGCAGCATTAATTACCCTCCCTTTGATTTGTCTCAGGGATAAGGCTGTGCTGGAGCAGTTCCCTCCTCGCAGCACACTTTCCTCAAGCCCAGGAAAAACCGTGCTGATCAATATTGATCGATCGCTGCGCTCGGTCCCACTGCTGCTTCTAAATCACAGAAAAAAAAATAAACCCACTTCATCAGATGATGCATCTGCTTAAATCTACCAAAGGAGAGGCAGTCACACATCAGCTTCAGGGGCCAGACATGCAAGAGCGCGTCCTAAAATAGATGGAAATAATTAAAAGCCTGGAAAACACGATGCTGACACAGATCTGACATTGCTGGCTGAGCAGCAGGAAGGGGAGCAGGGATGAAACTCCCTTCAGACAGCTGGACTTTGCCTGCCCCACCATCCATGGCCCTGAGCCAGCTCCCAGCTGTGGGTGTGGTTGGGCTTCTGGAAGAAGAGGCAGCAGATTTGTCTTCCTGAGCTGTTAATTAGCAGAGGGGTGATGTGGGTTTAAAATCCCTGTCTGCCTGAGACGTGGCGTGAATCCCTCATTCCCCACTTCCCACTAAAGATCCCTGAACAAATAAACCTCAGGGATGAAACAAGCCCAGGGAGTCTGGATGAATATTTTGGGAGGAACAAGTGGGAGCAGAGCAGCTCCTGAATCCCACCTGGATTTCAGTCTCACACTTTATCTGCTCAACAGTGATAAAGCTCTGCAATAGAAAATTGGAGATAAAGCAGAATTTCATCACAGAAATTAAAGCAACCACAGGAATTAAGGATGGCAGAACCTGTTTCTTTGTGGGGCACCCGACCTCAGGTGTCAGTGACACCTCAGAAATAAAATCAAAATTCCCTAGGCATGCACAAACTTGTAAATGTGTTGCACTTAGGGTAAAATATTTGTTTATTTTGATTTCAGTTGAAAACCAGTCCCAGAAACCTATCCAACCTTTAACAGTTATGGGAAAGCTTGTTCTATACAGACATAAAGAGTGTCAGGATGTGTTGTCAGGCTATTTTAAAGAAAAAGAAAAATTCCAAAATTATCCCTGGAGACCATCTTCCAGCAATGTTACCCTAAAATCTGCCATTGTGTATAATCAGGATGGTGCTCAAGTGTGCTGAAGAGTTCAAATTTACAGCACCCATGTGCAATATGGGCTTATCAAAAAGTATTAAATCATTGCTCAGGAAAATAAAGAGTTCCTAACACCCAGCAGGGCCACAGCTGAAAAGTATTTTATTAACAAAATCTAAAATGGGTTAAAAGATTAAAAAAAAAAAACAATTAAGTCTGCCTATTTTGCCTTGGCTGCTTCTTCTAGATTTGATTGTAACTTTGGAAAGATAAATATCACTCACTCCACCAGGGAACAAGCATTTTTTGAGGCTCAGCTGGGCTGCATCCATAGATCTTCCCTGAAACCTGTGGAGCCCCTCAGCCCCCAGTCCTGGCAGCTGCACTTTCAAGGGCATTAACTTGACACCACATAAATATGATGTGCTTTCCTTACACTTTGTAGCTCAGAATTGATTCATTCTGGAGCACAGTTTTGGTGCTGAGTGTAACATAACTCATCTGCTGCTGGCATTTTCTCTGTGAGTAACACAGGGATGGAGCCTCCAAGAAAATAACAACACGTCTTTTTCCTGCTCACACCACCACAACCCTTCCTGGGATTTGCTCTCAGACTTTTTCCATTCCAAAAAAAAGGTAGATTTTACCAATTCCTGTATTTTCCTCTTCTTTCACATAGTTTTGTTTTCACCAGCAATTCTAACCCTGACCCAAGAATAGCATTTTTGATCATCTAAAACAAAGGTCACCTGCTACCAGTCTGTGAAAGAACAGGTAAATCCTTTGATATTTCTTAGTAACTGGTGGTACAGTTAAAATCTGAAACTAGAAATTCATTGTTTGTCAACTGATCAGCCTGGTTGGCTTAAAATAATAATAATAATCATCACCATCATCATTTTTTACAGCATAAAGGGGAATTCAGGTTACCCTGGAAGCAGGAAAGTCCCATAAATACCAGCAAGATGTCAGTGGGATGACACAACATAAAGGAATTTATTCCTTTAACAGTTTTCAAATCACATCCATGGACTCCAATAACATCCCCAGCAGTATCTCCACACAGAGGGTTTGCAGCACCTCCCTGGTCTCCCACATTTGTCAGCATTTAATTGATATTGGAATTCAGCCTTTCCAAAAGCAGTGTCACCTCCTTTCTCAGGGCTCAGGTGTGTCCTGAAGGACACATTCTGCTGGAAGCTGTTCTTGGGTAGGTGTTGATATTTCTCCACCAAGTGTCCCTATTTCACACCAAACCAGACTTCAGTAACTCTGGTTTTAAATATGTGGTTTTCCAAGTGATGCTCATTGAAACTTTTCAGGTTCAGGTTTCTTATATTCACCACATTCCTAAAGGATCAGTCTGTGTCCACACAGCTCCTGGAATTGCTTTCCTCTGATTCTTGTCTAATTTTTTCAGCTGATGTCTCCCAAATCCCCACAAATCCCCACACTCCAGTGTGGGCTACCACATCTGGCAGTATGGATTTGCTGCAAGTCCTCCCCACACTTCCAGGATGTTTCACTGCTCTGTGTCAGGTGGTTCCCCTCTCTGTGACAGAGCTGCTCACACAGAGCTGTGGGAATTGCTGGATGAACTCAGAATCCCTTCTGACAACTCCTGAGAAGTGTTTTTATTTTTGTATTTGGTATCCCCTGTGTGGTGAGCAGAAGTTCTTTCAGGAGGGATCCCAGCCCTGAGGGTTCCCCAAGGGGCAGTGGGATAACTGTGACCCCTCACAGACTTCACAAGAAAAAAGACTTCACAGACTTCTCTAAGAAGTTGTCTGCAACTTCTTTTCCCATCCCTTTTCCCTCCTACCCCTCCCTTTCCCTCTGGAATAGCTTCCTCCTTTACCAAGGAATTTCTCCCTGGTCTTTCAGAGGTTTCTTGGGAGAGAGTGCCACCCCAACAAGCCCTGAAATGGGAGGTGCCTCCTCCTCCCCCTTTAGGGATGATGGAAACTCTAAACACACTGACAAATAGCAAAGGTCAGCCTGCTTTTAAAAGTGTCATTTTTAATGTCTTAAATGAGGTCTGAATTGTAGAGGTTCATCTACACATGCACAATCAAGTCCCTATTCTATAGCTACCTACATTACAAAGGTCAAAGCCTGCAGGATATTTTTTTCTTCACTGTTTGGCTTTGCTTCCTCCTAAGGGATCAATAAAGCACCTCATATTTCCTTTCTATTTTAACTGTGTTGTTGAGAGCATCTTATCCCAGGCAGTGAACTGCTGGCACCACCTTTTTTATTGCCTATAACCTTTAAAAGAATAGATAATTCAAGCACCACCTCGAAAACAGGCAGTAATAAAATGCAACACCAGAAAAACAGCAGAGAGTCAAACTTCCAGCAGAGTCTCCTTCATCAAGACTCTTCATGAACTTTCCTTTTCCCTCTCCACACCAGTAAGTTCAGCATGAGAACATCCTGTCCCAAACCATGGATGGTTTTGGGATGACCACCTCAGGATTTTGGTGACACCAGCTCAGTGCACAGAGTGGGGAGATCTGGAGAAGCCAAGATCATCCTGTTGGAGGTGATGCAGATCTCCCAAGTTCAACAGAGAAGCTGCTGCAGGAATACCTCGATGGCATTAATTTCCACCCCCTTCCCAGCTTGACTCTGAGCACAGACATCAAGCAGGGAAGCAGAGGGAAAGGAGTGTCACAAAGCAAAGCTGCTGCTGAAGCAGAAATCTGCTTTAATCCCATTCCCAAAGATGACTCACGTTCTTCAGCGGAACTTGAAAGTCAAGGTTCTCCCCTTTAAAGTCTTCATCTTCCTGCAGCATCAGTCTCAGTGATTTTCCATGTAAACAGGGAAGTTTTAATTACATTATGGGTGCTTCTGCTGTTTTCACCAGAACTCCTTTATTCAGAGGCAATGCTTAAAGGAAGCTGTTCCTCTTCAGAGGTCAGGTTGTTGAAAAAGGTGTGTTATTGTTCAGAGCAAGTGAGGGAACGTCAAAGTACATTTTAATTAAGTGTTATAATCCATAACTCCAGGAAATGTTTGTCACACTCCCTTAACCCTGGCCAGATTCAAGATGGGACCACGTGGTGCTTATTGGGGTCTTAGAAAAGCCATGGATAAACCCACTCAAGGAAAGGTTTTGGAAATGAAAGGAGGCACAAGGTGCAAAATTAATGGACTGTGATGGCCTAAAGAACAGCTAAGGAACAGAATAAGAAATTAATCTTCTCCTGGAGTCTGGTGGAGCTGCTTCAGTCCCCTGAGATGACAAGGGACACTGGCAGCCACCCCAAGGGAAAAAAAGCATCAACATTTGTGAAGAACACTAAGTAAAGTGGGCTGCCTCCAGAGAAAATCAGGGGGAGCAATAAGACAACAAAAAAACCCTGAAATTTATTAAAGATTTCAAGGTAACCTCCCTTTAGAACACAAATATTTGTTGCATGTTACTGGCTGTTCTGTTGTACAAAACAAAAATAAATGGTGTTGGCTTTGCTGTAGGCAGTTAATGCAACTCCTCAGTGCCTGGCAGCATTAATAACACAGAAGGGTGTCACACCTTAAAATGAAATCTAATCTAGCCTGACACAGTGGATTGTTTACCTCTGACCTCCCCACAGCCAGAATCCTTTTAAAGATGTGAAGAGGCTTTGGCTCATTGGGATGAGCAGCAGCAGCAGCCCAGCTTAAGCTGTTTTGCTTGAGAAAGTTGACAAATGATTGTTGTCATGAAAGGTGGAGAAGAGGGAGCCTGGGCAGCAGTGCCAGGTGCTGGGGAAGGTGATCCAAACCTTTCAAGAGAGGGCATCTCCATTATTTTACACTCCTGGGGGAGAAGACCCTTGGGCTGATTCAACAGTGAATCAAAGTGAGCTGAGGTTTTATCTGGCTGCTCACATCAGGCATTGAGTCCTTTCTTCCTGTGAGTCTGGCAAAGCTTTGGGCTCCCCTGTTTTGGGGATGAGAATGGCCCCACGTGGCCTTGCTCTGCAGGTGAATGGAGTGGGAATGATCACAGAGCTAAAAAAAAATAAAAATAAAAAAGTGGGAGCATTTGAAGAGCCTGTGGTGTGTTCAGCCAAGAAAAGACAGATATTGGCAAATAGGTAAAAGAGATAGTAAAGAGGAAGGGAATAAATGCTTATGCCTAGAGGAGAAAGAGCAATAAACATAAAGGATGCAGTGAACATAAAGGATACAACAGCAGAGCCAAGTTAAGTATCAGGAAAAGTCTAATAAAAGGAACAGTTAATCACTGGAAGGAGTTTATCCTTGAAGAGCAGCTGAGAGAGCAGCAGGGCAGATTTGAGGCTGTTCCTGGAGCTGCACAGGGCTGGCTGAGGCTCATGGGGCAGTTTGGGTGGGAAGGGACCCCCAAAAACCACCATTCCACCCCCCCTGCAATGAGCAGGGGCAGTGCCTGCTGGTCAGTGTAACCCCACAGCAAGGACAGGAATGTTCCAATTGCTCAATTTCTGGGGTGCTCCTGCCACCTCACACCTTCACACTGCATTTAAAGCTCCCTCTCCACGGAGTCTCCCTGCAGGAGGATGAGCTCCCCCAGCTCCTCTCCCTGCACAGCCCATCCATGATCTCTCAGCTCCTGCTGTTCCCTGCCATGCCCTGCCCCAGCAGCTGCTGTTCTGGGTGAGGGATGCCCACGGTGTCTCACAGCCTGCCCAGAGCTGCTGCTGGCACCATCCCAGGGGCAGCAGGAGCCAGCTGGTGCCTGCTCTTGGCTGCCAGAGCGAGAGAACTTCTGTCAGCTCCACTCCCACCAAAAAAAAAACCTGGCTTTTCTCCTGCGTGCAGGCAGCTGAAGGGATTTCACATCCATCAGCTGGGGCTCTGTTGTCTGCCCCGTGGTTTCACCAGTGTCCCTCTGTCCCACCAGCCAGGGATTAAATCCCTCTGCTGATTAAAGAACCTGCAGAAGCCCAGGAAGTGTGATTTCAGAGTTCAGTTTGCAGCTGAACTGCAAACCCTGACTGAAGTGGGTGCATTTCACACAGCAAAGCTAAAAACTGTCAGGATTTGAGGCTGCTGGTTGTAGGCAGCTGTTAACTGCAGGCTCAGGTGGTGGGTTTGCTCCACCAATTCTCTGTTTAATTCCTGCAATTTAAAACAGATTCTTAACAATGGCAAGCATTAGACTGTTTCAGGAAATAGTTGTTACCTGGGCAGTCTGTAACAGGTATAAGGTAGAATTGTAAAACTTCAGAAAAGGTGTTTTAAATGTGGTGAAGGGATTGAGAGAAGACTTGGCACTCACTTCTTTTTGCTTCATGAAAACTAAGGCTGTAATTAAAATGTGCCACCTTTTTTTATGCCATGGCCCACTTCAGAGAACTTCAAAACTGTGGCTTTAGTCCAGCTTTTTTGCTAGGATAGGTTGTGGCTTGTAGCTTCAATCATAAACAAAAGTCTAAAAAGTCTCCCAGCTGTAAAACTGTCTATTCAACACTGCAAGATTTTCATGGCTAAGTGCCCTGAGTGCATCAAAATGCCAAATAATGCTGATTTGAAATGTGCATGCAGATCACTTTACTCCTCTTGACAGTCCCCAAACACAAAATAAATAGCTGATGATTTCAGTGTTGTTTACACTCAAGAACTTCATGATAACCAAGATGAAGAAATACATGAGCTCTTTAGAAATCAGAATCACAGAGAGCACCTGCTCCAGAAATGTGTAATCAAAGGAGGTAGAGATGCTCCCAGAAGCTTCCCACAGCACTCCTGGCTCTGTCCTCATGGCTCTTGTGAGTCATTTTACAAACTCCTTTACCACATTACCCCGCTCTCTGCAGGCAAAGTGTTTACTCATGTTAATTAACAACTCCAAGGGATAAAGTTAAATATCAGCAGAGCTGTCTTCATCTTCCTGGTGGCTGGTGAATGCTGCAGACTGGAATGCTGTAAATCAAACCAGTCCACAGCCTCAGCTTCAGTGCAGGCATGGTCAGAAGGGAAGTGCAAATCTCCTTTTCCTCTTCCATTGCAGCACCAGAGAAATCTGGAAATTTTTAATTTAAAAAGTGGCCATGCATTTATGTGTGGCTTGCATTGCTTTGAGAAAAAGAATGGGTTGTGCTGTGTGGTGCTGCTGGCTTGAGAAAATTCATCTGTTGTTTAATGAAAGCCTTAGGACAGTTACTCAGAGGGCAGCTCAAGAAATGTGTGAATTCAGAGTTTTTCTGATGTTTGCACTGAATCAGTGGCTGACTTAAAAAGAGCAACAGGTACGATGATAGCTCAGCTAATTTAATGTACAGCACTGATGGAGCTTTAAAAAGATGAGAATAAATGACATCACTGAGGCCTTTGGGCTGCTTGGATGATTTCCTGCCTGGTGGAACCATCCCTCCCTCATCACAGGTGGCTTTTGCTGCCCACAGGTGTCACCAGGTGAGGGAGGCAGAGGTGAGGGGGGACTGTCACTTCTGCACCACCAATGGCATCATCAAACTCCTTATTCCTCCCCAGTGCAGCTGTGAGACCTCCTCACATGGCACTGAGTTACTTTGGGTGGGTCACCAACAATTCCCAGGCACAATTCCTTCTTGCCTTCTGTACCATGTGCTGGGATCAATCATCAATTTTCATTTGCAGCTGCCTCAACAAGTTCATGACATCACACTTATTATAAACAGCAAATTTCATTTCAATAGCCAGGCTCAGCAAACCAATTTTTCATTGGTATAATTGACAAAACCCTGCTGTACTTGTCAGCATATCTCCAAAAATTATATAGAAGTGAGTGTTTCGAAGTGTTTAAAAATTACTGTTTAAGTAATTTGCATTCTAGGGTGAAAGGTTTGAAATGATAGATGCATGGAACATCTATATTTGTAAAAAATAAAAAGCTAAAAATGAGGTGAATTATAGTGTGAGAATCTGTGAGGGATCTGATCTGAGTTGGGGCCATTGTAGCAGGTTTTTCTACAGCAGAAATCCCTTTTCCTACTAATTTCTGGATGAGATGAATGGGGATTTTTTTTTCCTGCTCATAAAATACAACCTCATGTTGTCAGGCTTGGCTGCAGTTGGTTTGGACATGGATTTCCTCACTCTGAGGAAATGGTAAAGTTTAATCTCATCTAGACTGCAGCTTTTATTTGAGGATTTTTTTCAGTGAGAGACTCTAAAGCCAGCTCAGTTCACAATTATTGCATTGTTCCTGTCAGGACAGGGGTCCCACCAGATGTGCTGTGCTCCAGCACAGCCCTCCCCAAAGCCATTCACTTCCCAATCCTTTTCCATCTGCCAACAAACTGTCTTGGCTTTTTTTGCTCTGGTTTCCTTTGATTGTTTGTGTTGTCCAAACGAACGTTCAGATGCTGTTCTCACAATTCCTTTTTGCATTAAAATATCAATGGAAATCCCTCTGTCTGCACGTGGCTGATTTCCCAGCACAGCTCTCCTCCAGCCTTTCCCCCAAAGGAGGTGTTTCTTTTCCACCAGCAGCCATAAACGCCACTGGGATGAGGAGTTCCAGCTCTTTCCATTCTCTGCAATAAACTTTTTTAGCATCAGTGTGATGGATCTGTTCCATTATCCCCAAGGATAATGGGAAATGTGGAATTCAGGGGAACTAGCATTAGACAATTTTTGCAAAGTTTCCCCTGTAACATGAGTTCTCTGATGCCATTCCAATTTTTAAATGCATTCCAAAGGGAGAATATATGATCTACCAAAACATGAACAATAAGTGAATCTCTTATGGCACAAATCAGGAAAACTTTGCTCCACTGGGCTCTGCAAGCAGCTGCAGATGGTTCCATCCTACTGGTTTTTGGTTTTAAATAATCATCTCAAAATATCACTTATGAAGTTCATTTCAAGAGTGGGCTGGGATCTCAAGTTCCAGAGTGATCTAAGGAGAACACATTTCCTAATGGCAACAGAATTCTTAGTGTGAAAATTAAAAAAAAAATTAAAAAAACAAATATATATATATATAAATTAAAAGTCCTGCTTTCAGCAAGTAGGGATTTTAAAATCCATTTTGGGCTTGGCTTCTTTTCCTGAATTTCTAATTCATTTTTTGTTTTTACATTTTGGGCGTCTTTTTTGGGCTGGTTTTGAACTCCTCACGCATTTGCTGATGGTGTCTGCATCACATCTGGATTGTGCAAACCTCCTGCTCACACACAGGAGGGAAAACAAACTTCCCCCCACCTGAGTTTTGTTTTGAGAGGGCACTGGAAGAGGCAGGCACTCCCTTCTCTGCAGGAGAAGAGGCACAAGCTGTGCTGAAGCTCTGATATTTGTGGGTGGAATTGCTCATCAGGGGCTCTGAGCCCCCTCCTCACTCAGAGCTTTGCAGGGTCTCTGGTTCAGCTGCAGGGAATTTGCACATCCAACAGCCCCTGGAGTTGACAAACGCTTGGTCTGAGCTGGGTTCACCTTCCCTGTGCCCCTGCCTTGGGATTGTTGAGCTCTGGGAGTTCTTGGCATCTCCAGGGAGCAAAGGCTCTGCTGGTAATTTTTCAGTGAAGCATTAAAAGATCTGTTTAAAGATCTGCTCTAAACCCAGCTGTGTGTTTGTCCATTTTCACCTCACTGGCCAGCAGTGTGTAATAATACTTCCAGATGAAAGATGAGAACTTCACAGACACAAACAAGTTGGAGCAATAAATGCATTAGTCAAGCAGTTTGCTGAGGTGCACAAGGGGTTTTGTTTTTAGTGCTAAATCCAGTGCAAAAACTGCACAGAGAGGGATCCTCCACTTGAGCTGAACCTATCAAGAGCAAAATATTTCAATGAGACTAAAACTCTTCAGCATAAGTGGTTTGCTTCATACTGTGAGGGAGGATAAATGATAAAAAAAGAGATGTTTGCAGTCAAACAGAATAAATGCAATGAAATTCTGTGGAATAAAGAGGTCAAAATGACACGAGGTAGAAAAGCCACAGCTTTGGAGGCAGCTTTTAGTAGGTTCAGAGAGAGGGGATGTCATTAAAGATACACTGGTAGCATTTAAAAAAAAAGAAAATATGGGTGTGCAAGAAGCAGCAAGCAACAATAAAGAGGAAGGTAAGGGGGGAAGGGCTGGAATGGTTCCTGAATGCAATTAAAGACTCTAAAGAAATAACATGAAAAGTAATGGCATGGAATAAAATGTAATTCCACCAGATGATGAGCAATAGGAAGTGTTTCCAGCATGAGAAGAGTGAAGTGTTGATGAAGGAGACTGTGGGCTTTTCAAGGCAAAGAAAATAATTTCTAGACAATAGACCCAGCCTCTGCAAGAAAAGAAAAAATTAAATAAATTCCCTGCTTCAGTGTTCATAAAGGATATGGAACAGATGCCAAGAGCAGATGTACAGTTTCCAAAAGGAAAAAAAAAAGAGAAACGTTGCAGAAAACCATTGCTGTAACAGCTGATCAAGAAATAAAACAATCTCAGCAGTGGGGAAGAAAGCCAAAATTAAACAAAGATTCATCTCACAGTTCAGAAGACATCCAGAATGGAAATATGAGCCTGGGTCACAAATGTTAAAACAGGGAAGCAAGGATAGACTAAAGGGATATTAAATGGGGATATTAAATAGGGATATTAAACTCAATGCCCCAGAGCCTCATCTTTCAACTCAGAGAGAATGAGAGGGAATGAGCCTTAACTTTGTGGTTTTCTGACAAAGGGCTTTGAGGTGTTATGACAATAGAAGCATCAGTTTAAAAAGAAAGAAAAAAAAAGAAAAAGGGAAAAAAATAAGAATTTGGTTTTGTTTATTCTCTCTGAAACACCCATTTTGTGGCTCATAACTTTCTGGATCGTGTCTCCCCCTCTACAGCACTAGATGTGGACCAAATATATCATAAAATAATTGGTTTTTTCCATTTTGGCACATTCCAGCCACTGAGCATTATGTTTTCAAGATGAAGATGGACATTTTCCCCTCGTGTTCCCGCGCTTCACAGGATTTATAACAATAAATATGAGCTGGTAGCTGAGGGGAATTGTGCTTTGCAAAGTGGCTATCACAAAAGTGAAGCATCACAGGCTAAAATTAAACTTGGGGTTTGGGCTGGTTTCCAGCACTGGGATCCAATTACTGGCGATGAAAGGGAGGGAGCAGAGTTAAATCAGAACAAAGTTATTCCTGCAGCCAGAAACCAGAGCTGTGCAAAACCTCCTGGATGAGGTGGGGCACAGCTTGAACATTTTGGTTTGGAGCAGTGAGTTAAGAAGGGAGATGATGCAAAGGTTCTGGGGGAAAGGCTTTCCTGTCAAAAAACACTCAAACCAGCAAGGCTTTGCACTTTCAGCTGAAGTTGGGTGGATTGTTTTGAATTTCCTTGGGAAGCAGCCAAAACACTTCAAGAAGTTACAGTAAATGCATCAACTTATCAAGAGAAAAATAAGGTGTGTTGTGATATTTGCGGGGAAGGAAAATGTCAGCACGTGAAGGGACTCGTGTAATAATCAAATTTATTACATTTCTCTTTGAAAAAGAAGTCAAAGGTTAAAATAGAGACTGGAGAAAATGTTGTGCCCTAGGTGCCAGCTGACATCTCTGAGAGCCATGGTTTACATGGGTGTAGGATATGTTTTGGCTGGCAGGGGACATTGAAAATACAATTATCACTGGGTTTTTCTCCTGCTGTTATAATCCTGCAGTCAGAACAGCATTGGGACCATATTCTGCAGCCATTCTTATGTAGTATGACCAAAATCAGGTGAAACTTCCTGCATTAGTANCTGTGTAGTATGACCAAAATTACTGGCAGTTTTCATTGCCTGGCTACATGGCACAGGTGAAACTTCCTGCATTAGTAAGAAATCTGTGAAGAAAAGAGCCTCAGGAGGATTCAGGAGGTCTCAGACACTTGCACTGGCTACTGAAGTTTTGTCATTTTGAACAAAGAGTGGAGATATTTTTCCCTGTTCCAGAGACTGAGAAGCAGAAACCATTTACTGCAGAGCAGTACCCACCCAGAGGAAGGATAACATCATGGCCACTTCAGTAAACAAGTTTTGAAAGAAAGTTGAGAGGGAATAAAAATAAGATTTAAGAGGGAGGGAGAGTTTCATCAAAGTGGGTACTACGTGGGAGGGAGTCGTGTTTGTCTTTTTGCTCAAAGTGCAATAACTCCCTATCATTTCCTGCACTTTATTAATAACTTCTCCTCTGTTTAAAAATATTTTAATCCCTTTCATAGCTGGAATGACTCACAAAGTCTTTTTCTCATTGTTAAAGATGATTTCTTCCAGTCTCTCAGCCACCAGAACAGCGTCCCCAAGGGATTAGCATGGTGCTAAACCAACACTGTGTCTGTTTTGTTCCCCCAGATCCAGCCTAATTATTCTCATTAAGCTTAAAAGACAGCTAAACATCCATGGTTATTAAAAATAAAAGAGTCAGGAAGCAATGCTGTACTCTGAGCTGTAAAAGAGATGTGAATCTGTCACAAACAGGATTCCTGCTGCATCACATGGAGATGGGGTGGTATTTTATACCCCAGCAATCACAGATTTCCCTGTTCTTGCTCTCAGCATTCATGAACAGAAAATCTTAGGGATGCTTCATGCTTTTCCCAGCAAACTGGGAGGCTCTGCCCTGCTACCCCAGATGGGGTTGTGCCTCCAGCTCTGGGTACCCAGCATGAACCTGCTGGAGAGAGCCCAGAGGAAAGCACCAGGGTGATCAGAGGGATGGAGCAGCTCTGCTGTGAGGAAAGGCTGGGAGAATTGGGATTGTTCAGCCTGGAAAGGAGAAGCTTCAGGGTGACCCAAGTGAGGCCTCCCAGTAGCTGAAGGGAGCTGACAAGGAAGATGGAGAGAGACTTTGGACAAGGGCCTGGAGTGACAGGACAAGGGGGAATGGATTCACACTGACAGAGAGTTTTGGGCAGGAATTGTTCCCTGTGAGGGTGGGCAGTGCCTGGCACAGGGTGCCCAGAGCAGCTGTGGCTGCCCCTGGATCCCTGGAGGTGCCCAAGGCCAGGTTGGACATTGGAGCTCAGAGCAGCCTGGGACAGTGGGAGGTGTCCCTGCCCATGGCAGGGGGTGGAACCAGGTGATCTTTGAGGCCATTTCCAACTCAAACCATTGCAAGATTCCGTGGTAGATGGAGCCCAGTTTGGTTAGAAGAGAGGCCTGGTTAATTCATGTTTTCACCCTGTTAATTGTCACCCCACTGTTCTGCCCTCCCGTGAGGGGCAGGGAGCTCAGGGAGAGGCTGCAGCTCCTGCCTCCTCCCCTGCCAGAGGACAGGCAGTGCCAGCAGCCTGCACTGAGGAGGAGAAGCTGGTCACAAGACACACTTCCCAGAGATGGAAAACGTTGCTTTAATTCCTTTATTTCCATCCTGTCTGTGTCCCAAGTCCCAGAGCAGAGCGTGGTGCAGAGCTGCGCTGTCACACGCTGTCACCACAGAGCATGGGACAGGCCACCACATCTCCTCCTGCTGTGAGCTCTTCCAGCCCAGCCCAGTGGAAACCAGAGATGTCACCAAGTCCCAAAGGTGGTGTGAGGACACAGCTCTGCCTGCTGGGCTCAGGCAGAGGGGCTGGTTAAGTGTAAATGGGTGAGTTTATCATGCTGCATCAGGCAATTTAAAAGCAATTCTTTTTGTAGCATATTGAAGTTGTTTCCCCACTTCTTGTCCGTGTCACTGTTGCATGCAGAGAACATCAGGCCTAGGGGATGGTGGCTCACCAGTTTTTTATTTGAAGTCCATGAGAAAGGAAAATGTGGTGGAGTCTCCATTTTTCTGAGGTCTGTGCTCCAATGCATCAAGACAATAACTCCCTGAGAGATAGGCTATACTTCAAGTGTGCTTTATGAGCTGAAGACAGAATTATTGAGTTGGTTCCTTCAGCCTGTGTTGTGCAGGAGATCAAAGAAGGTGTTTGCAATTGTACTCTAGGAACCTGACCAACGCCAGTGTCACAAATCCAACAAAAATAACCAGTGTTTGCCACCCAAGAAGTCACAAAGATGGTAAAAAAAAAAAGTGACACAGAGGAAAAATGGAAATAATAGGAGAAAAAAAAAAACCTGACAGCTTTCCAAGTGAGAAATTTGTTTCAGAGTAATTATGTAAGAATACTATGCACAGTTTATTCCATGCCAGATCCCCTGGTGAGCGTATAAACATATTCATGCTGTTAATGTTTCCACTCAGAAGCAAACTGCCATTGCACTGCTTGGAAATTTGTCAGCAGAGAGGTGGAAAAGGTGGGAATGAAGGTCCTGCTGCAGTAAAGACAGTCCCACCATGAGCAGTGAGCCAAGCTCAGGCACAGCCCTGCAAGAAGGTGTTTGAGGAAGATGTTTGCCTCAAATTCCTTGATCCTAGGAAGAGGATTTTCAGGAAGAAGAAACTGGAGCTACCTGTCTTCCTCTCACCCAGAACCAAAGCACAGGGAAAGCTTCCTCAGGGTGTCAAACAATGGGGGTGTTGCTTCAAGTCTGAACATTCCTTCCATTCAAATCTAAATACAATGGAGTTTATCTTCCCTGGGCTCGCTGGGGCCCTCGATTGTCAGAGCTGTAACCCTGCAAAGCAGATCCTCACCACTCCCCATTGTTCTCCACCAAATGAAGATCTTCCATAGAAGCTGCCTAAATAGCCCATTCATAAAAATATAAAAACATCTTGTACCCAGACAATAGCCCAACACCATCCCTGGTGGAGTTAGGCAGAGTTAAAACACACAAAGAATTTCCCTCTCTCCTCCTGCTCCAGTGCAGAATCCCAGCCACCATCACCTCTGCCTCATCTCCATTCCCATCACCACCTCATAAAAACTGGGAAGTGAAGATCAAGAGCAAAGGCTTTGGTTACCTGGAGAGCTCTTGTGCTCATGATACAAATGGACTGTGATAATGGACAGTGAAAGAGAGTCTGTTATCTTGTCCTCTTTAAGAGGATTTCTTTGGAGATTTCTTTGATGTTTGCAAATTGGACAAGTGATTGATTTTGCTATTCATGATCCCATTTATTTTTTTTCTTTTTTTACCCTTAATCAGAGTTGGCTGCTTTCCTCTATGCTCTACATGCCCAGATGGGAAGCAAATGGAGCACTAGGACTGAAATGAGGGGTTAATTATTTAATCCAAGAGTGGGTTTCCTCCCAGTATTGCCATGTGTGCCGAGCCTTCTCTCCTCCACATGCACCACTTGTATTCTGCTTTGCTGAAAAACTGAGGAAAAACTGATTTGTTCATCACAAGGCCTATTTTCAGCCTACATTTGATCACAGGAGGAGTTTCCTTGGGTCCTTGCTTGAAAAGAATTAAATGTGAGGAATCTAAGAAGGATGTGGATGCAGCCCACTCTTTTACTCACACATTTCCAGGTTCTTGGCCTCTTTCTTGGACATCAAATGTCTCATTTATTTGTGCCACATCACTGAGAGCATCACCTCAGTGCTGATTTAGTGACTGGCCATATCTTCAGGTCAGTGTGAGCCTTTACACCAAGCAGAAATGTTCCTTCTACCTGATCAGGCACCACTGCAAGGGAGCAGTGGGAGGCCAAGGATTCTCTGGTTAAAAGGCTGATGAGCCTTCCTTGAAACAAACTTCATCTGAACCAGGGGTGAATGATCTAGAAAGTAACAAAGTGCATCTAATTGGAGCAGAAATGGAACAAACTGTGCTCTTCCTTTTTGGCCTCCTTTTATGTTTTAATGAGGAGTGATAAGCACCATGTCTGATATTATTAAAGGGCTTGAGTGGATGAGCCTCTTGGCTTGGGCCAGATGCTGCTGTCCTTGACACCAACATAAACAAGAGCTTTCCCTGGTATGGATCCAAGGAGCAGAGCCTTGTCTGACATTGCAGCAGCCCAAGCCTGAACCTTGAGAAGCCCAGGCTTCTTTTCATTCCCTCACATTGCACTGAGAACATCTGACCTCTGCTCTCAAGCCTAAATTAAATCTGCCTTTGGTTTCTCTGGGCAAGGAGGGTCAACTGGCAGAACATTTGGAGCTGCTTGGTTCCCACCAGCACAGAGTTGAGGGCAGGTCAGCTCCCAGCAGTGCCACAGAGCCCAGCCCTGCACATCTGCCCACGTGGAGCTGCACATCAGCCTCTCCTGGGGGCAGCTCCTTGTGCTCCAAGTGCACTGGGGCTGAAGGAGAATGCACAGGAATTCCCACAGAAGTCTCTGGCTGAGTTAAAAAGGAGGCACTGAGATTTGCTGCTGTAATAGGGATGTCATGAAAACTGTAATATCAGCACTGGGTGCTGGTGAAATTACCCAGGTTTTTAATATCATGCTCTGCTGTCCTGCACCCTCATATTCCTGTGGGATAGCTTAAAAGAAATAAAGGTGTTGCACCAGAGATGTTTGAGATCTGATAAAAATCAACCTCTCTTTCATTATCCCTTAACTATGCAACTAGGGACAACAGATTGATTTCCAAGTGGGGAAAAAAAAAGAGGGTGGAAAGTTCTTTCCTGTGTTTAATCCTAAAATTATTTCCTGTAGATGCTGAATGCTCTCCTTACAGCTCTGGAGGTGATTCAGTAAGAACACATTTGACTGAACTTTGAAGCTCACCAAGGGCTGGGCTGTCCCCTCACCAAGCTCACAGCTGTCCAACATCCTCCACAAGGCAAGAACGAGGATCTGACTCGGATTTGAAGGACTTCTTGGTCCAGACAGGAATCAGCCTGAGCCAGCTCCCTTGCCTTGGTGTGTTTTAGGAAGCTGACTGGGATTCTGGGGAACTAAGCCAAGCCTTTGTCCCTCCCAATCTGCCCACTCTGAGTGACAGACAGCAGTGCCAGCCCTCAAAATGGTGCCACTTGTGTTCTTAAATGCATTCAGATTTTCAGGTGTGGGGATAGGCCAATCATTAGTTCTCAGCCTAATTTTTTTTCCAGAGGTGTTGTGACCTCCTGCCCACGGAGGTTTGGGAGCTGTGCAGCTGCACAGGGCTGGGATATCAACACTGGCATGCACAGCTGCCAGCATTGCTCACAGGTCAAGCTCCCAAAATGATGAGACAGTCCAAGAGGGGAAGGAAGAAACCTGGAGCTTGGAAAAAAGGCAAGGGGGGAAAGAAAAGAGTCTGAAGCTTAAACGTTTGTGGCAGTTCCTAAACTATGGTGAGAGGGGCTCCTGTCTCTGCAGTCCAGGGTTCAACCAAGAGCCAGGCTTCATTCCCAACTCCACCCTCAGCTTCAGCAAGGCCAGACCAATTCTCCCAACACTGGACAAAGCAGATCTATCCCAGGGAAGAGTTTTTCCAGCATGCTGGGGAAAAAAACCTGGCAACGCCCTCTGGACAGCTTCAGCCATCAAAACACTCTGGGGCCTCTCATTTATTGCTAAGATTTTCCTATGATTCCTTGTTTAGTTTTCTTTTTATAGATTTTTGTCTTGCCTGTGGAACGACAAACCCTAAATGCGTTTGCTTTATTTCTGTCCTTTCAAAACGGTTCTGAACAAGGGTAGCAAAGAGATGCAGGAGGATGGAAGAGGCTGTGGAGGCATCAGCTGCTGGGCCATGTCAGGGATCCAATGGCTATGGACCAGAATAAAGTTTGGCTCCATCATTCAGGACACAGGGGAACATTTTTTGGAGGCTGAGGGATATTGGGGTGTCCCTTTTCTTGCTCCCTCCATCCCAGTTGATGCTGTCCCAGCTCCATTTCACAGTGCAGGGCAGGAATTCCCTTCTCCTGCAGAGTTCAGGAGAGCATTGAAGGATTGCCTCGTGCCAATGCAGCTCCAAAGAAGCAAGTGAAGGCTTTGAACAATTTGTGAGCAAGTGGTATTTTTACCTGTATGGGAATGCTCAGACCTTCAAGCACAGGCTGTATTTCTGCATTAACTCAAAGGGAATGATCTCATACCCTTGAATTAAATCACTGGGGACGGTGATGGTAAAGCTGGCTTTATATTAAGGGTGTCACCTTATTGTCCCTGCTCTGTGTCTCCTTTTCCATGTCAGTGTGGCAGTTCCAGCATCCCTGTCACCTACTGCAGCTGCCCCTGGTCTCACAGAGATGATGGTTCCATCCTAAACACATTAACTCCTTCTGAGGGATTTCTTTTCCCTGGCTATGCCTGCAAATACACAACGAGGGGACTGGGGTGCACATCAGGGAGAAAACACACCCTGCAAAGTCCCTCCCCACTTCCAAAGGCCTGCAGAGAGGAAGAGCAGGAGGGACAGTGAGAAGCTGGTCCCAGCCCGTGGGGATTGCATCAGGATAAATAATATTTATCTGTGCTCATTTATCCACCAGGTTCTTGTGGAGTAAGACAGGTGACTCACTTGATGGGATTACTAACTCTATTAAACTTCTGGAAAGCTCACAGCACTGAACTCTCACTAAAGTTTCCTTTTTATATGGACAAATTTACAACAGCAAACAGCAAATTCTTGAAGACAGACTGGAGGCCTGTCCCTAGAATACAGGATGATTTCACATGAATTTCTGTGTTTCAGCTCCATTTAATAGCACCCAATTTTTCTAACCCGATGGCAAAATAATTTTTCTAAACCACTAGCAAATTTATTCTATTCTCTCTTAATAAAAACTGAGATGTCCTGATAAAGGGTTTGATGCAAAAGTGAAAGAAACCAGTGATAATCTTTCCACTGACCTCAATAACCTTGGATAGAGACCCTGGAATAAAAGTTAATGTTTATCAGGAGAAACAGTGAGCTGGAAGCAAAACAACCCAGATCAATCTATTGCCTAAAATTGCTGCAGCAATAGCATTTGTCTGATCCTTTAGTATGGTTACATTCTAAAACACATTCTCTGTGTGGTTAGAGCAAGCCTTTTCCTTAAATGAAAAAAAATGGAGCCAGTCAGACTTCTCAGTTTGAATGCTGATGGCATTTTTCATTTTTATGTCCTCCTCCAAAGCAGAAAAGCAAGAGATTCTGCTGAAGTGATAAGGGAATTTATACATTCAGAACAGATCTGCACTATTATGACTCCAGCATGTAATGCTGAGGCAATAAAATTTATGACTGTCTTCCTCAGTGCTTTAATGAGGCATTGCAAGGCTCACTGTATATTTGCAAATGTCTTAACAGATAATGATTTTAAAAAGCACTGGAGTACAGCTGCCAGCACAAATGGTCATAACACCAATTATCTTCGCAGGATTTAGTCATTATGTGGGATCAGAGGCAAAACTGAACCACGGGCCAGATTCCTCCTCCAGCTTGTGAGGGAAGGCAAGGGAATGTGTTTCTCCAGACCCATCTCCCATCAGCTCCCCTCTCCTCTGCTGGTATAATCCTAGCAATTAAACTGAGCCTCCTGATGAGACTTATTATTTTTAATCCGGCTTGTCACGGGGCATGAGCGGTTTCACTGATCTGTTTTTGGCACTCCTGCTTCTCCCAGCACAGCCCTCCCTGGGACAGGAGCGCCTGGCAAAGCTCCCCAGTGGATGAGGGGCTGACAGCCCACTTGAGTGAGCGATCCTAAATCCACAATGAGCTCAGGGAGAGACGGGAGAGTGAGTGGATTGATAAAATCAATGGTGGAAATAAATTCCTGGCAGAAAACTCTCCATTTCCATACATCTGTGGGGCTGGAAATTGCAAGAGGATGAGTGGGATCTATATTGCTGCCTATCCCCAAACTCTTCCATGGTTTTTAGAGTGAGTCTGTTTGTTTGGGGAGGAAATGGCAAACCATTAAAACCTTCAAGCCCTTCCACTTCACTGCCAAGACACGGCCAAACCCAAGGGCTTGTTTTAGGTGAGGCCAGTATATGGGGATTTGGAGAATTCCAGAAAGGTGCAATCATAGAATCATGGAATGGTTTGGGTTGGGAAGGACTTTTAAATATCATCTAGTTCCAAGCCCCTGCCATGGACAGGGATGCCACCCATGAGATCAGCTCACTCAGTGCCCCAAACAACCCAGCCAATGGCTGATGCTCATTTCATTTCCCCTAAACTCTGAATCAAACAATAGGAAATAGCAACTTCTTTATTTCTCTTCAGAAGGACATCTGTGGCCCACTGACCTCTTCAACCTCCCCTGTCAGCTTCCAGAGTGAAGGGAGAGCCCTTTATGTGTCATTTTTCCTGGGGAAACTCAACCGAGGAGCTGAGTGACCGAGGGAGTGCTGGTTCCTGTGAACAGGCAGGAGGAGGAAGGCACCACACAAAGGCTTCCCCAAACACCACCTGAGCACCTCCACCCTCAGAGGCCTCCAAGAGCAGCCTCAGGCAGAGCACTGGGCCAGCAGCTGAAGGCTGCTCCTGCTTTTCAAAGCACTGCTGGCTCCTGGGGGGTCTCTGCTCCAGGGGCTTTGTGTCACTGCTCTGCTGTGCAGTGACTCAGCTCCCCAGCAGAAAGGCCAGAGGGTTACTCATAGGTCGTGATGAAGTCATGAGGCCTGAGTTTCCACCAGGCTGGACTGCAGTTCAGCCAGCTCCCACGGCCTCAGAGCTTATCTGAGCAATTCCTCCCTCCTGGCTGGTGCTGAG
This sequence comes from Alaudala cheleensis, assembly GCA_013398995.1. Classification (NCBI taxonomy): domain Eukaryota; kingdom Metazoa; phylum Chordata; class Aves; order Passeriformes; family Alaudidae; genus Alaudala; species Alaudala cheleensis. Next base: position 122,011 of record VWYE01007898.1, read on the forward strand.
CGAGGCCACAGAGACATGTCCAGGCACTGATGGGCCCTGCTCTCCTCCAGCAGCCCCAGTTCACTGCCCAGCTCTGAAGGACAAACCCTCACCATGCTTTCTTGTCTGCTCCCACACCTGACTGGGCAGACAAGGCAGAAAGCTGTTTATTCATTTAGCTTCCAGGTCAGGCATGAAAGCAAAGGATGTGATGAGCTCACTGGCCTAATGTCCTTAGCTGCCTGGGTTGATTTAAGGTATGTGTTTTGGTAAGGTCCAGAGACCAATTTTTCCTGTCTAATAAAGCAGATAAATGAAAAGGAAACATTTGCCTCAAAATATTTCGTGCAAATGCCCGTGGTTTTTCTCTCTGAAATAAATGAGACTTTTATTTTTGTCTCGTTCACTTGGATGCACTTCATAGGATCACAGGATAGTTTGGGTTGAAAGGGATCTTTAAAGGTCACCCAGTTCCACCCCTGCCATGGGCAGGGACTCCTTCCACTGTCCCAGGTTGTTCCAAACCCTGTCCAACCTGGTCTTGGACACTTGCAGGGATCCAGAGGCAGCCACAGCTTCTCTTCCATCCAGAGACAAAGCTCCAAGTGATGCTCTAAACACTAACATTTTGGTGATTTACTTTAGCTGGAAAATCCTGAAGAGAAAAACAAAATGCTGTGGGTTGCACTTTGTCCCATTCTCATGCCCTGCAATTTCTTCTTAATCACAATATTCCATAAACACATCCTCCTTAGTATCACTGCAGGATGAAAATTGCCTTGAAATAAGTGCTGTGTAAACCAAGAAAGGCAGAGAAATTCCCAATCCAACCATTAAACACGAGAGGAAATGGTGACAAAATAGCCTGGCAGCTGCCTGCCCACACCTGAGACCAAACAACACTTCTGGAAGTGAAGATCCCTCTGAAATGCCCATTTTGGAGCAGCATCCCATGAGCAGGTAGAATGTGAGCATTAATCTGTGGATTGCAACATCCACAGGGGTCAGAGTGAAGACTCAGCTCTTTTATGCACTCATGTTGCTAAGAGCAAGTGTTGCTTTCATTTACCAACCCACAAATCCCATGTGTGGTATTATTCCCCTGTTTTTCAGTGCTAAGAAATGTGTCTATATAAAACCTCTCAGAAATATTGCTCTAAGGATTCTGTAACTCATTGTAACTCCCAGCCCTAATAACTACAAGGTGATTTTTCATAGATTCCTAAAATTGGCAGGCTAATATTTCTTGGATCAGTCAGACAAGAAATACTGCTCTATCCTTTGCTTATCCTTTCCTCATCAACAAGTGTAATTACAAAACCATATTTCCCCAGCCCAGGATTTCAAGATTCCCTGTCAGAGCCATTTCCACATCCTCCAGGAGCCAATCTGAATCCCATTACTCCAGGGGAATGTCAACTGATTCATCTCCCATCCCTGATGGCCCCAACTTCCATTCCTACCTATCAAATACCTGTCACAGCTGGAATGGATGAAAAGCAGAGATATGCTCACAAACCTAAAACTGCAAGACTTTCATGCTGAGGAGAAAAAAGAGGGGTACAGAGGTTTCCATTCTCTCCAAAGAGAGTGGGACAGAGGAACCTCTGAGCTCTGGGGAGGGAATAGAGCATCAGCTTCAGAAAAAAAAAAAACCACCTTCTATTTATGGAGGGATCTGCCTGGTTGCATTAACTGCTGTCATTTAATCAGCTCAGAGGTTTAACCTGCACTAGGAAACAGCCACCTGTGTGGAAGTCATGAGTGTGATGTGGAAGAAAAATGGGATTCCTAAGCCAAAAAGAGGAAGGCCCTTTCCAACACAAAGGTTATGGATGCTTTTAATTCCAAAGCCCCGTGTGCCAGGGCTGCAATAATTGATGCTGGAACTTGACAAGCCAGATCAATGATTAATGGTGAGTTTGCTAGTTTTGAACCAAGAGCTGCAGCAGAAGTTAAATCCATTTGTAATCCATTTGTCATAGGAGGGGTGTGCTTTTAAAAAGACAGGCAGAAATTGGCAGGAGGCTTTACAAGGAGTCTGGTGGAGAGCTGGATTTTCTGCAACCTTTAATAACAACTTAATTTCATTTAAGGCATGCCACATATTCAGGTCACCACAAGCACAGGATGGCTTATCTGACAAGTGGTTGTGATGGATCTCCTGTATGTTAAACACTTTCCTTCAGGAAGTGTCAAAAACATGATTGATTTCCTTTTATCCCCGTGCCATGGGGAGCTCTGTTGCAATTCCATGCGCTCTGTCAGAATTAAAACAAAAACCCAGGCAGGCAGTGCTGAGCAAAATGGAATGCAGGCAGTGCATGTCATTTTGGTGGGAAAGAAGGGGTGGATTTTCACCTTTAAAAGATCTTTACCCACAGCTGGAGCACACCTTTGGCAGGTGATCTGTAATTTCCAACCCTGCTCTCCTAATGGTTGGATGTGAAACCACGATCAGCCCTGCGATGTTGCTAATCCCAGGTACAAAGCAATCAAGAGTTAATCTTCAAGTTCTCACTCAGGGGAATTATCAGGCTCCTGAGTTGTGCTCACAGGTCAGGATTTGACTGATTTGGGATGGTTCACACTGGAGATGCAGCAGTGATAAATGTGGCAGAGGTATTAGGAACAGCAGCACCGCACTGGGATGGTGCCAATGGCATGTTCTCCTCAGGGATGGCTTTTTGGGAGCACCCTGTGCCCTCCAGTGGTGCAGGACACGGTCTGTGGTGCCACCATGGCATGGCAGCTGTGTTTTAAAGCAATGCCACAAAACTGCCACCACTCACATTTTTACCACGTGAACCCCAAGTCAAGGTGATCAGAGCACAGACTTCTCCTTGCCTGCAGGAATTTCAGCCTGTTGCTGAAATATTNGTACAAAGCAATCAAGAGTTAATCTTCAAGTTCTCACTCAGGGGAATTATCAGGCTCCTGAGTTGTGCTCACAGGTCAGGATTTGACTGATTTGGGATGGTTCACACTGGAGATGCAGCAGTGATAAATGTGGCAGAGGTATTAGGAACAGCAGCACCGCACTGGGATGGTGCCAATGGCATGTTCTCCTCAGGGATGGCTTTTTGGGAGCACCCTGTGCCCTCCAGTGGTGCAGGACACGGTCTGTGGTGCCACCATGGCATGGCAGCTGTGTTTTAAAGCAATGCCACAAAACTGCCACCACTCACATTTTTACCACGTGAACCCCAAGTCAAGGTGATCAGAGCACAGACTTCTCCTTGCCTGCAGGAATTTCAGCCTGTTGCTGAAATATTTTCAACACACTGAAAGGTTAATGCATGCACTGCCACGCATGTAATTAACACCTCTTCTCTTGCAGCACATCAGCTTTTAAAATTAGCATTGCTTTTGTCCATTTGTGGCAGGAGCTGGCATTTCCCTTAATTTCGTTCATATCTTTGATTTACAGCACTGGTTTTTCTGTTCTCCACGTGTATCTGCAGCCTGTGCCCAAGCTCAGTGCTGAGGCTGAGCTGATTTCTCAGTCTGGGCTCCGAGGGCACTGCCAGGATGCTCTGCTCCTGTTCCCTCTGCATCCACAGCTCCCAGGGCCTCCCTTCAAGCTTCCTGCCAGCCCATGGCTGCAGCTGGAGATGCAGCAGCTCCTCTCTGCCAGCTCAGCCCCTTGTCAGAGCCCTGCATCCCCCAGGGATGCTTTAAAACCCACCCTACCCCTCCGTCCCAGCTCCCATCTCAGCTCCTCTCGTGACATTTTGACATTTTTGGTTCATCTGCCGAGCTGCTCCTGCTGATGACGTGTGCCAGTGCTCCCAAGGGATGTCAGCTGATTGCTGTGCTGCAGCTTCAGCTTCTTCTGGAATGATCAAGGCTTTATTAGACCCTGACTAGGAGCTGACTCAGTTCAGGGTTGATTGAAGTGTTCAGCCCGTTCAGTATCTGAACGCTCGGTGTTTAAGTGAAGCCATCCCCAGGCAGATGCTGGTGTGACATTGTTCTGGGTCACACTTCATCCCAGCCTCCTTCAATCCACCCACTCTGCAAGAATCAAGGATAAGATCGTTTCCTGCTTTATGTTTTTTACCTTTTGACGAGTTTCTGAGTAGGCTTTCAGGTGTCACCAGCCCGAATGGCAGCACATTGTCTGTCTTGTATCAACGCTCATTTCCTGATCAGTTGTCAGAGTCCTCTGCTTTTTCTGTTCCACACTTTGTCCTTGTGATCCCCGGGGCCTGGGACAGGGAAAGCACAGCCTGTCACAAGTTTTTGCAGCCAGGAATGGAGAGGGAAAGCAAGGGGAAGACTTGGAGGCTGTTTTATCCCATCCAGCTGTTTGTTTCCCCCTTCTTCTGGCTCTGCTCCTCCACAAAAACACTCCAGGCTGGGGAGGCTTCACAGCCTTCCCATGGCTTGGTGGTGGAGGTACAAATGGGACTGGAAGTGCCCTCAGGAGAAGGAGGACACCATCAAACCATCCCTCCTCCTGCTATTCCCATCACTGCATTATCCTCCTCAACAGGGGTGAGGAGTGCCCTGCTGTGGGAGTGCTCTCCCTGCAGACAGGAGGCATCACTCCCTTCCAAGCTCCTGAGGACTTCAAATTCAAAATATTGGGAGAAACAGTGAAGTAAAGGGTCCTTTCCTATCGTAGCTTTCTAAATTATTTTTCACCATCATAGGAAAAATGAAAAACAAAAAACCAAAAGAACAAAAAACAAAACAAAACAAAACAAAAAAACCACAACAAAACAAAGAAGAAGAAGGCTTTTAAAAGACCAAAAGAAATAAACAGCAACTGAAGTTCCTTTGCTCCAGTTGTCAGACTTGGAATTTTTAATACTTTTAACATATCCGAAATGCCTCTGGAAACCCAAAGGCCTTCTTGGGGTTTTTGTATTTCATTTTTGGCTTGATGAAAAATGAGCAAANGGGTCCTTTCTTATGGTAGTTTTCTGAATTATTTTTCACCAAAGTAGAAAAAAAAAAAAAAAAAACCAACCAAAAGAACAAAAAAAAAAAAACCAAACCACCAAAAAATAAAAACAAAACAGGAACAAAACAAAACAAAACAAAAGAGGAGAAGGCTTTTAAAAGACCAAAAGAAATAAACACCAACTGAAGTTCCTTTGCTCCAGTTGTCAGACTTGGAATTTTTAATACTTTTAACATATCCGAAATGCCTCTGGAAACCCAAAGGCCTTCTTGGGGTTTTTGTATTTCATTTTTGGCTTGATGAAAAATGAGCAAAAGCCCATGTTTTTTGTTTTTCCAGCCTAACACAAAAGTTCTCTAAACAAGGAGGAATATCCAGGTCAACAGANGCTGCTGCTATTCCCACCACTGCATTATCCTCCTCAACAGGGGAGAGGAGTGCCCTGCTGTGGGAGTGCTCTCCCTGCAGACAGGAGGCATCACTCGGATCCAAGCTCCTGAGGACTTCAAATTCAAAATATTGGGAGAAACAGTGAAGTAAAGGGTCCTTTCCTATCGTAGCTTTCTAAATTATTTTTCACCATCATAGGAAAAATGAAAAACAAAAAACCAAAAGAACAAAAAACAAAACAAAACAAAACAAAAAAACCACAACAAAACAAAGAAGAAGAAGGCTTTTAAAAGACCAAAAGAAATAAACAGCAACTGAAGTTCCTTTGCTCCAGTTGTCAGACTTGGAATTTTTAATACTTTTAACATATCCGAAATGCCTCTGGAAACCCAAAGGCCTTCTTGGGGTTTTTGTATTTCATTTTTGGCTTGATGAAAAATGAGCAAAAGCCCATGTTTTTTGTTTTTCCAGCCTAACACAAAAGTTCTCTAAACAAGGAGGAATATCCAGGTCAACAGAGCAGGAACAGGCTGCACCATGGAAAAATAAAACATCAGCTCAGTTTCCAGAGAGGTGAAGAATCAAAGGCCTTGTCCCTGCCAGGAATTCCCATCTCCCAGAGAAACCCAACAAATAAGAAAAGACCAGCAGAAAACTCTCTAAAACAGGGTTTTATTTCTGTTCCCCATGGGAAAAGGGGATTTTACATCTTCTGCCTCTTGCAAAAAAACCCTACATTTTCCTTACTGAAAGCTGGAGACGTTTTCAGTGTCTTCAGTGCTTTACAAATCATGTTCCATTTCAGCTCCCCTGCCACGGGAAGGGCTGAATTTTTTGATTTATACTTTGTAGGGGTAGGTGATGATACTTTTAAGTCATCTTGGAAAGCTGTGAGCACAAGGAGTGCTGCTGGAACAGAATCCTCTGCAGAAACTGCTTCTTCAGGAGAGGCATTTGCAGGCTGGCTCCCTCCAGCAGGGCTGGGCTAAATCACAGCCAATCATAAAATACGATCCTAAGGTCTGTTCTTTCCCTAAATTGACTATCTCAAGGCAAAAATCCTTCAGCAGGACTAAGGATACTTTATTCCACTTGAATAATCCCACTCCTGCTCATAAAAGTCCACATTATCGCAGAAGCAGCCCTCTGGATTTAGTCGTGCTCAGTCAGTAAAGCCCAGCCTATTTATTTTTTTGGTTTTCTCCTGAAAGTATTCAATACGTTCAAACTCATCATGAGAATTGCACCAAACCAAAAGTATTTTTTAAAAAGTCATAATAATAAAGGGTATGTGGAAGACTTCCAAGGATTCCTCAGGAAAATTCTTTCAAATTCTTGTGCATTTAAAAAAAGCATTATTTCATTCCAGGCACACTGACAAAAAAATGTAGGAACTAGAGCTGGGAAAAATATTTTGGATTTGGTAAATGGTGGCAGCTTTTTATTTTTTTTTTTCTAGTTCAGTAAAGACCAACTTGTAAAAATCATTTTCATCAACTGCAGAACAACCCTGACTGAATTACAGCAACAAAAAACAGGTAAAACTGCACCTTCCTTGGGAATTCGCAGTGAAAACATCAGGGTAGTTCAGCAAACACATTTATTTATGCTCCACTTATTGTTCTGAACTTCAGCAGTGGGCAAGGTGAGCGTGTTTATCCAAGGAGCTGATTCTGTCACCCTTCCTTGGCTGGCATCTAAGAAATTGCACATAATTACTGGAAAATACAAGGTGGGAAGGAAATCTTCTTCCTTGGATTGAAAACCTTAATCATGACATGTCCTTAGACATAAAATCATGAAATGGTTTGGGTTGGAAGGGACCTTAATGATCATCTTGTTCCAATTCCCTGGGCAGGGACACTTTCCACCAAACCAGGCTGCTCCAAGGCCTGTCCAACCTGGCCTTGGTATTGATCACTGGGAGGAAATTCATGTAAACAAAAAGTTCATGGCTCCAAAAATGTGTTGTCCCCCTTCTTTGCTCCGTTTTGGCTGCCCATGCCCAGCTTTAAGTCCTGCTGCATCCCTCTGCTGCTGCCAAACCTCCCAAATGCATCCTCCATTGATTTCCCTCTGTTTTGCTGGATCCTATTTTAGCCTTTTTATGATGCTGGCAGCTGCAATAAAATATGCAAAGTCATGAAACTCCCAGGGGCTGCCTTGAGCTCATGGAGTTTGGCACAAAGGCCAGCGAAGGGCAGAACCTTCTCCCTGATGGACGTGCAGAAAATGCTCCTTCCCAAAGCAGGACAGCCACAAAATGCTGCAGAAAATCCCACCAGGCATCACAGGGGACCACAGGGCAACAGAAAAGATGGGTTAAGAACAGTGGAGAGCAGCAGGATTGTGAAGGCCAGGAAGATGTAAGAGGTGGGGAAGCTCCAGCCTTTTTTAGATGGTCTGTAAAAGTAAATTCATAAATAAGAAATTGTCTCTGGGTGACCTCATTGGCCGTGCTTTCATCTGTAGACACTGCAAATTGGGAACAACGAGGCACTTCAGCAAATTGGAAAAGTCACTGAAATAGAAAGAAGAGGGGAACTGTTTCGAGCAGAACATTGTTATTTTTGTCAAGTGTTTACCAAAACACAAGTGGAAAAATTATTTTGAAAATCCATCTAACTCTGACATCACTCAAGGCTCAGCGAGGGCAAGGGGGGATGTGAAGTAGTTTTTGTGTAGATGTGATTTACTCTGTGCTAGAGATGGATGTAGCCTGTCTGACTTCATCAGGTAAATTAATTATACACTAGCCCGAGTCAGATTAGGTAACTGCATTTCTAATTGATCAGCACTCTCACCAGAAGGTGGATGTGAGCCAGATTATTTAAAAATACCCCCACTATTCCACTTGCTTCCAAATAGATGTTTTAGCTTTGAATCTGAAGTCAGAGCAGCTCCTAACAAAGCAACAAGTACCACTTTTTCTCAGCGTGGTGATGCCTCCTGGGCTATTTGAAGTACAGATGCATTCAGAGGGAGGAAGTTCTGCCTCAGCAAAGAGGGGCATCACCCTGAGGTAATTATAGAGACACACCTCAAATGTCAGGGACTCTCCATAACAGATCTCCACGGGAGAGTGGGGTTTTTATAAATAACGTGGCACTTGGCACATCTCCCACTGCAGCAAACACATCCCTCAGGGTCCTGCCTCGGAGGAGCTGCGGAGCCACGGGAGCAGCCCGGCTGGCACTGTCACATCCTGCTCCTGGAGATGTGTTAACCAGCTCTCAGTTTGTTCTGCTCCCACCCCGGCTTTGCTGTACCTCGGCGAGAAGAACTCAGGGTCAGGAGCTGCTGCCTTATGGCTGCACCATATGGGCTCCAGCAGAGCCTGGCACCCTCGGTGGGAAACTCGAGAAACGAGCTGTGGTGACACCGCTCGCTAAACGCCGCGAGGAGAGCGCCGGAATTCGCTGCTATTTTCATACCTCTCTGACAGGGGAAACTAATTCAAGGCTCTTTGAAAATGCGGCTGATGTGCTCTGAAGGCTGAGGCAATACGGGCTGGGAGCAAAGGCCAAGAGCGAATTCTTTCCGAGGAAGTTGAGCCTGTGTTGGATGTGCAGGGACCTTCTGAACCAGGTAACTGCTGTAGCGAAGTCCCCTTGCACAGGCTCCCTCCCTTCCAGCATTCAGAAGCTTTTGAAGCTGCCTTTTTTCCAGCCTCACCGTTCTCCTCCCCTCTGCATTTCAGCTCCTCCAGGCAGCAAGAAAAACGGAAAAATTAAATATTTTGAAACAGGAAAAAAAAAAAAAAAGAAAAGAAAAGAATGGCTGGCAGGAACTAAGGAGATTATCCACTCAGAGAGCAATCCCCTTTAGAATGTCTGCCTTTGATATGCATCCCTCGAGGTACATTTAGGGCAGCTCCTGTTGAAATTGGTGGCAATTAGGCACTTAGGTACCTCGGTGGTACCTCAGCCTTCCACTCCCCAGCAAGGCAGAACAAAAGCTTTTGAGTGCGAGCCCCTGCAGGAAGAATTAGTTCGGGAAAGGGAAATGGGTTTACAAGTTGTGAACTCAGACAAGGGCATTCGAACAACAAAAACCTGGCCGACTCCTTTGTTCAGTCACAAAAGCCAGCCACCATTTGGCTGAAACCTTCGGCTTTTCCACTGCAGCTCCTTAAAAGAGCTTTTGGAAGGTCAATTCGCAAGGAGCAGACAAAACCAGCTGCCAGTGTGGAAATGCCATCTCATAGTGGTGAGAGGAAGTGAGTGCAGATGCTGGGGCTTAGCAGGACCAAAAAGTGTCCCTTCCATCAAGTAGGAGCTGAGTGAGGGCATGAAGCTCCTGCAGAAACTGCTGTGGGGGAACCTGCTCGTGCCAGGACTTCAAAAAAGCACGACAGAACCAAAAAGTTCTTTTCTAACACAAGCTTTTATTAAAGAAACAGCACAGACCATTTCTTGCTGGATGCCTTCCTCTACTTCTCCCCTTTTCCCCAAAAAAGACACGTGGTTTGTGCTCTCTTTTCACTGCACAGCCTCTCCTCCAGACCTTCTTCCTCACCCAAAACCCTGCTGAAGATGGAGACAGGACTTGCAGAAGCAGAGGCTTTTGAAGAAAGTTTAAAGGGAAGCTCTGAACAGCCTGGCTGAGTAAATGCTGAGAGAAATGAGCCTCTCTGCCTGCCCGTGTCTGAAAACGGAAAGAATGGGGAGGGAATGTTCAAGGTGTTTCAGGAGGTTATAAATAAAAATAATGAGATGGGATTTCAGAGAAAAAATGTGAAGGTTGAATACCAAGGGGAATTTCCTGACAGTGGGTGCTTCCAGTGGTTTTTAAGGAAAAGTGATGGATGAGTTAGCACTGAGGGCATGAAGAAATGGAGAAGGCACTGGGAAAGGCACATCAGCCACCCCTGAGTGCAGACTCAATCCTCCTCTACCTCCCCTAAATCCTTCTTACTAACAGGAATGTCACCCTACTGCAGGTCCCCGACCAGCCAGAAGCAATCAGGTTTTTGTCACACAAATGCAGAAGCTTGTGGAAATCTCACTGGAGTGTGTGAGCCATGCTTAGCAAAGTTCCTGCTCAGTTCAGTTCACTGCAGTTCCTGAATCAGGTCATGGAGCTACTCCTTTCCAGATTTCATTTGTATCAGCATCTTCAGCCTCCAGTTAGAAAGTCTCACATTACTCAGAAACCATGGGGGGTTTTGCATAAGTTCAGCAATAAAATCACAGGCCAGTTTTGAACCATTTCAGGGATGGGGCAGCCACAGCTTCTCTGGGCAACCTGTGCCATTTTCCTTTTAAATGTGGCCCAAGGTAGGAGGAAAAGCAGGAAAATTAAAGTTTCTGCACTTGTCATGTGCTCTGCACATGAGATTTATGAACCACACCATCTGCACATCCACCAGCCCCAACCACATGAGAGCTGGATCCTCTCCAATAATCTGTTCCTGACTTAGCCAGTGACCTTGAAAAATCATCAATCTGTGCATTTAAATCGATATAATATTTTTTTTTAATACTTCACTATCTTTCCCTTAAAGCTGTGATGCAGATCTTGGAAATTAAATAAAATTTACAACAGATTTGATTCTGCATCAAACAAATTATGTTAAAATTAATGCCAGGTTCCTGGATTAGACATGTACCTTCTTGTTCAGAATTTGGGCCTTTACCTATGGACCTGAAATCAGATCTTGTCTCAGTCCTGTTATCAGAAAGGAGACCAGAGAGATGCAGCTCTGCTTTGAGCCTCTGCCACTACAGCTGGGACTCCTCTTTGTGATGCACTGTGCTACAGGATTAGATGAAAATAAGACAGTAAAGCTTTTCTAACCCAGAAAGAGAAGATAGGTGCCCAGAGATGCTTGCAAGCATTCCTGTTCCTTGAAATATCAGTTTCTAAATCAATAGCATTCAACTTGTTCAGAGAAAACTGGGTGCAAAGACAGGGCTCTGTGATAAAGTTGTGTCATATTGGCTTTTTTCCCCAAAGCCTGTTACAATTGTTCTGGGTGTTGCATCTAATCCTGAAAGATCCCAATGATGAAGCATATGAATATCAAAGGAGGGATTACATTTACTGTAACTTCAGAGTCTTTTTCCTGCTCCCTTCAGGTGGATTTAGAAATGCTTGTTTAGCTTTCATTCACATTTAATCTCCCAGAAAACAAGAGCATGTTACTTAGAAATCAGTGAAATGGCAAAAATATTTCTCCTCCACACTGGTCACCAGTGAAATTCTTGGCATAAAAGCAAAAGAGGGAATAAGGTATTTAAGTTACTTTGCAGCAACAAAATACAAATCTGATTAACCATATACTCTCCTTTCCTCCAGCTGCTGAAAATATGTATAAAAATTTCAGTGCTGCACAGTGGAAGTTGGGTATTGCAATAAACTGGAATGGCTTGGCTGCACACAGAGAGTGCCATGACTTGGCTAAAGTCGAAGAACAAATCAGAATCACTCCCAGGACAAGGACGTGGGCACTCACACCTGTCACTGTGTGCCCTGCCCACAGAGGTGAGGATGGAAAAGCAAATTCCAGCACCACTTCTTCCTAAAAGTGTCCTGATAATGTGTCACTACTTAACACTTGTCCTATTAGTAAATAGGAATGTCAATGAAATGTTAATGTGACATTTCACCACAATCAGGGCATTAATTTAATTATGTAAAGATCCTCATTAATTAAATTCTCTAATTGCTAAGTTTTTGGCTTCCTACGCCTGAAATCCACTATCAGCAGGCTCTTGCTGCAATAGTTTCCATTCCAATATCTGTGTAAAGCCCTGGACCTAAAATGTTCTCCATGACCCATTTAATAAAGTGAATTCCTTTCACTGACACCCATGATAGTTTGGGGGTTGTCATTGTACCTCCTGCTTTTGATTTAAAACCCCCAACTCTTAACCAGGTATGCTGAACTAAGGCTACTCCTTGATTTTACAGAACACCTTTATAAAGAGGAAAGCTTGCAGGCATGATCCAAAATTGATTTGACAGCAACGTTTTTATCTCTCTCTTGCCCCAAACTACCTGTCCTGTCTGCTGGGAAGGTGGAACAGAAGACTTTACCAGCCTGTTTATGGTAAATGTGTTAAAAACAAGTAGATGCTGAGAAGATTTCCAGGCTTGGTAGAGGACCATGTATTTTTGTGCTTCAAATTCAGCAGTGTGGGGATGTGTTTCCATCCATTAACCAGAAGTCTGGTGCATATTCCACACCTAAAGTCCAGCAACAGCAGCTCCCATTGCCACCAATGACCATTGTTTGCCTTTCCCAGTAAATTCCAAGTGCTCTGCAGCCAAAAGCACCATCCCAGGATGAAATGTGATTTTTCTTTCACTTCAGCAAATAGATACCCAGGAGGTTGGAGGGCTGGCTTCCTCTGTTGTCAGAAAAATTCATTTCCAGCAGATGATGACAGGGAGCAGAGAACTGTATGATGACAAACCATCCATTTTCCTTGCTTGGAGGCGAGCTGAGGGGAATCTGGCAGCAGCTGAGGTTTGGAGCTGCAGGGCTGAGTGTCCATGGGGCAATCAGGCACACAAGTGCTCTGATCCATGGCTCCTTGTCAGTCCTGTGCTCCAACGCACAGATTATCGTGCAGAGAGGGAAGGGAACACCCAGGAATTGCTGTTTCTGCCTGTCTGTCCTGTGGGAGCTGAGGAAGCTCATCAGCTCACAGGAGCTCCTTGCAGGGAACACAGGGACTCCAGGATTTGCAGGAAGGGAGATCTGCAAGTCCTTTCTGCATGCAGAGACCACAGCCCCACAGGCCACCAGCTCTGTTCCCACCACCTCCTTCTCATTTGTTTTCCCATTTTATTCTTGTTCTTTCAGGTGGAAATGACTAACTCCTTCCAAAGGATGCTGCTGGAGAACAACTTATTTATGTCTCTTGCACAGCTGGCCAGAGCCTGTGCAGGAAATGCAGGTGATTTATCAGAGGCTGTTCACAGGCACAGAACATGGGCTTCCTGCACAGCTCAGGGGCTCTTCCCTTCTTTTATTTACTCTTTATTTTCACTCTTCCCTTTCTATGAGGGTTTGCAAATTCCTTTCCAAGAGTTCCAGCCATGTTGCTGTAAAATTACTGATTCCTGTAGTACCTAACAAAGTGCTCTGCCCCTTTCAGTGCAATATTTTCCCTGCATCTCTGAGTTTCCTCACATCTCTCCCAGTTCACAGCCCGCATCCTTCATCAGTCACAACCACAGCTTTGAGCTAAATGCAGCAGAAAAACCACATGAAGTGTGTGGTGATGAAATTGATTCAGTACACAGCATAAATCTCAAAAAAAGTCCTAAAAGCATCACTCATCACATACTGCACATACCCCATCGTTACCAGGATCTCACAGTCCTGAACCCGAAGGTTGAAGGAGGAACTGGGTGAGCATTTCCCACCAGGCAGCAGTGATGTGTTTGCAGCTCACATGGGCAGAGGGTGCCCTGATGGTTCTCACCTCATGCCACAGCACAGATCAGGGTACAAATGTCTGAGCTCACATCCAGCAGCTCTTGCTCTCCTCAGCAAACCTCACCTTTCCCCTCACCCCTTCCTCCTCCCACCTGTCCCTCCCCAGCAGCCCCCTGCACTTCCTGAAACAAGCTTATGCCCACCCTCTTTTTGGCATGCCCTTGAATTGCTAAGAGGCCTGCTTCCAAAATCTTATTTTTCATTCCAAGAGATTTTCCAGTCCCCAGCAGTGTCACATTTTCCAGCACTAGGTGTTATCACAGAATACAGAATTATTTACCTTATCTCTAAGATCATCAAGCCCAGCCACTCCCCAGCACTGCCAAGGCCACCCCTGCCCCATGTCCCCAAGTCCCACATTTTTAAATCCCTCCAGGGTTGGGGACTGCACCACTACTGCCCTGGGCAGCTGTGCCACGGCTGGACAACCCTTCCTGTGAAGAGATTTTAATGCTTGTTTGTAAATATCTGATTTCTCTGAAGCCACACACATTTATACAACACAGGCAGTGCTGTCTGCTATTTTCATGCTTCCTGGCATCCTAATAAAAAGGATGTTCCTGTTTCAGTGGGACTGCTCCTGTCAGAACAAGTCCCACATGCTCTGTGTGGGTTATGGCTGCTCTGGAAGCAACAGGACTCTGATGGTGGAGAGGGAAGTGCCACAGAATTTCAGGAGCACACGGAGTGGAAGCACAATTCAAAATCTTTCTCTTATTAATATTTGATGTGTTGTTTTCTTTCATCTGTGCTGGAGAAATCAGAGGAGTTAAAAGAAGCAAAATTCTTTAAACCCCCACTTTCCTGTCCTGAGGGACTATAAACACCATTTTTCTTCCTTGATGTACCAAGTGAAGTCACTGACAGGTACTGCATTAGGGAGCACAAACACTCTGTGCTTTGCAGGCTGCTATAAAAGAAGGAAATGCAAACCCAGCTGGGGTCTGCAGCTGGCTCGTGGCTCCCGTGTCTGCTGGTGACAGCTCATGTGGGAGCCAGGAAACAGCTGCACAGGAACGGGGCAGTGACACTTGTCAGGGTGCTGGTGACACTGAACTTCAGGCCCAGCTGGTTTGTTATTCTGATGCTGTGTGCTTGGCTTTTTTATTCTCCTTTCTGCAGTTATTTGTTGGGTTTTACCAGGTAATGGCTGAGCAGATCTGAGTGGAAGTCCCGAGGACATGACCACCTTATCTTTACCTCCAATTCTCCCACTGCAATTCCACACAGGGAAGGATCCAGGGACAAAAGTGGAGTCCTCCTGATCCTTCACATCCCACTTCATGCCCACAGCCATCAAGAGAAATACAAATACACACAGCCATTCCATTGCCACTGGACCAACAGGTTAGTCCAGGAAGCAGCAGTGGAAACACATCCTGCTTTCATTGACATTTCTACAGGACATCTCCCCCTTCTCAGGAGAGAGGATACACTCATGTCAAGCTGCTGCTTGGCTGAAATGGTGAGGAGCAAACAGAATTTTTGGTGGGTGTGTCACTGTAAAGTCTGAGCTTTAATTGCATGGGGTGAGTCTTTCAGCTTGTCTTGGCACCAGGTGACAAGGAAGGTGTCAAACTGTGACAGGCAGTGATAAAATGATCACAAAAGTCTCCAATGGATAGCATTTTGTAGACAATTACTTTGTTCTTAAGGGGGAAAATGGAAGCTTTGTGCAAAATCACAAGTCAGGGCTTTGAATCTCAGACAAATCTGTGTTCAGTGCTAGAGGCTGGGAAAGCAGCACTCCAGAGATGTGGGGGTACTGCTGCTCCTCTTGCTGGATTTCACCTCTGCAGCTCATTTTCCTGGCAGGGAATGGCAGAGGGGAGGAGCAGAACCCCAGAGCCTGTGCTGGAGGCTTCTCTCAGCTGGAGACACAGGATGGGCCTGTGGGAGAAGCCTCAGAGCCCCGGGCTCACAGACCTGCCAAGTGCCTCAGTGCTCCTCACAGCAGCCTCCCTTTGCAGCACAAACCTGTAACAAATTAGGTGAGAGATTGATTAGTGCAGCTAATGAAGCCACTGCTCTGGAAACTGCCAGGACAGGCCAGAGGCTGTGAATGGCTCCAGTGGGATCACAGGGACTGACAGCAGAGCCCACAGAGAGGCACAGAATACAAGCTTCATTTCTAGCAGCAATTCTGTTAATCCAGGTAAATGTTTAATAAAATGAGTGAGAGAGAATGCTACTTTCTTAAATGCATTTATCTCCTTATATGGGAAAAAAAAAAGGAGGGAGATTAAAAGGCCACATACTAATGCTAATTTTTTACTATGTGTTTTAGTTTGCCTGTGCCAAGAAAACATCCATTCAGGGTGGGAAAGCACAGCAAAAGGCAGGAAATATCCAGTGCAAACAAGACACCAAACATCTCCAATTTAAATCCCCAGCTGGTTTCCGGCCATTTTTGTGGACACAGATCAACTGTGGAAAAATATCCATGAGAGATGTGTCCCTCCTTTCTTCCTTTTCCCTACTTATGAGTGTCCTCATAATTCTGTGGTTCCAGTAAGTGCTGGTGAGTTTTACAGCTGAATAAACTCAGGAGTCCCCTCAAAATGCTCTTCTCTGGGCTCTGAGGATCCCAGCTACCATGGTCACCATGCTCCCAAAGCATTTCCTATCTTTTCCCATCTCCCCTCTCCCAGAAGGTAATTCCATGGATCTATCTCTGTTCTAGCCACAAAAAAAAAAGCCCAGTTTGCTTTGATCACCAAAACCTGGCTGAGAATCACCCAGGGACGAGGCCTTGGGCTGGGAGAGTTCATAGTTTTTTTGATTATGTTGGCCATGTTTTCCCTTTTCTGCTTTGATTCATGATTGTTCATGGGAGAGGAGTGTGTGATCCCTTTGTAGTCTTTAGATAACCAAAGCTGGACACAGTGGGCAATTCACACTGGATTCAATCCCAGCCCACAGCAGGGGCTTTGCAAGACAATCTTATCTCAGAAAATAAGGGATTCATGCTTGACCTTCTCACAGAAGGTAGAGCTCAAATATTAATCCCTCTGCAGATTAAGATAAAGACTTCATTTAAACTGGTCTAAAGGACACATCTTCCTGCTAGAGTTTTCCTTGTAGGAGCAGGAGACTTGCCAGTAGAAAGTCTCCTTGCCAAGCTTCTTGTTCTTTTCAGGTGACCGAAAGAACAGATTTAGCCATTCTCCATTAGTGCAGACCAGTAATTAAAACCATGTGACCCAAGTGTGATCACAAAAACAACAGTGCTAAGCTTTTACACTTTATGACAGCAAAATCCTTCACTGAATCACGGGAATAAGCATCCTCCTGCAAAGCTGGGAGTTAGGTGGGGAAGACTTCACAACCAGAGACCATGAGCTAATAGGATGGGTTTATTTTAGGTGAGTTGTCTCTCAGCCTTTCTCCAGGAACCAGCAGGAGTGATGCTGCCCAAGCTCAGGTGGTGCTGCTGGACAGACAGACAAAGGATGTGACCCTCAGCTGGGTTCAGCTGCCCAACCTCTTACCCACAGAGGGAACAGAATCACTGCAAATCACCACCTTCAAATAAGTTTTTTCTTTTGGACAGGAAAAGTCATCAAAGTTTTGTTTTGGCTTCCTCTTTTATAAAAAAAAATAAAAATGCAGGGAGATGGGAGCATGTGTGAGAGCATAAAAAGAGCTGTCCTTCATCTTCAGAAAACATACTCTTCCAAACCTCAGACCACCCTTTCTTTGGGAATATATAGTTTATAAAAAGAGTTTATCATACTCTTATCTCAGAAGGTAAGGGATTCTTGCCTGACCTTCTTCTGGCAGCTAGAGTACACACGTGAATATCTCTGAAGATTAGGACAAAGACTCAGTTTACACAGGTGTGGCCTAATCCTCTGCCTAAACTTTGCTGAACTTTCAGTGGCTCTGACACCCCCAGCCTCCCCCTGTAAAAGCAAACCTTGGGTGTCTGCCTGCCCACAGGACAGGAAAGTGGGACTCCTCCAGGAAATGTTGTGTTTTCATTCCTCAAAAAAAAACCCCAACAAGTGCCTTCAGCGGATTTTTGCTCCCTGCACCCCTGGGTGCCCAGCAGTGGTGGCAACCTGTCATGTGTCCAACTCTGCATTGAGGTTGTCACCTAAGCACCCAAACCCTGACAAAGAATGACAGGAGTAAACATTGGAGTTTCATTTCCCCTGCACAAAAGCTCCTCTGCCTTTTCCCTTTTTTAAGGGCAGTTCTCTTCATATGCAATTGCCTCCTGGATCCTGTGGTGTCACTTCCCACATGCAGATTTTTTCCATTGTCCTTGGCAGCCAGAGGAGTCAAATGCCAAGTGGTGGAAGGTATTTTCTACAGCCACAGCATCTGGCTTCCTGGCTGGTTGCTGTGTCAGTCGTGCTGGAGCTACCTCTGTTCCTGTCTGCTGTTTAAATCCATGGAGTTGCTTCATCCCCATATGCTCTTCTCCTTTCTCACTTTTCAACTGCTTTGAATATTTCTTTCCAGAAATTAATACTTCTTTGCATAGTTTCCACCTGGGTTCAAGATGAGATATTTCCCTGGAATGGTTTTTCTCCTCATGTTGGGAAGTTTCTGGAGAAATCCTCCAAGTTCATCCACGGTCACATTTATGATATTGCTGAGAGTTTTCCCATGGCTTTATGACAGATGGTATTTGCACTAAAAACAACCATAATTTCTGTTAGCTCAGTGCTGCTCTGTACTGGTGGTTGTCTCCTTTGGAAAATGATGTGCCTTCCACCCCAAATCACTTTTTTATCTAAGACATTTGAAGTGTTGTTTTGTAGGAAGTGGATTAATTTGGTTTGTTCTAATTACCAGTGGGTACACCAGGCTGGTCCTCAATGGAAGATAAAGACAGAGATTTTCATAAAACTGTGAGACACATCTTAGACAGGAGAGATGCATAAAGCTATTGACAATAAAACTACTTTGTTTCACTGAAGCAACCAAGGATCAGTAGGATCAGACTCAGCAATTTTGGTGGGGTTTAGCTGTTAATAAATTTTGTATAAAACCAGATTCTCAGTGGGCTATAAATCAATATATCTTTATTGAGTCAAATGTAACAGCTCAACCAGCTCAGAATCCAGCCCACTGCTTTCATATCTGTTTGAGAAATATGGGAAGACAACGCTGGGAACAAAGAAAAGTGGTAAAAAAGTATTTTGACAACATTAAAGTTCTGCTACCTGACAAGCAGTTCAAAGGCTGGCATTTTTACCCATAAAGGAAAGCTGTCCTGCTGCTGCTGAGCTCAGCACTGCAGAGGGCACCCAGGAAAAGCAATTTCCCACTTGTTCCTGATTAAAATGAACACTTCTGTTCCTCTACTAAAAAAGTAGCTGAAAAGTGGCTGCACTCCTGACACCAGGAGCAGTGAATCATGAATATGCAGTGAAGACGGGGAAAGATGGGCAGATGGTGACAGGACAAGGGGGAATGGCTTTAAACCAAAGGAGGAGCAATTTGGATTAGATATTGGGAAGAAATTCTTTCCTGTGAGGGTGGGGAGGCCCTGGCACAGGTTCCCCAGAGAAGCTGTGGCTGCCCCATCCCTGAAGTCCCCATGACCTGAAAGAAATGAATAAGCAGCTGTTAGACAGCACAGTTCTTCAGCAGACAGTAATGAGCACGAGTGAACTGAGGACATAAACTAATAAAAATCTCAGTAGCTTGTTAATTATGCCCTAAGCCATGTATACTCCACAAATCAGCAGCTTTACAAACCTGCACAAATCTGCAGCATTGAAATCTTTTCTGTTTTATACTATACCAGGGAAGATTCTTTTTTAGGGATTTGTTCTTAGGTTTTTTTTCACATTATGTGGTTATGGGTTACAATACCAAAGAAATTAAGGTTTATGCTACAATGTCAATGTTACCTCAACTATAGAGGAGAAGATTGTGCAATCTCAAAAGAGCATCTGGCAAGAAATTGTTTTTGAAAGACATAAAAGCCAACAGATAGCACTGTTCATCAGCTTCACACCATCAGAAACCAGTGGGTTTATCTTTGTACAGAGACCATCCGTGTCATCAGTCACATGATTTAGAGTGAGAAATATATAAAGATTCTGTCCAGTGGCAATTACAGTTATAAAGACCAATAGAGAAATCATTTGCTGTGCTGTCAGCTCGGGGATTACAGATTTCATGTGAGGTTTTAGTGACCTTAGGGCATTACAAGTGATATTCCTCTCAGCACAGTAGATTGAAAAGTATTGATGAGAGAGTCGAGATGAGAGAACAGCAGCTTGCTAAGACATTCCTCTGCCTCTGCCCATTTACTGCTACATTAATCTTCCCTTGATCTATTAAATTCCATTTTCTTGGACATTTATTCTGGGGACATGTAGGAAACGAGCTGAACCTATATCATCACATCAGCTGGCACCCTAAAAGGACTCCAAAGCCATGAACCCAAAAGGACAGGAAATATGTCACTTGGCAGTGGATATGAGCTTTCCACCAACAAATGAGTGAGACTGTGACTTCCTTTTCCCCCAGTGGCATTGGCATCAAGGCTTTTAACTAAAACTGAAAGCATTTTCATTTTGCCAAGTTACAGAAGGACACCACAGCCAGGATTATCTTCACAGCAAAAATGATCCTGCACAGACTGAGTGGGGGGCAATATTGATTTCATTAGGGTCAGGAGTCCTGCTTGTAGCTACTCTGTACAACGTTTATTCACATGAAATACTGGGCAAGGCATTCAAAAATCAGGTAGACTCCCCATCCCTGGAAGTGCTCAGGGTCAGGTTGGATGGGGCTTGGAGCAACCTGGGATAGTGGGAGTGTCCCTGCCCATGGCAGGGGGTGCAATGAGATCATCTCTAAGGTCCCTTCCAATCCTCTGCAAGTGTGTGCTGCAAAGACCTTCAGACAGAGTAAAAGGTACCAAACAAATAAGGTAGACCATAAGCAGTGTTTTCTAAACACTGAAGGAGTGCTGCAAACAGCTTATTTCAAAGCTTTCTGGAGCAAAAATCAGGAGGGTGAAGTTCAAGCAGATGCAGAGGGTAGAGGGTGGGTTTACCTGTTCTTGCACTGTAACTCTGATGGAAAATTATTTCACAGCTTTAGAACTGCAGCTTCAATATTAATTCTTGAAGAGATATTGCTTCTCTTGAAGAGATTCAGTCTGATTCAGTGGTCATGAGCTTTTACCTCTTAGTGCCACTCAAAATGTGCTCCTCAAGGCAGCCAGTGAGTCACCTGCCCTGCTGGGATGATGAGCTGTGACCATGAGTGGTCCCAGCAGGACTCAAGGACATTCCTTTCTGTACCTCGGGGAAGACTTTATCATATCCCTGTCTGGAAGAACAGAAACTCTTCTGCTGCTCCTCATTACATCCCCCAAATCCACGTGTGAGCTGTTCAGCCTGCACAGCTGCATTTCAGAGCAGACTGCACTGTTTCTTCACCAAGCTGCAGATGAGCTTAGACTCCCTGAGTCACCAAGATTTCTGTGATGAAGCATTAGCAGAGGGAAAGGTGAAAATAAATATTTGAAAATAAAACAGGCTTTCAGCTGGTTAGATTCCTCAGAATTTTGTATTTAACTGAATTAAAATCTTATTTCATCTCCTCTTCAGTGGTGGGCAATGCTCAAAATTGTTCATAACTCTTGCTCACAGACCCCACTAAGGGGGATGGAAGGGGATTGGTAGATTTGGCAGTTCTGGCTGGACTTCATGATTTTAAAAGCTTCTTCCAGCCTTAATGGTTCTGATTCCATCCCTGCTGAGCCTCACTGGCCACCACTGACCCCATGCCACCCTCCAGCTAGCTGCACATCTGCAGCCCATTGGAGCAGCCTCTGGACTCTGCAGCAGGGAAAATTGTTCTCATTTAAGCCAGTTACTGATAAAAGGATGAAGAAAAACACTGCAGTGTCCATCATCAAACTGGGATGACTTTGAAGGTGCAATGACAGCAGATATTCTGGAGTTCCAGCCCTCACCTCTGACTGGAGGTGTGCATGGAAAAGGGTGGATGAACACAGCATTTAGGGAACAAGAGGCACCTGCACTCAGCTAAAGCACTCAGTTAACTCAGATTTACCTGGCTGTGCATCTCATTTATTTTTCTTCCTTTGTGCTGCCTGATTTGTATTCCCCAGAAATAGTCACTCTTTGGGATTTAAAAAATAATCTGCATGTTATGGAGAAAGTCACATTTTCTTTTTCATCTCTTTGTCTCCCTTGCTGTCAAAATCTTATTTTATGCCTTCCTCCTGCAATCCATTTTAACAATGGCAGTGGCACAGGTAATATTTCTCTGTGCTTGATGAGCTGAGGGACACTTGCTTATGTAACTGGGGGACAATGGTTATGTCTGAGTCTTTGTGAAAGATTTGAGAGCATAAGGGGGAAATGCTGTATCCCAGCAGCATCTCACTTATCCTCACATCAAGAAAACAGCTCTGCAAACCAAAGTGTCTCATCCATATTCAAAGTTAAAATCAAATAAACCAACACCTCAACAGTGTCCAGCCAGCCAGGGCTGCCTCACACAGGATCATCATCTCTCCAAGTGGTGTTGTGCTCAATTTTCTCTATTCCAGTTAGGAAAGAGAAAAAATGACTTCTCACCAGTGTGATATTGGGTTAATGGACATCTCAAAGCCCCTGGCTGTGATTCCTCCTGATCATTCATGACACTTTTGGTGTGACGCTCATATCTGTGCCAGAAGCAATGGGTCTAGCTGATAAAATACAATCCAAAGAGGAAATTCAGCCTTTCACAATGTGATATGTACCTCAGAATCATTAAACTAAGCAACAAAAGCACACAGCCTAAATCCATTTTTTATTATTTCCACACGTGTTTATCCTGAGAAACCTGCTTGTACAATGTACCTAGCAGAAAGGAAAGCAGAGAAATGTCCACCATACATCAGAAATGGAAGGGATTTCATATTTCTAAAATATTGACTTACAATTCTCCAACTGCAAGCAGTCCAGCTCACAAAGTTTTCAGCAGATTCCACCACTGGAAGCAGTGATGATGCTGAGGAAGTTCCGGGGAAAGGATATGCACAACCATCCCGATTTTTTCACTATTCACTGCATTTTTGTAAGAGCCTGAGAAGGAGAGCAATTCCAGGAATATTCTTGTGCAGAGAAATTACAGGGCTGGTCCTTGTTAAGGGTAGTGATGGCGGTGCTGAATGAGCACTGATTGTTGTTACCTCTTACAATTTAAAAGATAATTATTGCAGCTGAATAATGCATGAGCTGGGAATGTCTTCCCGAGGCACTTGGAGCCCTGAGTTGAGATGCACAGCACAGGCACATTGCTGTGATTGCCTTCAGTGCGCTGCCTTTTTGTTCTGAAACACGGCGTAATGATCCTCCTTTAACCATCACTTTATAAAACTCACACCCGCCGGGAGCGGGGAGGATTTGTACGAGTGAACCTCTCACAGCTCCTGTGCCTCACCAGCACCTCAGACCCGGGCTGATCGGTGTATCTGTGAGAACCAGGAAGCAGAATTTGGGGTTTTAGCCAGAAATCATGTTCCTGCATCACCTCAAAGGCTGTTTCATGTCCTCCTCGCTGTCCAAAGGCAATGGGTTATTGATCGCTGGTGACCAGGCAAATGTGCCCCCTCAGGAAAATGCAGACACAACTTCAGGAGTGCTCTGAGCATCACCATGTTTTCACCATGTCACAGGGCTGGGTTCCTCACCCCACTACCATGGGCTTTTTAAAAATGTCTCTCTTTGCAATCTCAATTAAAATGGATTAATTTATACTCCACTCAACATCCAAGAAATCACTTTGGAGACTTTCAGTTCCTTAAAAATGCCATGTCAGCTCTGAAGCTTTGCTCTGATCTTGTCAGATCTCTCCTCCCAAGGAGACACAAGAGTGAGGCTGGATGATGCCTTATTGCAAGGGTTTGGGAATTTCAGCATCCCCCCCCCATCTTCCTGCATGGAAACCTCTGCAGGACAGACAAAATCAAAGTGTCACCTTATTCCACTTTTAAATTTCTGGTCATGTGAGTGCTTCTCTTGACAATTCTATCTCCTTTTCTCAATGTTTCTTATTAAGGGACAAGATTTTCACGGCTCACAGCAGTGGCATTGAGTGCTGCTTCAGGTTTGCACTTAAGACTCAGGAGAGTGGCTCCTCTTTAACTAATGGAGAACATTCTCTGACCTTGAAGACCTTTTTCCTATGAGGAAGTATCAGGGAGAACTAGGAGAAATTATGGAACTTTAAGCAATGAGTGCTTTCACTGACAGAGCCCTGAGACAGCACTCCCAAAATGTTCTCTGTAGCTTGTTCAACACAAAGAGAATTTTGGATAAGTAGGATTTCTATTAGTGTCTCAATTATGAATAGATGTAAAGTCAGGCAAAATGAAAAGCAGTTTCCCAGCTGTTTCAGCATAACAATTTCTTTGCAAATAAGGTGAACGTTATGTCAAAACAGCTGTGAAAGTGATTTTAGTGAGTCACTGGGCACAGATATCATGTAAGTTATCCTTTAATTATTCTGAAACTTTGTAGATTTCGCCAACAAATAACATGTGACAG
Source organism: Alaudala cheleensis (assembly GCA_013398995.1). NCBI lineage: Eukaryota > Metazoa > Chordata > Aves > Passeriformes > Alaudidae > Alaudala > Alaudala cheleensis. Next base: position 146,285 of record VWYE01007898.1, read on the forward strand.
CGGGATATTTACGGATTCCTGCAGATTGCCGTGTAATTACCCTTAGAGAGCTTTGTTTTGTGTGCACTGTGGAATTGTTATGTCTTCATTTTGGTGCGTTGCAGTCTTAAATCTCCAAGGCATCCCCCCATCCACCACCACGCCTGGCAGCCTCTTTGCATTCATGTCAAGGGAGGCTGTCAGGGAGCAGACACAAATCCTAACACGTGTCTTCCCTAGAAGAATTGACTTCTGCTGTGTTTCTTATTACTCTTCTCCCTGAAGGGTAGTGGAAGTCTTTTGAGATTGAAAACAACATCGTTGTGCCATGTGTGGAGAAAGCAGAGCTGGCTTCAGAACTGACTTCAGTGCAAACTGTGCTTCTGTTTAGGTGACAACAACAGCTTCCTTATGAGCTCTGTATAGGAGGGACTAGGGATGGGAGTCTGATTCCCACAGCAGTTAAACTGTGCCAATCACAGTCCAAAACAAGCAGCTCAGAGCAGCAAGGACAAACCCCCTTGGTTTTGCAGAGATATTTGGTGGGGGCACGTTCAGAAAGCCATTAAATGGTCTCAGTTCAGAGGGATTTAAAAGCTCATCTCAGTTCCACCCTCTGCCATGGGCAGGGACACCTTTCACCACACCAGGTCGCTCCAAGCCTTGTCCAGCCTTGATGTCCAGGTTTTCCTGGGAAGGTCCCAAGGAGAGTGGGTGACAGGTGAAGCCATCACTGGTTTTTGTGGATATACCAGGATCAAACACCTCCCCTGTGTTTGTAAGGAGAGCTCCATCTCACCACAAATAAGGGACACAAGGGTCTCAAGAACTCTGCAGGTCAACAGCAGCTCTGCTGCTTTTAAAGAAGAGCTATCCAGCATTTCTGCTCCCTGACATGAAGGGTCATGAGACTGATGTGCCTTTTTTGTATGCGTGTCACTTTGATGGGCAAAGTTTGGAAGCGGCTGCTGTCAGTGCTCCCAAAAAAATGGGAAAATATAGGAGAAAAAGTAGATGGGAAATTATAAATAAACTTGTGAGAAGATTGCATCATGTTGTTTTTTGATGGTGTGGGAACTGACTGAAACTTGAATAAAGACATTTCTGTGACTAATTCTTCGGTAGCTCTTCAAAATTAAGCTGTCATTTTTTGCTGTTTTTTACTTAATATTATTTTTCATTCACTTCTTAGAGTCACAGCTTCCAGTGGGATTATTTTCCATTAGAAATTTGGTATTAATTTACTGTGGATATTCTTCAACTGTTCCTAATGAGATGCTCATTCATTAAAGCTTTCATGGAAATGACCATCATGCATTCAGCTAAGGGAAGAGTCCTGTGAAGTGACACCAGTATTATTTAGTCAAAATAATTACTGACACTCCAGGAGGACACTGGAATGTCAGTAATTATTTTGACTAAATAAACCACACTGTGTAAGGCACAATGTCCTGTAATAATAGAAACATTATTCCTGATAAAATGTTATTTGTCAGTCCCCTGATTGTTATCCATGACATTTCTTTTCCAGTCAAACCTGAGACACACAGCTCCAACTTTGGGTCCACTTTGCCCAGAAAAAAAAATCAGGAAAAGAGAAAAAAAAAGTCTCACTGGCTTTTTAGCTGGCTGCACGTTCCCTAGAAATCTTAAGGAAATTATCTTCATGGTGTGGTAACTCTCTTTATTTACCATGACCTGATAAAAGAGACCAGAGGAGGCAATGAAGATGCTCCAAAGGGTGAAGCATCTCTGCTACAATGCCTGTCCCAGGCAGGCTGAGGTGTTCACCTGGAAAAGGATCCAGGGACACCTCAGAGCCCCTTCCACTGCCTAGAGGGGCTCCAAGAGAGCTCGAGAGGAGCTTTGGACAAGGGCTTTCAAAACTTTTATGTCACTGGATTAACCTGATCCCATCATCAGGTCACTGGCAGCAAAGATCAAACCAAGCATTTTTTAACATCCAAGTCTCTTCTTGACTGCTCATTTTTAACTGGCCTCATCACCCACGAGCAACATTTCTGTTCACAACTGATTACACAACAGCCCTGAGCAGAATCAGAGTGAATTTTGAGGAGATCAAGCAACAATTGATAGATCAAGACTGGGAATAAGCCCTCTTTTATCTAGAAAAACTGTAATGGAAATAATTGGGAAAATGTGTTTTATTACTTTCCCAGAGGAGACTATTAGGGAACCTGAAGGCAAAGGCTGCTCTATGGAATGAATGATTTGAATTTTAACTGAAAATGCTGAGGCTCAAATGAAAATCCATTTTAGACAGCAGGAGAGAGTTTGCCCATTTTTTTAAACTGCTTTTATTATTTGCAGCAAATATATTTGCATAATTTGTACATCCAAAGTATCCCAACTGGGACTAATTATCCACTGTGTTAGACAACATACAAACACACAACAGAGCCAACCTCTGATCTGGGAGTCACAATCCAGTGCTCAGTTTCAGCAAACAACACTTGATAAGCCAAAGTGTTCATTCTCTTTTCTCTTTTTGCCCCCATTTATTAAAAAGGGCTCTTAGCCAAACCCTCAGTGGCCCTTTCAGAAGGCAGAAGAACAAGGAAATATTGTGCCCTGGTTAGTGCAGAGGGCTGGGGTTTGCAAATCAAAGCCAAGTCTCCATACTCTGGAGCAGACTTTATGTCTGACAAGAAGCAGTTCAGCTCCTCTGTGCCTCCAACAAGCTATTTGTAAAAGGGCAGCAGCACTCCCCAAACTCTTAGGGGCACACTGGAAGGGAATGCATTAAGATTTGTAGAGAAATTCCTAGGAGAATTTAAGACTCATATTTTAGGGTTCTGTCACCCTGGGACTGGATGGGGTGGTCACTAGGCACAGTTTTGTTTCCTCATGGAAGCAGTAAAATTTATGGTTTGCAGTACTAAAACTCAGCATTTGGAAGGATGGATGTGTTTCTCCAGCCAACTTTGCTGTCCCTGATAACATTCCTGTTTGCAAATGCCTGTTCCTGCCTCACCATCAGGTGCAACTCCACTGCCTCTAACCCAACACAGACTCATAAAACCTGGGCTGGTGTTCAAATCCAACTGTACATCATAAGCTTGAACCATCAAGAGGAAAATGCCAGCCATAAAACTTGTGGAATTCCAGCTTCTGGGAGGCTGCAACACTCATTGTTCCAACTGGTTCCTGAGGTCAGGAATGAAAAATGAGCCAATGAGGATTTTTATCAAATGCACCACCAGTTCTCTGGAATGGATTTGGCCTCTTCACTCACAAAGGGTAAAGCCTTCCTGCAGGAGCATTTTTATCCCTTGTGTGGTCTCCTGTTTCCTGCTTCTCACCTGAAGATACCAGGTATTTTCATTTACCAATTTCATACCCTGGTTCTGAACGAACCTCCTGCTCTATAAAATGTGTCCTGTGCAAGAACAGGCTCCCCAGAGAATGGGTACAGCCCCAAGGCTGCCAGAGCTCCAGAAGGGTTTGGACAAAGCTCTCAGGCACAGGGTGGGATTGCTGGGGTGTCTGTGCAGGGCCAGGAGCTGCACTGATGATCCCTGTGGGTCCCTTCCAACTCAGGATATTCCATGATTCTACAGTCTTTGTATTCTTTGTAGCCCAAATACCAAATATTTGAAGTGAGATGTCCTGTTGAGCTGATTGCACTTAAACTTCTACAGAAATTCATAATCATAATAATTCAGAAACTTATTCTGAATCCAGGTTGCTACCAATGGTAGCTCTGGGGGAAACACTGAGCAGGAGGAAGGCTGCTGTGGATGAAATCTAGGCATGCAGTAAGAATGAAAAATCTCTGTAAACAACAAAAATACTCAATGCCCACTTCAAGCAGAGCAGCAGAAGAGCATCTAGAGAATAACCCATTACTTCCAGACCTAGCCAGACTAAAATACATAGTTCAGTTAGGACCTGTTTGATTACAGGAGTGTGGAAAAGTGTTGCCAACAGTGTATGACTGCCAAGTATTTTCCTTTGTGAAGGTATTCATTCCTTGGTTGAGGAGCAGAGCTCTGGAATAGCAAATTTCTACCACCACAACCCAGAGCCATTTGGGCAGCACCAGTGATGGAAGGATAAACAAGGAGCTGCATCTGCAGAGCTCTGAGCAAAGCAAGTTTACAGACAGCACTGGAGAGCTGCATGGTGAAACAGCACCATCTAAGAGTTAAAAGGTCCTCACTATTCCAGAGTACCCTGAAGGTCTGTCTGCCTTCCTACTGAGGGAACCTGCTGCCTGTAGGAGGCCAGGTGGGGATTCACTCTGGGTGGATAAACCATGCCCTGAGCAGTAGGGAGGCTGCCATGGGGAGACATGGTCAGTACCAACAGCTCTGGGACCAAATCATCTCCATACTGCCCTATCACCTCCTGGAAATTGCCTAAAAGTACCTTAAAATAAATTTTTACAAAGATATTTCATTTGATACGGGAGGGGAAAAAGTAAACAGGAACACTGAGAAAAAAATCTTCTATTAAAAGTTTCTGAAGAAAGCAAAATAGTCCTGTTGAAGAGTCCCTGAATGCAGCAAATTAAATCTCTGGTTCTGTTGGAAATACCTGCTGGAAAATGACAGGAAAACTCTTTGTGAGTCAGGAGTTTAAAGGGAGGACAGAAGCAATGGGATATGCAGGATCACTGCACCATTCACTCTGCTGTAAGGTTATAGAGAGGGAGACCCTGCTCCCTGAATTAAGAGTACCCTAATTATGTGTATCTGAGCTTCTGCTGGCTCCCAGGCTCAGCAGGTTTGTGGCTTTGAGCTGTGAGGGAAAGCTGGACTCCTCGCAGGGCCACGTGCAGAGGCACACCAGGAGCCTGCTGTGACAAGCCTCTCCTCTTCCTCAGCCAGGAGATGATCACAGGCAGAAATCACAGGAGATGATCACAGGCAGAAATCACACAGCTCTGCACACACACAGGCACTGACATGTGGGGGTGTTGTTTGGGTACTTTGGGCAGGTTTGAGAAGAAGCCAAACAGACTGGACTCCAAGACACTACAACATCAGAGCACTCAGATAATGCACAGACTGGGTGATAAGTTGGAGGTGAGGGTAGAAGTGCATTTATTTACTGAAAATTCTTCCCCAAAGAAACAAAACTGAGCATGGTTTCCACAAAACCCCTGGGGAGAAGCTTGTGTCCCCAGAGACAATACAGACACATACAGGCAATGAAAAAATCATCACTTTTTAATGATTCTCTCAGCATCCATCCCTCACCTCTGCTCATTGACAGGGGTTTTCCTTCACCCAGACTTGAGTCCTTCCAAGCTTTGTTAAGTCTCTTTCCTTGCCTGACAATATGCTGTCTGTGTTACATATAGTGCCTCTTGCTTTCTTTGGGATTTGTAAAGGAAAACCAACAAACTTGAAATTGCAATTAATTTATCACTACACAGATCTTCAGGTTGCTTCACCACTGCCTCAGTAGCATTTGGCAGCCCATCTTTGGTGAGGGCAAGGCTGACAGCAGCACATCAATCTTTTTTTGCCCTGTAGGTCTGTAAATACCAACTACACCCAGGCAGCTGGTGAGAAAGGAGTTGCTGTGTTGAGTCAGACCCTGCAAGCCCAGGCATTCACCAGGAATGTTATAGATATGTGCCATTTACTGAGTTATGTGTGTTTGTCTGAGGGCAGGGAGGGGTACAGCTGATCACCTGGGACTGGGATAGCCCAGATTGTCTCTTAGGATTGTCTCTGCAGGATGCAGAGAGACTTTGGCCCAGCATTCTGGGATTCTGTGATATACCTAAGGAAGAGCAGTATTTAGCACCAGGTGGCACCGAGTTTCACTGCTCACCTGATCATTTCTTCAAACACATTTGTAACACCTCTACTCCAGATAATGAAATTTTATCATAAGGCTCTCCCCAGGAAAGGAAACCAAGGCACATGATATCTGGGAAATTATAAAAGAGGGTGCAGCCACAGTGCATCCTAGGCCTGAGAGGATGCTGGGCTGAGTAATCTGTATATAAAGAAAAGACAAAAGGTCATTTTGAGGGAGTATTTGCACGAAGGAAAATGGTTTACAAGTAGTAGAAATAAATAATCCTTGCAAACCACTGGAGGTGATACAAACCAGCTGGGATGAGCAGACAGTGGGGGTAAAAACAGATTTTTCTATAAAGACCCAAGAAACCATAACCCCCTCCCTGCCATCCTGTCCCAGCCCTTTAATTTACACACACCTCTAGCTCAGAAAAAAGAAAAAAAAGATCTGCTGGGTTTTGTCAGTCTACAGTAAAAACCTCATTTTTCCTACAATGAAGAAAAATGTTTGTTTCAAAGCCTTTAAGCCTTACATTGGGGTAAACTTTCCATAGAGCAAATAATTCTAATCAAATTTGGAATAAATTTGGTTTAAAACAGGGTAAGTTTGACCTGGGGAGAGTGTCAGGCAATGGAATGCAAGTCAGTCTAATGGACTGCTTCTGATGTCCTCTGTCTGGCTTAGGAAAACCATTTCCAACCAACAGCTCATTGCTTAATGAAATGTCATCAGGTGGCCTCAAACAGATCAACTTCCTAAGATAACAATGAAGTCTGGTGTCTTCCATAAATTTGGAAGAGTAGAATTGAAAACATTCAGAAATGTGCTCCTTTTGCCCTTGAGAAAACCTGGCACTGCTGGCTCTGAAGGTAGGAAATACAATGCCAGCTGTATTCACTGGGTATTTTGGGATTTCTGCACCATCCCTGCTGTGCCCAGGCAAAAACCTGTCATCAATTCATCTGTAAAAGCAGCCCTCTGGGTGCCACCCAGACATGGAAAACACACCCAAAACTATTCCCAAGATATCCTCAAGAATGTCTGAGATGCTTCTCCCAAGGTATTGAAGGGTAGAATTAGACAGACCTTTGAGAAATTAAAGGTGATGAAGTTGTAATGAATGCAATTTTCTTTTAAGGGAGGTTTAGAGAATGTAACAGATGAGGCACAGAAAGAGTTGGGGAAGGAAAAACATCCTGGAAAGTCCAGTTGTCCTGGAGAAAGAATACAAATGAACAGCAGAACATTCACTCCAAATTTTCTTACAAAAACCATTTTTATTACATCTGCTTTAAAAATTTGCTGTTGCCATTTGCTACATAGCAAAAATGTTTTATTTATGCTCTGTATTTCCTAAAGGAAAATACTGGGAATTGGACTGGATCTCATTGGGAGGAATGATGTAATTGGATATAACATGAAGGATCACTGTTCCCATTGCTTTTACCTATGACTAAACTATTTAATCATGCCCATTGCATTGCCTGTACTGAGCTCGCTGTGAAATGCAGATTTTAAAACAATTCCTGCCAACAACTTCTCAACCTTCACTGTGTCTTTTTTTTCCAGCCATGGAACTGTGTCAGGCAGACTCAAAACACATTTTTATTAATCTGTGCTAGAAAAATCTGGTCATATCCAAATCTGGGTGTGTACTGCCAGAGTTAAAAGGGCATGACTGCAAGGTGGCACATAAATCAGATCACTGCAAGGGAAGCCCCTGCTTTCAGCAGACCAGTAAATAGGTCAGCAGCAGTAACAGGTCAGGAATTCAGGATTTGAGGGGAAAATGAGATTATATAGCAAAGAAAGAAAGCTTATCCCCATGGAATGGACACTGCAAGAAACACAAGGTTTGGATTTTTCTGGTTCCACATACAAGAGCACTTTCACAGTGGGGTGAGGAATGGGAAAAGGAAAAGCTGTTTGAGGGTTTCTCTGTGTGTCTCTCACATCAGAAGTGTGCATGATGGCATCACCCCTTCATGTGATGAAATCTCTTTTCTCACTTGAAACAGAGACTTTGGCCAGGATGCAGGTGCCATCTGGGGACACAGATGTAGCTCCCCCAGCACATCCCATCTGTCCAAAGAGGGAACAAAGCCACTGCCTTCAGGTCTCCTGGCACTGTTGGGAAAATAATACAGACCCCTAAAATAAAATCACATGAAAGCCAGAGTATGCAAAACTGAGGGCTAAGAGTGTGAGTTCTTCAGAGGTTTTTCATATGTGAAAAGACCCCAAATCCAGCGTGCCTTAAAAAAATTCTTGACTGATAATAATAATTAACAAGATCACTTATCAGCAAAGTAACTTTTGGCATGGACCACCTCTGGGAACTGCTTTTAATTCTTATCTGCTTCTTATTTATTCAAAAGTATGTGCTACATTTTAGTATCTTAGGACAAACCTCGTACATTTCCTGTTCTGTAAATACACAAACCTGTTCCCTGAGACAAGACACAAACCCCCAAATGGCTCCAACATCCTTCCAAGCAGTTCATCAGCAAAACAAATCACAACAAACCATACAGCTGATGAAAAGGCCACAGGGGCTCACAGTCAGCTGACCAATGAGTCCCCAGTCTGAGAGCAGCAGCAACAACTTGTAGTTAAGCAGCTGAGCAGACACTGTGCCACCTGTGGGGTCTCCCTGGGATCTGGGGGATCTGCTGTCCCACCTGTGTCCCCTGCCAGCAGCTGCTGCCTCCACTCTGCTCCCTAGTGCTGGAGCTCAGGAGCAGGACAGGCTTTGGCACTGTGCACTCACTGCCCAGCCATGGCTCTACACAGCGCTGCGTCACCCACCTTGATCTGGTCACAAATACAAAATTCAGTCCCAAGAGAAGTTAAGCCCATCCCCCCCAATCCAGCCACTATGGCAACATCATCACATAGTGGGAGTGGGGATCCCAGAGATCGGTGGTGGCCATGTCACAGTGGCCCCTGTGATATCATCATCCGGCCTAAGCCATAAAACGGGGCTGTGTGTCAACACAAGCCTCTGAGTTGAGAAGAGGATCGTGGAGAGGGAGCCTGCCCCAGGCTGATCAGACACTTCTGGTGCTTCTGACACAGCTCACACACATTTCTCTTTTCACTCAGGGCTCGCGCACAAGGTCAGGAGGAGAATACCAGCAATGCCACGCAAGAGACGTGCCAGGCACTCCTTATCAACCTTGCGTGGATCCAACATGGCACAGAAAGGAACTGTCCCCAAGGAGAAAGGTGACAGCGCAAGTCTCCCTCCCCACAGCTCCCCCTCACTAGCACAGAGGGTTCCAGGGAATTCAGCGAGGCATAAACGATGCCAGGGTGAGGCAGGAGCTGCCCAACCAGGCTGGGCTCTGGGCACTTGCTGGGGCACCCCTGCCTGACCTGCCCTGCCCTTCAGCCACCACAGCACAGACACACCAGGGCCCTGGGGCTGATCCTGCACGGACACTTGCCCAGCCCCACACACGCGTGCTCATGCTCAGGGCACTTGCTCTCTCTCCCCAGCCTGCATGCTGTGCCACCGCACCCAGGCCGACACCGACATCTGTGGGGACAAGACAGTCAAGTACAAGCTCTGTGTCCACACCTACTGCCAGGTGACTTGACTTGGCCTCCCCCTCCAGCTTTTATCCAAGAAGGCCCTGCCTTCCTGACCTAACAAGCTCACATGGCCTTCTCGGCTTTGCAGATCCTTGCCACTGGGCTTTACCCAGAAGAGGACACTGGACAATTTCTTGTGGGGGACACCAGGCGCATCATCAGAGAAGCAGCCAAGAAGGTCAGGAGAACCTGGCAGGGGCAGGGAGCTTTGCAGTAGGAGAGGCTTTGGCAGCTCCTCCTGCTCCCCAGCAAAGAAGCCCCAGACCCGGCACTCGCAGGAGCCTCGTGTGCAGGGGGCTCTGGCAGCTCTGAGCCGGCACTACCCACAACCCACTCCCTGTCTGGACATGCAGACCAGCCACAAAGCCCCAAAAACTGACACTCAGGGCGGCTGCTCTGCTCTTTCCAGAGCTGCTTCGTTTGCTACAAGATGGGGGCCAGCATCACCTGCTGCCACACGGGCTGTGACCGCACCTTCCACCTGCCCTGCGCCCCAAATGGCCAATGTGTCACCCAGTACTTTGGGGCCTACAGGTAAGGGCTGCC